>NW_027019302.1:5702519-5751487 GCF_013076305.1 Rhopilema esculentum | reverse complement strand
TTTACTTTTTGATCGAAAATTGAACGGTAAAAAGTGTAAATTTTAAAATAGAGCCTTTCTTGCGAACTAGGATCATATACTTGCTTGTTGGCTATAGACTTAAGAAACACGAAAAAAAAATCGAAAACTTTTTTCTTACAAAAACAAGATAATTCTCTTCTATATGATTAGAGCAAGCAAGAATTGATCTTAGTTCTGCAAGAAAGGCTCTATTTTCAAAAATTTACCACTTTTTAACCGTTCAATTTTCGATCAAAAAGTAAGGCTATAGACTTAAGAAACACGAAAAAAAAATCGAAAACTTTTTTCTTACAAAAACAAGATAATTCTCTTCTATATGATTAGAACAAGCAAGAATTGATCTTAGTTCTGCAAGAAAGGCTCTAATTTTCAACAAAAATATTATACACTTTAACCGATTAATCAATTTCGATTCAAGACAACATACGAATAAGAAAAATCGAAAAATTTTTTCTTCCAAAAAACAAGATAATTTTGTCTTTCGTATATATGATTAGAACAAGCAAGAATTGATCTTAGTTCTGCAAGAAAGGCTCTATTTTAAAAAATTTACCACTTTTTAACCGTTCAATTTTCGATCAAAAAGTAAGGCTATAGACTTAAGAAAATCGAAAAAAAAAATCGAAAACTTTTTTCTTCCAAAAACAAGATAATTCTCTTCCATATGATTAGAACAAGCAAGTATTGATCTTAGTTCTGCAAGAAAGGCTCTATTTTTAAAATATTTACCACTTTTTGACCGTTCAAATTTCGATCAAAAAGTAAGGCTATAGTCTTAAGAAAATCGAAAAAAAAATCGAAAAATTTTTTCTTCCAAAAACAAGATAATTCTCTTCTATATGATTAGAACAAGCAAGAATCGATCTTAGTTCTGCGAGAAAGGCTCTATTTTTCAAAAAATTTACCACTTTTTAACCGTTCAATTTTCGATCAAAAAGTAAGGCTATAGACTTAAGAAAATCGAAAAAAATCGACAAATTTTTTCTTACAAAAACAAGATAACTCTCTTCTATATGATTAGAACAAGCAAGAATTGATCTTAGTTCTGCAAGAAAGGCTCTATTTTCAAAAATTTACCACTTTTTAACCGTTCAATTTTCGATCAAAAAGTAAGGCTATAGACTTAAGAAAATCGAAAAAAAAATCGAAAAATTCTTTCTCCCAAAGACAAGATAATTCTCTTCTATATGATTAGAGCAAGCAAGAATTGATCTTAGTTCTGCAAGAAAGGCTCTATTTTCAAAAATTTACCACTTTTTAACCGTTCAATTTTCGATCAAAAAGTAAGGCTATAGACTTAAGAAAATCGAAAAAAAATCGAAAAATTTTTTCTTCCAAAAACAAGATAATTCTTTTCTATATGATTAGAACAAGCAAGAATTGATCTTAGTTCTGCAAGAAAGGCTCTATTTTCAAAAAATTTACCACTTTTTAACCGTTCAATTTTCGATCAAAAAGTAAGGCTATAGACTTAAGAAAATCGAAAAAAAAATCGAAAAATGTTTTCTTCCAAAAACAAGATAATTCTCTTCTATATGATTAGAACAAGCAAGAATTGATCTTAGTTCTGCAAGAAAGGCTCTATTTTTCAAAAAATTTACCACTTTTTAACCGTTCAATTTTCGATCAAAAAGTAAGGCTATAGACTTAAGAAAATCGAAAAAAAAATCGAAAATTTTTTCTTCCAAAAACAAGATAATTCTCTTCTATATGATTAGAACAAGCAAGAATTGATCTTAGTTCTGCAAGAAAGGCTCTATTTTCAAAAATTTACCACTTTTTAACCGTTCAATTTTCGATCAAAAAGTAAGGCTATAGACTTAAGAAAATGAAAAAAAAATCGAAAAATGTTTTCTTCCAAAAACAAGATAATTCTCTTCTATATGATTAGAACAAGCAAGAATTGATCTTAGTTCTGCAAGAAAGGCTCTATTTTCAAAAATTTACCACTTTTTAACCGTTCAATTTTCGATCAAAAAGTAAGGCTATAGACTTAAGAAAATCGAAAAAAAAATCGAAAAATTTTTTTCTTCCAATGACAAGATAATTCTTTTCTATATGATTAGAAAAAGCAAGAATTGATCTTACTTCTCCAAGAAAGGCTCTATTTTCAAAAAATTTTCCACTTATTAACCGTTCAATTTTCGATCAAAAAGTAAGGCTATAGACTTAAGAAAATCGAAAAAAAATCGAAAATTTTTTTCTTCCAAAGACATATTAATTCTCTTCTATATAATTAAAACAAGCAAGAATTGATCTTAGTTCTGCAAGAAAGGCTCTATTTTCAAAAATTTACCACTTTTTAACCGTTCAATTTTCGATCAAAAATCGAAAAAAAAATCGACAAATTTTTTCTTACAAAAACAAGATAATTCTCTTCTATATGATTGGAACATGCAAGAATTGATCTTAGTTCTGCAAGAAAGGCTCTATTTTTCAAAAAATTTACCACTTTTTAACCGTTCAATTTTCGATCAAAAATCGAAAAAAAAATTGACAAATTTTTTCTTACAAAAACAAGATAATTCTCTTCTATATGATTAGAACAAGCAAGAATTGATCTTAGTTCTGCAAGAAAGGCTCTATTTTAAAAAATTTACCACTTTTTAACCGTTCAATTTTCGATCAAAAAGTAAGGCTATAGACTTAAGAAAATCGAAAAAAAAATCGACAAATTTTTTCTCCCAATAACAAGATAATTCTCTTCTATATGATTAGAACATGCAAGAATTGATCTTAGTTCTGCAAGAAAGGCTCTATTTTCAAAAATTTACCACTTTTTAACCGTTCAATCTTCGATCAAAAAGTAAGGCTATAGACTTAGGAAAATCGAAAAAAAAATCGAAAAATGTTTTCTCCCAAAGACAAGATAATTCTCTTCTATATGATTAGAACAAGCAAGAATGGATCTTAGTTGTGCAAGAAAGGCTCTATTTTCAAAAATTTACCACTTTTTAACCGTTCAATTTTCGATCAAAAAGTAAGGCTATAGACTTAAGAAAATCGAAAAAAAAATCGAAAAATTTTTTCTTCCAAAAACAAGATAATTCTCTTCTATATGATTAGAACATGCAAGAATCGATCTTATTTCTGCAAGAAAGGCTCTATTTTTCAAAAAATTTACCACTTTTTAACCGTTCAATTTTCGATCAAAAATCGAAAAAAAAATTGACAAATTTTTTCTTACAAAAACAAGATAATTCTCTTCTATATGATTAGAAAAAGCAAGAATTGATCTTACTTCTCCAAGAAAGGCTCTATTTTCAAAAAATTTTCCACTTATTAACCGTTCAATTTTCGATCAAAAAGTAAGGCTATAGACTTAAGAAAATCGAAAAAAAATTGAAAATTTTTTTCTTCCAAAGACATATTAATTCTCTTCTATATAATTAAAACAAGCAAGAATTGATCTTTGTTCTGCAAGAAAGGCTCTATTTTCAAAAATTTACCACTTTTTAACCGTTCAATTTTCGATCAAAAATCGAAAAAAAAATCGACAAATTTTTTCTTACAAAAACAAGATAATTCTCTTCTATATGATTGGAACATGCAAGAATTGATCTTAGTTCTGCAAGAAAGGCTCTTTTTTCAAAAATTTACCACTTTTTAACCGTTCAATTTTCGATCAAAAAGTAAGGCTATAGACTTAAGAAAATCGAAAAAAAAATCGAAAAATTTTTTCCCCCAAAGACAAGATAATTCTCTTCTATATGACTAGAACATGCAAGAATTGATCTTAGTTCTGCAAGAAAGGCTCTATTTTCAAAAATTTACCACTTTTTAACCGTTCTATTTTCGCTCAAAAAGTAAGGCTATAGACTTAAGAAAATCGAAAAAAAAATCGAAAATTTTTTTCTTCCAATGACAAGATAATTCTTTTCTATATGATTAGAAAAAGCAAGAATTGATCTTACTTCTCCAAGAAAGGCTCTATTTTCAAAAAATTTTCCACTTATTAACCGTTCAATTTTCGATCAAAAAGTAAGGCTATAGACTTAAGAAAATCGAAAAAAAATCGACAATTTTTTTCTTTCAGAAACAAGATAACTCTCTTCTTTATGATTAGAACAAGCAAGAATTGATCTTAGTTCTGCAAGAAAGGCTCTATTTTCAAAAATTTACCACTTTTTAACCGTTCTATTTTCGCTCAAAAAGTAAGGCTATAGACTTATGAAAATCGAAAAAAAAATCGAAAATTTTTTTCTTCCAATGACAAGATAATTCTTTTCTATATGATTAGAAAAAGCAAGAATTGATCTTACTTCTCCAAGAAAGGCTCTATTTTCAAAAAATTTTCCACTTATTAACCGTTCAATTTTCGATCAAAAAGTAAGGCTATAGACTTAAGAAAATCGAAAAAAAATTGAAAATTTTTTTCTTCCAAAGACATATTAATTCTCTTCTATATAATTAAAACAAGCAAGAATTGATCTTAGTTCTGCAAGAAAGGCTCTATTTTCAAAAATTTACCACTTTTTAACCGTTCAATTTTCGATCAAAAATCGAAAAAAAAATCGACAAATTTTTTCTTACAAAAACAAGATAATTCTCTTCTATATGATTGGAACATGCAAGAATTGATCTTAGTTCTGCAAGAAAGGCTCTATTTTAAAAAATTTACCACTTTTTAACCGTTCAATTTTCGATCAAAAAGTAAGGCTATAGACTTAAGAAAATCGAAAAAAAAATCGACAAATTTTTTCTCCCAATAACAAGATAATTCTCTTCTATATGATTAGAACATGCAAGAATTGATCTTAGTTCTGCAAGAAAGGCTCAATTTTTCAAAAAATTTACCACTTTTTAACCGTTCAATTTTCGATCAAAAAGTAAGGCTATAGACTTAAGAAAATCGAAAAAAAAATCGAAAAATGTTTTCTCCCAAAGACAAGATAATTCTCTTCTATATGATTAGAACAAGCAAGAATTGATCTTAGTTCTGCAAGAAAGGCTCTATTTTCAAAAATTTACCACTTTTCAACAGTTCAATTTTCGATCAAAAAGTAAGGCTATAGAATTAAGAAAATCTAAAAAAAATTGAAAAATTTTTTCTTCCAATGACAAGATAATTCTTTTCTATATGATTAGAATAAGCAAGAATTCATCTTAGTTCTGCAAGAAAGGCTCTATTTTCAAAAAATTTACCACTTATTAACCGTTCAATTTTCGATCAAAAAGTAAGGCTATAGACTTAAGAAAATCGAAAAAAAAATCGAAAATTTTTTTCTTCCAAAGACAAGATAATTCTCTTCTATATGATTAGAACAAGCAAGAATGGATCTTAGTTCTGCAAGAAAGGCTCTATTTTCAAAAACTTACCACTTTTTAACCGTTCAATTTTGGATCAAAAAGTAAGGCTATAGACTTAAGAAAATCGAAAAAAAAATCGAAAAATTTTTTCTCCCAATAACAAGATAATTCTCTTCTTAATGATTAGAACATGCAAGAATTGATCTTAGTTCTGCAAGAAAGGCTCTATTTTCAAAAAATTTACCACTTATTAACCGTTCAATTTTCGATCACAAAGTAAGGCTATAGACTTAAGAAAATCGAAAAAAAAATCGGAAAACTTTTTCTTCCAAAGACAAGATAATTCTCTTCTATATGATTAGAACAAGCAAGAATTGATCTTAGTTCTGCAAGAAAGGCTCTATTTTCAAAAATTTACCACTTTTTAACCGTTCAATTTTCGCTCAAAAAGTAAGGCTATAGACTTAAGAAAATCGAAAAAAAAATCGAAAATTTTTTTCTTCCAAAGACAAGATAATTCTCTTCTATATGATTAGAACAAGCAAGAATTGATCTTAGTTCTGCAAGAAAGGCTCTATTTTTAAAATATTTACCACTTTTTGACCGTTCAATTTTCGATCAAAAAGTAAGGCTATAGACTTAAGAAAATCGAAAAAAAAATCGAAAAATTTTTTTTTCCAAAGACAAGATAATTCTCTTCTATATGATTAGAACAAGCAAGAATTGATCTTAGTTCTGCAAGAAAGGCTCTATTTTCAAAAAATTTACCACTTTTTAACCGTTCAATTTTCGATCAAAAAGTAAGGCTATAGACTTAAGAAAATCGAAAAAAAAATCGAAAATTTTTTTCTTCCAAAGACAAGATAATTCTTTTCTATATGATTAGAACAAGCAAGAATTGATCTTAGTTCTGCAAGAAAGGCTCTATTTTCAAAAATTTACCACTTTTTAACCGTTCAATTTTGGATCAAAAAGTAAGGCTATAGACTTAAGAAAATCGAAAAAAAAATCGAAAAATTTTTTCTTCCAAAACAAGATAATTCTCTTCTATATGATTAGAACAAGCAAGAATTGATCTTAGTTCTGCAAGAAAGGCTCTATTTTCAAAAAATTTACCACTTATTTAACCGTTCAATTTTCGATCAAAAAGTAAGGCTATAGACTTAAGAAAATCGAAAAAAAAATCGGAAAACTTTTTCTTCCAAAAACAAGATAATTCTCTTCTATATGATTAGAACAAGCAAGAATTGATCTTAGTTCTGCAAGAAAGGCTCTATTTTCAAAAAATTTACCACTTTTTAACCGTTCAATTTTCGATCAAAAAGTAAGGCTATAGACTTAAGAAAATCGAAAAAAAAATCGAAAAATTTTTTCTTCCAAAGACAAGATAATTCTCTTCTATATGATTAGAACATGCAAGAATTGATCTTAGTTCTGCAAGAAAGGCTCAATTTTTCAAAAAATTTACCACTTTTTAACCGTTCAATTTTCGATCAAAAAGTAAGGCTATAGACTTAAGAAAATCGAAAAAAAAATCGAAAAATTTTTTCTTCCAAAAACAAGATAATTCTCTTCTATATGATTAGAACAAGCAAGAATTGATCTTAGTTCTGCAAGAAAGGCTCTTTTTCAAAAAATTTACCACTTTTTAACCGTTCAATTTTCGATCAAAAAGTAAGGCTATAGACTTAAGAAAATCGAAAAAAAAATCGAAAATTTTTTTCTTCCAAAGACAAGATAATTCTCTTCTATATGATCAGAACGAGCAAGAATTGATCTTAGTTCTGCAAGAAAGGCTCTATTTTCAAAAAATTTACCACTTTTTAACCGTTCAATTTTCGATCAAAAAGTATAGCTATAGACTTAAGAAAATCGAAAAAAAAATCGAAAAAAGTTTTCTTCCAAAAACAAGATAATTCTCTTCTATATGATTAGAACAAGCAAGAATTGATCTTAGTTGTGCAAGAAAGGCTCAATTTTTCAAAAAATTAACCACTTTTTAACCGTTCAATTTTCGATCAAAAAGTAAGGCTATAGGGTTAAGAAAACCAAAAAAGTTTCGAAAATACTTTTCTTCAAAAAACAGAATTTAATTTTTTTGTACGTTTAGAAGATAAAAAAAGTTAAACTTACTTCAAGAAGAATCGCTGTATTTTCAAAAAATTTACCACTTTTAGAAGGGACGTTTTCAAATAAGGAAGTAAGGCAGTTGGCAAAAATCATGAAGGTTTGTCGAAACGTTTTTCTGGAAAAAATTGGGTGATTAACTTGTCTACGATCACAACAAACAAGGAATAAACGTTTTATTTTTCATAAAATCACAACATTTTGATAAAGTCTTATATGCAGAAAATGTAACGTTTCTTTAAATACGGAACGGAAACATAGGCTGAATGTTTCCAGAAAAAGGTCATTTTTCTCCTTTGTATAAAAAGTGTAAACCCAAATTTTAAAGCTGTGGCGCCAAATTTGTTTCTTCTTTTAACTTAAAGTAAAATGCTGTATGAGAGTGGCGTTGAAATATTTTTTCTTTCTGATTTCATTTTCCTACTTAAAAACCCTTTTCAAATTATGGCGGGAAATGAATCACGTGACACCGTGACGTAGATTGTGATAATTTGTTATTGCTGCTACTGGTATACAACGCAATATTAACGTTTACAACACGCTTCTAAACGAATTCAGTTCGTCTGGACCTGTCGCGTCATGTTTCGTAAACTCTCTATTAATGACAGGAAAATTCCGAGTTATCACAATGTACGTCATAGGGTCACCTGATGAAAAGCAAAATCGCGCCCCCTGCGCCCCTTGATCAGAATTTTTTGTTCTAAACCAGGAAAAACTCACTTCTAAATGATGATCTATAAGATAATGAAAAGAAAAGATAGGGTGAAAAGTGTGTCACTTGTCCTTTCAACTAAAATCATAGAAAAATCTGACAACCTACGGCCTCTCTAAAGGCGTCTAAAGACCCACAGGTAAACAAACAGTGACAGTTCAAAACGTGGCTTTATCGAAAACTGGAATTTGCGAAAGTATTTTCGAGTGCAGTGCATTCAAAAATCAAAACAATGGTGCAAGTTTGAATTTGTCTAAGTTTCCGATACTTCTTCCACCGAAAAATGGGACCTTTTAAAACACTAGAATTATAGCATCGAAAGGTCAGGTAATCTAAAACATTATTTGATAGAATGTCCAGTATTCGAAAAAAGCATGTCCAATACTCTAAGGTCCTTAATAGAAGGGGGGGACGCTTATTAATTTTTCGATTTTTTTCTGACCCCGCCGGAGCTTATTTGGACCCCCCCTCCACTTATTAATTTTTAAATTCAATCATTCATATCCCTTATTTCATCCGAAAAAATTTACATAGGCCTGGCTGATGTACACAATAATAATTAGCCTGTTCATTTTAGTAATATAACAATGCATTATTACATGGTGATAATTGTCATTTTCTATCGATTGTATTCAGAAAAAAATCTCATTTGACCCCAAAAAAGAATCATCACGTGATTTTTCAGATTTTTCACATTTCCGACTTCACACTTGGTAGGACCCCCCGGCCTATTTAATTTTTTGAAAAATTCCCCCCCCCCCCCCCACTATCAAGACCCCATTTTCTATTAAGGACCTTAGAGTAGAACCATGAAACCCAAGTTTGACCAATACAAGCTATTGCAAATATCACCTATAAAGATATTTGTAAAAAAATTGTGATTTTTAGCTAAACTGTTCAATAGTTTAAAATGTGATTACGTCATTTAACTTAGAATGTACTAATAATGTGTGATCACGTTAAATTCATGATTGCTGGTGCGAAAATTCTTTGTCCGTTTCTACTACAAAGAATATAAAAATCCTCTTGTTTTGTGAACAATGCAACTATGGAAAATGAATAGCTGCCTCCAAACAGATTTTGCTTGTTCAATGACCTTTTATTAAGTACCTGCCAAAGTAAGGTTGCTTCAATTTACAATGACAGAGCTTAGAAAAAGGATGCACAAGCATACATAACTCGTTTTCATTTGTCGCTGATAGCCATTCTGTTGACTGACGGAATCGTTGAATTTAAATAAACTGTATAAACATTGCCAATCTCTCATTTTAAGCCTTCAGAAATCACCTTCAAGAGCTGGTATACAGGCCTGCAGTTTACTTGAAAAAAAGATATAAAATTAAAGATTCCTAATGGTAACACCCTAGTGGTGAAAAATTCTAGTTTTCTTTGCATTTTTAGGTAACTGGAATTACAGCAAAAAATATGCAAAGTCCTATAATTGCATCTAGTTACACCTCTCATCAAACATGAGTAAGACAGTCAGCACAGAATACTTTGAAAGTGGTTGCCCTTCCGCTGATTTGCTTAGCTACTGAGAGCATTCCTCCAAGAAATATCCCTTCATGCAAATTTTATTCTTTTAAAGTATTTTGTAATTCTTTCGTTTTATGTGTATTGCTCTTAATATGTAGCAATATGAATACACAAATCTGACAATACATAAACATATGCAAGCCAGAAAATTAAAGTCTGGCAAATATAAAGTCATGCCTTCATCAATTTATCTTACCATTTTTGCTCAGAATGTTCTGAGCTATTTTTAGAATTGTTAGTTGCAATGGCTGCATTTTGCTAAATTCATCAGATACTTCAGTACTTATATTCTTTTTATTCAATGTGTCCAAAATCAGCTTAAAATCTTGTGCTGCAGTCATCAGTTGGGCACCAACATTTGGGATATGTGCTTGCTTTTCAACCTGCAGGTTACTCTTATCTTTTCCATCATCCAAACCATTCATATTTCGCTCTTCAGCATAAATTTTTTCCATCAGTTCTTCCTGCTCTTTTGTTAGACCCTCTGGAGCTGAGGCTACTGACAATGAAAATTGCAACAGTTTACCCCAAGGGGGGTCTGTCTCACCAACAATGTGTTTCCCAAATGCTAACATTCCCATCTGTTTGTGTGATCCTTCTGAGACAGCCTTGCTTTGCAAACAGGAAACAAATTGCTGATCGGCTAAGTTTCTAGGACAATGTTTCTTGTGATAAGTGTGATATATTCCTCTATCATAAGCTCTAATAACACTTAATTTACTCGCTAGGTAATTTCGGTAGAGTTTGACATCTTCCATTCCCCAGCCTTTGATTGTAAGATCAAAACCACCAACACTTAAAAAGTCATCTCTATACTGGCAGCTCATACCAAAACCAAAATCTCTCCAAAATCCAGTATCTTTTGACAACTTCATTTGATCTTCTAGCTTTGGGATGTCACCTCCACCATAAGTAATTACAGGATTATACTGACTAAACACTATTGGATAATAAACCTTTGCTCCTGGGGATGAGTGCGTTCTACACCTTTCTAGAAAGTCTGGGTTGAAATATATATCTACATCACAAAAGAACATCAAAACATTACCACCCTCCCAAGACTCAGCCCCCTTTTGAAGACCAGCACCCCTGCTAAACTCTTGACTTGTAAAAATTATTTTGTAATCTTTGAACTTTTCATCATTTTCAATTTTAGCCATAATTTTTCTTAATTCGTCTCTTCCATCCATACCAAAGTAAACAACAGTCAAATATACTTTTTGATCCCATCTCACGCCAACATTTAAAAATCTCTCCATAAAATCCCTAAATTTGTCAATTCGACCAGACAACGGAACAATGACATTTATCAGCAATTTGCTTGTATCTATTGTTTCCAAGTTTCCAAAGCTTTGCAAAGGGCCAAATGGCCGAAATACTCTGATCCTTTTGAATATATCTGGTAGGGAGCTTCTAAAGTACAAGTCATATGCTGTTCCATGTATACGATCATTCCTCATTATACCTTCTGCCAATTGAAATGCTGACACAGGGTCACCTTTAGATTCTGCATCATCATTTATTGTCTTTATAGCAAACTGTACTACTTCATTATGTTCAACTCCTCTCTGTCCCGACGGTCCTTCGACTGGATTTTCAGATAAAGTACCAACTTTACCAAACAAATGTCCGCCATCAAAACTATCAAACGGTATGACATGATATTCATTTCTGGGAGTGAAACCTCTCAGAATATCAAAGTCATCGTCGACTTTCAATGGTAAATTATTAATATCTTGTGAAACTAAAACTGAACTGATTTTCTCATACCTGCTTAAAGTCTTCTTTAATGATTTGATCTCCTCTTTCAATCTATGAACTTCCTTGCTTTGACTCTCTTCGCTTAACGTAGAAACAAGTGAAGATCTTGGCTTCCGTTTCTCCGGTTCCGATCCAGATAATTGGCAATCCTCGTTGTTACATCTGCATTTGCAAGAGAACAAGAGAATTTGCGAGCAGGTTAGAAGTAATAACAAGCAGACCAAAGTCTTTATCAACGTCGGAGCTTGTGATATTTGCCTCCGCATAGTTTATTCTGAATTTCACCAAACAAGGTTCTTTGATGGATCATTTTATTCCATGTGAATAGTAACCAGTTTGGTGGTTTAAATTTGTTTTAACGTATCATTCTCGTAAGAAATTTTAATCAGCTGCCTTCCCACCTGTTAAATTTCACCGCCATGTTTTTTGTTGTGATTGATTACCTCGTATTGATAATATTTCCCTCGTTTCCAATGTCGATTAACTCGTCGAGATTTTAGTTTTTCCTCCACAAAATATCTAGAGTCTACTCTAAAATCGAATAATTCAAATCCCAGAACCGAATAAATCGTTCACCCACATTTATTAATTTTCGAAAAAAATTTCATTCCCCCTCATGTTTTATCCTGATCTCCCCTTAATTTATTCTTGAAAGATTAAAATGATTGTGAACATGATAAGTACAAAACAAAACGCCTGTCAAACTTACTTTATCGAGAACTCTGTTAGATAACTCGTACCAAAACGCAAGGAGAAGTTTCTAGAAGCGCATTCGACAGAACCAGAGTTCATGAGTGCAATGTGTCATACCCTGGATACAAGAGCCTCTGAAAGTCATATATCAAGAACGGGGGAAAGGAATGTCAAAGAGGTTCTGTATATGCCTTCGCATATACTAGGGTAAATGTATCGGTAGTATGACTAATATAAAAAGATAGGTGTTTATTTTTCAACTTCCTCCCTCAATTTTCCCAACCCCCGATTATTATAAATATGTTAAACCATTTTTATCCTCCCTTGATTATTCTCATCCCCTAGCCTGAGTTCCAGACCCCAAACGAAAGGTATTGGAGAATTAGGAATCTGGGGCTCATGGAACAGCCCTTCCCCGTTTATTGGTACCGAGAGTACTTTCGAAAGTTTTAGTGACTTTAAACAAAGCAGAAAAAAGAATTCTATCTAATCTTTTAAAGCCTTTATTTTTGTTATAGCAGATAAAAAGCAAAGGTATATTGAAAAGTGGACGAAAAATTGTTGCATGATCGAAGAGAATCAATAAAACAAAGATTTCGATGTCGACTGCGAGGAAAATATAACAGCGGACGACGGGTGAGAAAACTGCCTCTTGAGTGTTAAATGAATTTGGTTTACAAGATATGATACAGTTTCGCACAGCTTAAAACAAGTCCACTTTATACGCTAAATGTAAATGTACAAGACATTCTGTTTGCCAGTAGCGGCATTCTGTTTAAATAGACATAAAATTTTTCTATAGCAAAAAGCTTTTGGACGGTTTAAATGACGGAACTCTGTCGGAAAACATCTGTCCGAAAATTAACTTATACTATCATGACTTTTTTTCAGAGTCTACGAATCCAGTTGCATTTCTATTTCTTTGTTTCAATGAAACACAGGCTTACATCCAATGGTTTGGTCCAAGACCTTAGGCCCATTAAAATTTGCATGGACCTTCAAGCAAGAAAACAATGCCAAAAAGAAAGCAACAATTCTCAAACCCAACTTATGCTAAAAATTTCGACATCAAAATATAACAAAAATTGTACTTAATCTTTACTTAATTGTGGGTACAGTAAAAGCAACTAAAAATGTTAAACATGTTTTGCAACAGTAAAGATACTGAGAAATAACGAAACAAAGCATTGATTCCGCTACAGTAAAAGACATCTTCAACTTCCACCCTAAGTTCGCGTCCACAAGGAAATTATACATCTTATCTTAAAAGTTAATTCTGTGCCACAGATTTCCTTCTCTTGTCCACTGGCTCAATTCACCGTTTATAACGAATGACTATCTAATTACAAATACCGTAAATTCTCTTTTTACCCCCCCCCCCCGTGGGGGCTTATTGCTTTTCAGCACTTAAAAGGGGGCTTATAAGAGAGGGGACCTAATTGAGAGAGGGGGCTTAATAAATATTTTGTAATAAAAAACCATTTATAGTGGTAAAGTTTTTGTTATTTGCGAAATAAAAAACATCAACTTATAAAAGAGAGAGGGCTTAATTGAGAGGGGGGCTAAAAAGAGAATTTACGGTATGTAATGAAACAGATTTTATCAATATATATTAAAGTGCCAACATATTGGTATAAACCATTCAAAACTGTTGAACAAAACTTTTATGTGCCAAACATTAGTATAATCGTGTTGCCCTTCTAACACAACAAGTAACATTGATGAGAATGCATTCTCTAAATAAAAACAGCCATTCACAACCAAATATTTTACAACATAAATCAGTATCTAATCTGAACAATTTAAAAAAACGTTAAATGACAGCAAGACCAATCTTTCTATTGTCTGCAAGAGATCTTCTTTTGATAGAATTTACAAGAACAAATTGGTCTTCGGTATTAGGCGTCAAAAGTATTTTGAAGGCTAGGCTTGGCTTGCCTTAGAGGCCGCCTAAAAGCCAACCTAGATGCGTGTTGATGTTGCTTACTGCGTTCGACACTCGGGTTGGTCTTCCTTTTCTTCGTTGCCATTCTTTAAGTCTTTCAATGACTTCAGCTTTACGGGTCTCTTCTTTTCTGTAAAGTAAGGCAAGACTTCAGCTCGAGGATATAAAAAATTGAGAAAAGACTCCTGACTTACAAATGTCGTTTAATAGCGATGATTCGTCCAACTTCTACTGTTTCTGAGATGATGAAACGTTTCCTGTTTTAACTTGAACTAGCAAAACAACAAGACACCAATTCACAATGATCAGAAAATTTTGCTTCTCTATACAACTAAGCTTCTGTTTGCAATGCGAATGAATTGAAAATTACCTTCTGCAAAGTATATATTACGCTACATGTTTTTTCCGCTTCATGTCTTATGGGATTGGTGTATTGACCAATCCCATCCTTCAGTCCAAGCCTTTTCTTGAAAAAAGCTCAGGAGAATTACATGCAGAAGAGGAACATTCATACACCTCTTTATCTCAAACCAAAATGAGTTGACTTTAATTTTGCCAGTTCGTAATCGCAAATACCATGTAAACAGCAAGAAATTTATATCTTAAAGCAATAAAAAGGGAGGCAACTTCTCTTCTGTTAAATACATTGGTGATATACTAAATTCGCCGGGTGCCGGGTGGTCTAAAACATATGCGCTTCTTAAACATACGCGGAGGCAGATCAAAGAGAGATTCTGCAGGTCATGGCATCGACAATGACGCTCTTTTTCTTACCTTCTTTTGACAGTTCCTTCTCAAAATCTCTCTCAAAATCGTATTTTCTTGTTGTTGCCAGTTTACCTGGAAGCTTTGATCCATGCTTTGTTTCGTGTTCGCCTCGCATCACGTTACTCTTTCGGGGCGATAAACCAATAGGCTTAGTGATGTTCTGCTTTGCAGATTCTGATTTGGTCACTAAAGGCTTTTTATAGCAACCCTGAATGACAAAAAATGCTTATGTGAGCAACTTGGTGGTCGCTGATAATTGGCAAAAAGTCAGCTACAACCAAATTTCACCTTTGATGAAAAAGTAACGCCAAAAAGAATGATATCAAAACTATTTGACACCATGTGGCATCCCTAATCATTTCAATTTTAATCTGAATCACGAAGTAGACTTTAAACACCTTGAGACGGACTAGAAAAAACCCTCTTGCTTTGTCTTAAATATTTCAAGTTTCAGTTAGCATGTTTTAGGCTGTTCTTCTTTGACTAAACAATCTGGTGCTCCAGACAACTTAAACCTGTCAAATCATACGGTTAATTTTCCAAAGGACATTATCTCCTGAACCATCTATTGTCCCAAGAGCCTCATAGCCTGGCACCATCGTCCATCGATCAAGGAATACGGACTTTCAAGATAAAAACCATATGCAAGAAATTATAGCACTAGAATTTTCAAATAAAGTTTTAAAACATGACCCAATTAAAGGCCGAATCTTAAAAAAGTAGGCTAAGCTTTGCTGAGATTTACTCTAAAAAGCAAGTCAGAAAAAAAACCTAGTTCATACCATTTGATACTCCAGAATCGAATATGAATTTGGCTTCATCTAACACATTTCTTTGATAAACCCTACCTCAAACTTGACACACCGTTAGTTTTGTAATGAAAACTTTTCTTGGTCAATGATGAGGCACAAAAACAAACATTTGTCAAAGGCAATGACCTTAGCTGAAATTTCAGAGATCAACTGAATACTAGATCCGCATATTTACTTTGCGAGAGTCAACGAGTCATTAACTGTACAAAAAGTGGTGATTTGTTCTAACAAACCTCGTTTTCATTTTCTGAATCCTCTGAAAGCGATCCAGGCTTGCTTTTTGGATATGGTTTCTTGCGAGGGGGACTGTTGTTTCTGGCTAGCTTCTTTCTTGTTCGTGAAGATATCGGTGATGGCAAGACCTCTGAAAAACAAATACAATGCTTTTAGTTCGCTTAGGTCTGACTGAACACCAGGTTTGAACAGGCCCAACAGCATTTGCTTGGCGAGATAAACCTTGTGTACACCTTGGCTAGTATATAACTAGACTAGACGTCATAGTCGCAAAATGAAGCAACGAAGTCTCTGTTGTTTAAGTAAAAACGAAAAAGGGAATACATTAATCCCCACAAATTTGGTATGACGGCATTTTCGGTTCAAGTAATTATTTGAAATTGAACCTTCCAAAATTGCAGGAATTAAAATTATATTTGAGGAAGCCAGAAAGGTGTATGTTATTTTGATAACAAACAGCCATTTACCGCGGTAACACACACCAATCATTTAACGTATTTCTATTACGTCATGAATCGTAGCGAATCGATTAACTAAATATAACTATAGTTTATTCATAATTTATAATCTAACCGCAACATACTTTCGTTTGTTCTTGCTCGTTTGAGAGGCGTTTCTCCGTTCGAATCTTTGGTCGCTGAGCGATTATCTGGCGTCTGGAACAAAATTTTTAACATATTTCATACTTGACATGTGGCTGTGTGCGAAAAAAGAGGAAAAAAGAACAACCGTATTCTGCAGTTCATACAAAATAAAATAAGGTGTATGTAGCCAATGATAGTTGGTGCATCAACGTATTAGTACTTAAAGATAACAGGGCTATAAATCCAACATATGCGGTTTTATCATTTTCTGAGGAAAGGAAGATAAGTCTCGGATTATGCTAAAACTAGCATTACAGAGCATGTATTAACTTGGGCTGCCGTTGACACGGACTTGTCTTCATAATATGTCGCTATTGATTTTGTCGTCGGTTACTTATGGTATGTATCGACTATCACTAGAGCGTGGCAATAGGTAGGATGGATTTTAACAGAGTCGTTCTCTTGTCGTATCATTCTCAGTAGGGTCAGTATAATTAATTTTTCTGTAAACAATCTTGATATAAAACTAATTTTTTGGCTTCGTTCCCCTAAACATATGCGGAACTACAAGACCTTGCACAAAACCTCTTGAAAAAATACAGCAACACAACACTCCTTCTGCCAGGCTACCCAACTCCAAACATCGCAAACTTACCCCCCCCCCCCCCCCCCCCCCATAATTGCCCTCCAAATAATGTTGATTAGCAAATGTTCACTCGTATTTGATTGTAGCAGGACTTGGCACATCAAAAACCACGTTTATAAAGCATTAAAATCAAAATATTCAACATTGTTTGGGAGAGAGGGGATTGCCTGCAAAGTTTTTCAAGCGCTTAGGTAAGGATTTTAGTTAAAGACGAACACAGCTATGTGTTTTGGACTTAAACTGAAAAAAGGGTACAAATGTAATTGAGCCTAAACAAGACCGTCTCTGACAATACAACAAGTTATTAGATACAAAACCTACTTACAGTAAGTTGCAGATTGCGCAGGCCTTCTCTCACAACAGATTGCTGCAAATAAGTAATGGTATTTAATTCATACAAAGTTCAGAAGTGGTGACATCACTAAGCTATACTTTTATTAATTGAAAAAAATAAACGCAACCTCGCTACAAGGCAAAAAATCACAGAAAGCTGATGAGCACTCACTAAACATCTATAGGTAAATCTAAAGCAATGGACAAGTCTGGAACGTTCCGCAGCAAAACTGAAAGGCATCGAGTCATGGTAAGAGGAGGGGGTATACCCAAATACGCTGAACCATGATTTTCGTGCTGCAATGCTATTGGCTGACCTGCCACTGATCACATGAAGTTGCCTCGTACTGATCTACAAAGCAGCTTCTGTCAACAGCAAGTTGTCAACAACGGATGCCGACATCACATCAAACTACAGTGACCACGCCGAAAGCAAATTATCTCAAGAGAGAAGGCCTATTTACCATGACTCGATGCCTTGAAGCCTATGAACAATGCACTTGACAGAGGGACATGAACAAAATCTAGAAATATCTTATTGCGCAAGAATAGAAGCAGCAAGGATAATATTCTCCGCTACAACAATTTCATCGATAGCCATGTGGTTACTGGCAACAATAAAACGTGTTACATGAAATCACAGACAGTTGTGATTGCGTGTTGGTGCACGCAGTTCATAACTATTCTTGCTTCTAGCTTGATAAATTAAGAGGCTGTATATTTCTTTACTGTCGACAAAAGGTTGTCCAGCTGGGAGATATTTTTGCAGCATTCACAGAAATGGTTGCAAAAATAAAGTACACTGGGTGACTTTTAGGTATTTTATCATCAAAAAGGTTTCAGGGAACACGAGAGGGTAAATATCCATGCAAATAAAATAAATCGGTTGTATGAATGGGAATTGATGATAAAACCATGAAATGTTAACAAAGAACGACAAAACACCTACCTCGCCAGGTCCGCCTTCTGAACCCCGGGATTCTCTGCTTTGAAGCCTTTCTCTCTTCAGTCTGTTTTGCAGTTCTGTCACATAAGCCCCATATTTTTAACTTGGTCATCTTTCGCTTTCAACTCCTTGATCTTATCTTCTAAAATACCCTCCTTTTCATCACCCATTTCCTCCAATTTTCCCGTCAAGGCTTTGATCTGGTTTTGCAACACAATCTTGTCCTGGTTCACTTGTTCGATTTCAGCGTATCCCTCCCAAACAGTCTTTTCTAATTCCTCTATCTTTTCTTCAAGAGACTGCACCTTTTCTCTTGATTTTCTCAAGTCTTCAGTCATTGTTTCAAACAACGCATCATGATCATACTTATGGCTTCCTAAATCAACCTGAAGATTCTCTATCTTTTCTGTTTTCTTCTTGAGATCTTCCTCTCTTGCTGAAACTTGCTTTTCCAACTCTTCAGTCTTCTTTTTCATACTTGAAGACATACTTTGTATCTCTTGCCGTAACTGGCTGATTTTATCCTCCTTTCCTTTTAGCAACCTCACCAAATTATCATGCTCAGATTTTGACTTCTTAATTTCATCTTTATGTTTCCTGACACAAGCGTCCATTTCGTCTTTTATACGTGATATGACTCCGTCTTTCTCCTCAATTTTAGACTGATTTTCTTCTAGAGCTGCCTTTAATTTTTCCATTTTACCCTCCCTTTTCTCCAGCACAACTTTTGCTGCATTGAATTCCTCTTCAATAGCAGCTAATTCTTTTTCATTCTTCTCTAACTGCGATTCCTTTTCGCTAAGCTTTTGCTCGAAATCTTTAAACGTTGTTCCGTGAAATTCTACCTCTTTATTTCTTTCTTCAAGTGCAGCTTTAGCTTTCATAAGCTGATCTTCCAGCTGATCATTTTCATCTGACAGTCTATCCAGTTTATTTTCATTTGCCTCCAGTTCCGTATTTACGTCTTGTAACTGGCCATATAAAGATTCAGCCTCTCTGGATCTTGCGCGCAAGACGAGCTGTGTCATCTTCAAAGTTTTTTCTAATTCACCCATAGCCAGTTCATTTTTCTTTAAATCAGATCGAGCATCAACGAGCAATTCATTTGACTCTTTCAGCTCAGAGATCTTTCCTGCTAATTTCTTTTCAAGGCACTTTGTAGATTCCTCAAACTCAGTAAGTTCATTCCTGATTTTCTCTAAAGCACTTTCTTTTTCGCAAAGCTGATTTTTAACATCAGCAAGCTCTTGATTCAAAGAGTTATGACTTTCTTTCATTTCTGCTATATCATCTAAAGACTTTGACAGTTTCTCATCAAGACGATTTTTCTCAATTTGTACACATTTCAATAGTTCACCATTCTCTTCAATTTTTTCTACGCTACTCTTAAGTTCTGCAGTCAATTCCGACAGCAAACAAACTTTGGTTGAAAGAGCTTTCTCTGCTTCTTCAGCTCTTTCTGATAGCTTTTCATTTTCAACAGACAAATTTTCTGCATTGCATCTTTCTTTTTCAAGTTCAACCTTGATTTCCCCAGTCTCTACCTTCAGCACTTCAATCATCCTTTCCCCTGAAGCAAAATTATCCTTCACCTTGCTGAGTTCTCTTGCAAAACCACTTTTCTCGCATTCAATTTCCTTTAACTCATCTTTTGTCTTTTCATGGTCTTCTTTGCTACATGTCAGTTCCTTTTCGACTTTGTCAAGCTCTTCAATTAACTCTGTAATTTTTTCCTCTTTAGCTGTCAGAATCATTTTAACTTCATTAACATTTTCAGTTAAAGCTACGTTTTGAGATTTCAAGCTCGCCAAAGCATCTTCTTTGACTTGAGCTTCTGTTTTGGCATTGTTCACCTCTTTTATCAATTCACTGAGCTCTTCGTCTTTGCCAATTAAAACTGTCTCTTTTTCATTAACGATGTCAGTAAGCTTCGCATTATCGTTATTCAGTCCTTTAATAAGACTAGTTTTCCTGTCCATATCTTCCTTGGTGCGTTCAAGATCAGAATTTACAACCTCAAGATCTTTCCTCAAATTTTCTACCATTTCAACAAGTTCTGAATTTTCTGTCTTTGCCTTTGCCAATTGGTCTTCACTTTCCTTTAATGCATAGTTGATCTTTTCCATTTCATTTGCCTTATCGTTTGCGTCTTGATTTATAAATCCAATCTTGTCAAGCGCGTTTTCTAATTCTCTTTTCTGCTTTTCAAACTCTTCTCTCACCCCAGCTAACTCACAGATCTTCAAATCTACTGTCTCCCTCAACTCTAAAACAACCACCTCGTGGTGATCATGCATTGACTGGTTTTCAAGAGAAAGTTGATCGAATTCTTCTACCTTATTCTTCAATTGCACTTCCAGACCTTTTACTTTCTGGCACAAGGCTTCATTATTTCTATCCTTAATCTCAACACCAGCATTTACACGAGCAATCTCAGACTGCAATGCCTCAATTTCGCGTTTAAAACTCGTAGCAAGGTTCTGGCATTCACTGATGCTGTTCGTCTTCAACATGATCTCCTCTTCATATTTGGAAATTGTTGACAGGTTGCCTTCAATTTCTTGGCATTTCTTGTCCAGATCGATTTTCAAATATTGGATCTCTTCCTCTAAGTTGACTATTTTGGTTCCCAGGTTTTCGCATTCATCCGATGCGTGTTTCAGCTGATCAGTTAATGCAGCTATCTCACTCTCTTTTGCTTTGCGTTGGTTATTCATTTCTGTAATGCTACCTTCCAGCTCATCGATTCTCTTCTTCAGACCTACTGATTCCTGTTTCATATCTTCAGATGTCTTATGGTACATACAAATCTCTTGTTCTTTTTTGTTGACAACCACTTGTAATTCATCCACTCTTGCATTGTGTGCCACTTTGGCGAGTTCGCATTCTTCTTTTACTGCATTTACCTCAATATGAAGGTTATCAACAGTCAATCTAACATTCTCCCTTTCATTAGAGAGATCGTCAATAACAGTATGCAATTCATTTATCTTCGACTGTGCTTCTGTCAGACTGCTTTCAATGTCAGCTATGGCATTAATCTTCTTGCTCAACTCATTTTCAAGCAAGGTCCTTTCGTTCGATGACCTTTCCTGCAAACATTCAAAAGATCCTGATAACTCGGTGACTTTTACTGTTAGCTTCTCGATTTCAATCATCTTTTCGTGTAGCAACTGGTCTTTCTCATTACAATTCTTTTCCATCTGTTCTAATCCTCCTTTGGTACTTTCTAACTGTTCAATCCTTTCTGTTAACTGAGTTTGTAAATTCCCCACCAGTTCCTCTGTTTCTTGCAACGTTTTGCTTTTATCTTTCAAAGAAGATTCAAGTGATGCAATCCTGTTGTCCTTCTCGTCCTGCAATGCCTCTAGCTGTGTAATCAAGTTATGCTTTCCATTTATATCATCTTGTAACTCACTTTCCCGTTTCCTAAAATTTTCTTTTGTTGACTGGAATTCAGCTTCCAACACCTCTTGCTGCTCTAGAAGACCAGAATTTTCAGATTTCAACTTCTCAGTTTTGATGACCAATTGGCCATATTCCCTCTCACCATCTTGAACTTTCTTTTCGTAAAGTTCGATTGTTGTAGCCATTTCCTTTTCCTTGCTCTTCAAACCTTCATTCAAAGAGGTAATATTTGCTTCAATTTCAGCAATATACGTCTCAAGTTCTTCATGTTTACAGTTCAGCATAGATATCCTTGTCATCAATCTCTCTATTTCCGCTTGCCGCTCTACAGCTGTCTCCTCATAAGAGGAGCACTTGGAGGACAAATTCTCGACCAGATTTTCTGACTCCAACCTTAAAGCTTTCTCGTTTGATAAGTCATCGTCAATCTTATGTAACGTGGAGACAAGCTCATTAACTTTTTCATCTTTGTCCTTTATACAGTCTGTGAGTGACTGGTTGTTCCTCTTTTCAGCGTCAAGATCCGAAAGCAGATCAGAAAGTCTAGATTCAAGTTCTTTGGAATTGTAAATCATTTCTGATATACGATCATTTTTATTTTCAATCTCCCCTGTCAGGCTTTGAACTTCTACAGACATCGTCTCCTTATATGCACAAAATTCTTTTGCCAGAGATTCCATCTCATTGGTTTTTGCTAGGATTTGTCTCTCCAACTCGTTGGCATTCCCATCAAGTAATGAAATAGATCTGTTGGCATGCTTCAGTTGCTTTTGCAGTTCATTGATCTTTGAGTCATATTTCAAAGTTGCATCTTTTAGCTCATTTTCAGCCACTGATCTTTGTTGCTCCTCGTGCAGAATTTGGCTTTCTTGTTTCTTCACAGCATCACTCAACATGCCAATCTCTGCTTCAAATTTTTGAGCCACCTGCTCACTGTTCTCAAGCTCTTTGCGTACACTCTGCAACTCCGCTTGTGCGGTTTCCATTTGGCTTGACAGTTCGACATATTCTGCATCCCTTCTTGCAAATCGTTGCTCCACATCTGAAATTCCAACAACAAGAATGTCCCTTTCATCACTTGCGTCTCTCATTCTTTTGAGCAAATCTTCGTTTATTTCCTTGTATTCCTCGACTTTCGATTCCAGATTATCTTTCTCTGATTGGATGATGCATTTCTCTTCGATTGCTTGTTTTGCCTTATTTGCCTCGTCTAATGATCTGTCTTCTAACAAATTTACTTGCTCTTTCAAGCTGCTTAATTCTTTTTTGTGGAAGTCGTTTAATTCATCGAGTTGAGTACGATGCTGACTATTATCGTCTTGCAATCTGGAATTCTGCTGCGAAAGAAACTCAATTTCTGCTGCTTTTCTTTCCAATAGAGATGCTTTTTCGACAACCTCGTTTTCCTTCAACGTCAAATCATACTCAAGAGCTTTGGATTTATTGCTGAACTCATTTGTAATTTGCTCAATCTTATCATTAAGATCCTCCAGCAATGCTTGTTCTTTCTTCTGCAGATGGCCATTTTCAGCTACGACTCTTTCCAACTGTTCATTCAGCTGCTTGATATCCGCTTCCAACCCTTCAATTTTTTCATCTCTCTTCTTAAGGAACTTTTCACCTTCAGCAAGTATAGAATCTTTCTCACCTTCTAATCTCTCTCGTTCCTCTGTTACTTCCCTAAGCTGCATCTCTATTTCCTCAAATTTTCTGCTCATTTTCTCCAAGTCATGGGACTTATGCATCAAACTTTGATCGTAGATTTCAACATGCCGCTTCAGCTCGGTAATTTCCTTTTCTTTTTCGGTGATCACTTCCAGCTTTATTCTCAGCATACTTTCAGCCAACCCTTTCTGCTGCTGTTCTTGCTCAGCATCTGAGGCTATCTCTTGTAAAGCATTATTTAGTTTAACCACTTCCTCTGCTTTCTCTGTAAAGCTTCGGTTCAATGCATCTTTCTCTTGCTTTAACTGATCAATTTTATCTTCTAACACCTTGCTCTGCATTTCGTAATTCTTCGTGGCCTCTACCAATGTATTAGCTTCTTCAATCAACCTTTGATTGTCAGCTGTCAGTTGATTGATTTGCACTTCGTTATCAGCAATAGTTGCAAATTGCTTTTCAGAAACAACCTTGTACTCTTCAACCTGTGCATTCAGATTCTTGGCCTGTTCCTCTGCTGCATAAACCTTTTCCTCGATCTTTTTCATCTCCTCTTCCTTGCTGATAAACTTATCATTCAGCTGCAGTGTAACAACATTTACCTCTTCCAATGTCCTTCTTAATCCATCAACTTCCTGTATCGCCCCTCTCATGTCTTCTATCTCCAATTCTGCTTCCCTGTTTCTACCTGAAAGAACCTTTGCCTCATTTCTAAGTATCTCATTTTCCTCAGAAGTCGTTGTTAACTCAGCTTCCAATGACGAGACCTTTTCAGCCAGACCAGCCTTTATTAACTCAGCTTCTGAAAGTTGTTTTCCACTTACTTCACACTGACTTTTCAGCGCCTCACTTTGCTGCTCAAAGTCCCTCCTTTCGTCTTCAAAACATTGTAACGCACTGAGAGCGTCCTCAAGCTTCTTTTGGGTTATCTCACTGTTTCTACAAATTTCCATATTTTCTTGTTTAAGCAAATCGATCTGTGCCCTCATCTCTAAGTTCAAACTCTCCAAACTTTTCATAGTTTCTATCAAAGCATTTCCTTCAGATCTAACAGCTTCTGCTTCAGACCTTACCTTCTCCAACTCGGCCATCTGGTCAGAATTTTCTTTGCAAATCTTCTCATTACTGGCCTTCATTTCTGCCAATTCACCTTCCAACTGTAAAACATTTGTCTGTACCGCATCTTTCTCGTTCTTTATATTCAAATACTCTTGAGTAACCTTTTGCAATTCCTCTGCAATGTCTGAATATTCCTTGACAGCCTTTTCCAAATTACACGAAGCGTCATCTTTTGCAGATTTGAGTTCACTCAACTGTGCTTGTTGCTCAGTATTTAGCCTTGTTTGCTCATCTCTCTCTAAAAGAAGCTCTGCAGATTTTTCCTGAAGCGTTTCCCTTTGTTTTTCAAGTTGTTCGATCTGTATAATAAAATCTTCTTCTTGATTTTCCAATTCAAACAACTTTTCTTTCAACTTAAAGCTTTCCTCGACTGCTTTTTCTTTCTCCATTCTATCCTTTTCTAGCTGCTTCAAGATCTCTGTTTTTTCCTGCTCTACAAATTCTTTGCTTCTTATAGCTTCAGAATTTTCATCACTTAGGACCTTAACCTTATCTTCAAGATTACTGATAATTCTCTTCCGACTTTCTTCGGTAGACTGCATTGCTATTGAATTTTGTACCAACTCTGCCTTTTCAGTGACAAGACTGTCTATTCTTGCCTGGTTCCCCTGCAAAACGTTTTCAAGATGGTTAATTCTGGTTTCAGCGTCTTCAAGTTCTTTCTTTTTCTCTTCCTCCTTGCCCACAAGCCCATCCAATTTCATTATGGCATTTTCTTTCTCAGTCCTCAATATTCCGACCAGCTCTTCATTCTTTCTTGCGTTATTCTCTACATTCAATAAAGCTTTCTCTGCACAAATCAGCTTTTCTTCTGCCTCGCCATTTCGCAGCCTTAATTCTTCGAATGCCTTCTTCATCTCTTTTAACTCGTTTTCAGCTGAAATACTATTTCTTTCGTATTCAGCAAGCTTATGATGGGCTTCAGCTTCAAAAACGGATTTTGCTCGCGCCATTTCATCCTGAAACTCCATTTTCATCCTCTCGATTTCTTGTTTGTTTGAAAGCAAAGCATCGTTTGCATCGTTAAGATTCAAAGCTATCTCTTTCTTCTCCTTCTCAACAGAACGGCAACTTTGAATAGCATCGGCACAGTTTCTCTCTGCAGCCATCAGCTGCTTTTTCAAATCCTCCTGAAGTTTGACACAAACTTTTACATCTTCCTCTTTTTGTTTGATCTTCTCGACAAAATCATCTGCCTTTTTTCGCAACTCTTCAAATTCACGTCTTCTTTGTTCAAGTTCTCGATCCTTCGCCGATTCATTCTTCCTCAGATCAAGGAGCTCACTTTCGAGAGTACGCAGCCTTTTACTTAACTCTTTGCCTTGTTCTTCAGCTCTTTGCAAATTCTCTACAACATTTGCTTTTTCTGACTCCAGTCTAACTCCATCCTTTTTGGCACGATCGACTTCCACCTTTAAGCTATTTACATCCTTTTGTGAACTGTTCTTTAACTTCTCTATTTGTGACATTGAAGTTTTAAGGTCATTTTCTATTTGTTTGATTACGTTCTCTTTCCCTGCTATGTCTCCTTTTAAGACATCGATTTCAGCTTCAAATTTCTTCGCTTTACAGTAAGCAGATTCAAGTTCATTTACCATAGAATCTTTTTGCTGATTCAACGCCTTTGTTTCACGCGTCAGCTCATTGATTCTCTTCTCTGAGCTAGCCAAAACATTGGACATCTGATCTCTTTCATTTGAGATTTCTGTAACTTGTTGACCGAGTGCAATGTTATCATGCTGAAGTTTTGAAAACTGTAATTCCATCTCAGCCATCTTATTCTTTGCAATTTGAACTTCGTGCTGAGATTTTTGCTGCATTTCGTTTAGAACCTTTTCCTTATCCATGACAAATTCTCTCTGGTTTGCCATTTCTTCTCTATATTGCAGAAGGAAGCATTATATGAATTTAGCGTGTATCATTTTCTACTGTTTGAAGAAACAACAAAAGTACAATTTGCTAGTAAAAACACAAAGCCTAAAATTATTAAACAACAGCTGTACTGCATCCATAATTTTTTCCTGAAACTAAAGGCGTTGCCTGGATGTGTTAGAATGTTACAAAATTCTTTTTCGATATTTATAAAACAAATGTCATGTTGCTCAGGTCTGCTGAAAGCTATCAAATACAACACCCATGGAAATGGCAAGAAATAGTTTAAACAAGTGGTAACCTTTTCCAGTTTATTAAATGAAACCAAAAAATACCTAATCCATTTCTGTTAAACAATTTAAGCAAGAAGCTTTATTTTGTTCATTGGTCTCAAAGTTGAAAAAGTAGCAATTTCCATTAGAAAAACATTGTGGCATTTCATACGAGGATATTACAAGAGAGAATAAATATCCATAAACAGATCTTTGGCCACTAGGCTTATAAAAAATAAACTACAAATGAAAGTTGCTTTTAAAAAAACGAAAGATTCATAAAAACTTTTCGATATAACTATATATTCGATATAACTATAGATTCATATATTCATATAACTATTCGATATAAACTTTTACGCTGAGCAAGAGATTGAAACAAGGTTATGCTTACATTTAGAGAGTACTAGGCCAAGGAGGACTTATAAAAAGAAAACATGACTGAGCTTATAAACAAAGGATTTCATAAAAAATGTATGGCTTGGATCTCCAATGAGGGCTTATCGAAAAGCCTTGCCCTACAAACGACGACTTTGATAAGAAATATATGGTGCAGATCGGTATGAATTTTAATGTAAAACCTTTATCTGCTGTTCTGATGCAGAATCGAATACAAGCCTAGGAAATCTAAGAATCACAGGCTTTAACACGTGCCAACCCCTGCGAAAAGCCCTTGCAAAAGGTTTTTGAGAAGAAATTGAAGCCATGAAGTTTTTCATTGTCTAGCAATATTCTTATTGGGGTCTTTTTAGCGACGTGATAGTAGCTTGTTTTTATCACCTGTTCTTTTTAAATGGCAAGTTATCATATTTCTTAATACGTTCGGTAAAACTTTGTCCCTATTAGTGTTGTGTCTTCTAATTTAAACAATTTCTGTAAGGGCTTTACCGTAGACTCTGTACAAGTAACAACACATTTTTAGGAAAAGCTGTAATAGTAACTGTAAATTGGGTACAATAGAATGGTTTTGCGGTGGGTCTAAATTATATGTGACTGCAGACAGAAACAGCTTGTCTGACGCAGGGTTTTTTCAAGAAAGGCCTAATTGACAAATCCTAGAGCTGCATTGAGAGCAGGACGACCCATTATAAAAAAATATTAGATTGTATATACCTCATTTGTCGCTCTTTCTCTTTTTGCTTCTCTTCTTGGTGTGCCCGAGCAGCTTCAGAGTTGTGTCTTTGACATTCAAGTTCTTGGGATAGTTGCAGCACTTTCTTTTGCAGTTCTTCGCTTTTTGCTAACTCTTTCTCGAGCTTGGTAGTCAACTAGAAGGAATTTTGGTGATGTCAGCAGCCAGGGCAAATTGAACAAAAGACAGGGACAAGCATTTACAGGAGAATGTTTCATGGAAATTGAAAAAACAATTCATGGTGACAATTCATGCTGAAAGGCACTGTAAAAGGTTTATGCCTCTAGGTAACCCCAAGTAAAATTTTAGTCTTGCAAAGCGTGCCGGTTGTGCAAAAGCCTTTAACATCGTAAGTGGAGTCATGCGGTAACGTACCCTAGTCTAAAAATAGCACAAGGGGGAAACTTTTAGACGAAGTCTGTATCCAATCCTTTTCAGCATATCAAACTGTCCTATTTTGCAAAGTTTCATGCTGTAGTACTAAAGTACGACTGAGATGTGATAACCCTGTCTTGAGCAAAGTACCCCAGTCTAAAAATAGAAAAGGGGGGAATTTTTAGTTAGTTTCTATATCCTATCTTTTGTACGGTATCAAACTGCCCCCTGCTATAGAGTGTCGTGCTATTGTACTTACTTTCAGAAGAAATATTGTAATAACGCCGTTAGGGGCTTGGGGCAAAGAACCCTGGTCTAAAAATACCTTTCCAAAGAACCCTTTCCAGTTGGGTTACATAACCTATCTTTTTCAGCGTGTCAAACTACCCCTTTTTGCAAAATTTCATATTGGCATCACAATTTTTATAATTGTTTGACTAACAGCCCTGACTGAGTGGTCTGGTGTATTTATTGTGACATCGCTGGTTCTTATGCTTTGTCACTCGCACTCATTGTTTTTAAAACCCCTAAAACAAACTTTCCCATGCAAATTTTCGAGTCAATTTTCGTTTTATATTGCAACAACATGTAGAAGTTTCAATTTCTTTTAAAAAAATTATGTGTAAAATTTCATTTCATAGGCACTTTAAAGGGCTACCCTAGAGAAAGAGTATATTGCACAGCTCAGATTGTTTTCTGGGAATCAAAAATTCTTAATCAGCCTTACAGTTGTAATTGTAATATTTGTGTACACCATTGCATAGTCTTGACATTTTTACTTTGCTTTTCATGCTGTTATTTGTATGTAGTCTCTACTTGAAAAATAAAAGCAAACCAGCTGCAGTTCATTTGTGTGTGCACTCTCTCTTACTAGAAACATTTCAACTGCCAATCCGTGCGTCACACTAACATTTGGCTTTTGAAGAGGATTTATGTAGCCAAAATTAATAAACCTTCAATACACAAGCAAAAATAAAAATGCTCGCAAGTGCTACCTGAATTATTTCTGCTTCTTTTTTCTTTGTAATGGCATCATTTTCTACAGTGTTCAGACTTCTCTGTTCTTTAGGTGGTTGAGCATCTTCCAGTTCAAGAAGATTGTATTCAACTTTACTTGGGAACACCTCAGAATCGGGCTTGACTTCATCATCAAAAATCATTAGGTTTTCTTCTTTCAGAGGGCTGTCATCAAACGACATTAAATCTGTCCTTTGAGTATTCTCACTAGCCTGCAAATTTGACCCAAAATATATTTTTTTATTAATTTGGTGAAACAAAAGGCTTAATTAGGCTTGATAATAATAAAAAAGATAAAAAAATAAAATAATAAAAAGCAGGAAAACCAAATTTTTCAAGTACTTTAGTTAAACCTCTGGTATCTCACTGATAAAAAGAATGTTCAGATTTGGTATTTTATTTGAATACAATATTCTAATTCAATTTTTACCTTGATATCTCTACAGTGGACTTCAATTTTTTTTAAGGTTCCAAGGAAACTAAATGATTTGAATAAACAGAGAAAAAGGAAAATACATATAAAAAAATTAGTTAAAAGCAACAAAGTTTTTGCATTGGTCAATGGGCCTAGGGTGAGTGAAATTTTTCTTTATTTCATATTTGCTTTAGTAATCAGTAGTAAATTGTTTATTGGCAGTATGGACAAAATCTGCTTAGCCAGCTAAGGATTATCAATGGAACTTACAACAGTTTTAGATTGCTTCAGGGCAAGCAATTCTTTGTCTTTTTGTTGCAGTTGCTTTTGAAGATCAGCCACAAGCTTCCCTAATTCAGCATCTACAGAAAGAAATTGTAATTAGAAATTAAACTTTAAATCTGTATTGCCTATATCATGATTACATTCAAAATATTGCATCGTTACATTTTTACATATATTTATCATCTAAAATAAATATATATTTTGGCTCCATGAAGTGACAGCTTTCTAATGCTGTTTACTAGAATTCCATTCTGACCAAGGTCAGTGGCTAAAACCAGGCAGTTACCCTCCCCCAATATTTTGGAAACAATGGGAAAATGTGACATCATTTTAGCAAAACAATGGGCTTGCCCCCCCCCCTCCGCAATATTTGACCAAGTATCCGCCCCTGGTATGAAGGATGTAAAATTTGACATAATTATCTTCCTGATTTTCTACTTTGTTAAATTGTGCATCACTATAAATATTGATTCCACAGAAATGACACAAATTGGTGAAAAATTAGCTTTTGGTTTGTCTCTGACTTAATCACACAAGTCAGTTTGGAATGGCTGTTAGCATTATTATTGTAGAGTTAACAAGCAAAGTTAGATATCATCGATTTATACAGCTTGTGAAGTGGTGCAGATATCATATAGCTCTTCCTGACAAGTGAAGTTTTTCAAAAGGCCCTAGAATTACCACAACAATATACACTCCCCTCACAAAAGTAATGCACCACCTTGTTCATAATGGTGGCATTTCTGTCAACTTTAAAATAATAATAATAAATAATAAACAATTTATTTAAAGTCAGCAGAGAAATAGCATTTAGCTAATTAAGGCCGACTATACAAAATATATAAAAAATATACTAATTACAAAAAAACCTAGATTCAGAACAAAGTCTATATGCACAATTTGCATTGCAGACCAAAGTTTTTATGGGCTTAACTTTTCAACCATACCAAACATTTGAATGCCTGAATTGGGTGAAATAGGCATACTTTGTAGCAAATTTTGGCAGGAAGTTCTTGAAAATCTTGCTGATGCCATATAAAACATAATTTGAAATGTATAAATTATGAAGAAAAAGGACACGAAACCCAAGGCAGAGCAAAGTTTTCCATCTAAAAATTCTTCCAGACAAATTGGAAAGATTGTCTTACACAAATACAAAATAAAAAGTTACCTGAGTAAAAGGAAACCATTTTACAACGATTTATTTCTAAACAAGAAGAATTCAAGTTCTTTTATGGTGTCCGTTAAGTCCAGACTTGCACATCATTCAAAATGTTTGGCTTCACATGAAAAACATTACGAGCCACGATTTAAATGGTTCTTGAAGAACCAAAAGATCATTAAAGAAAAGAATTCTTCAGGTTTGGTACAAAATTCCACAACAAAACATTGCCCAATTATATCCAACCAATTCAAGAAGGATGAAAGTGGTTTCAAAAGTTTGCGGCTCCCATCAAAATATCAAAATTTTCAACTGTTAAAAAACGTTTCTTTGTCATTTTTAAAAAAGTACTCTGAAAAAATAGAAGTTTTGATTGGTTGTTGTTTCACTTATGACCCACTTCTATTCACCACTTACAAACACAATCAATTTGCACAACAATAGCTTTTGATAATTCTTGCACCATTTCATCTCCTTTAAGGTGGTGCAATACTTTTGTGAGGGGAGTTAAAAAATTTTTCTATTAAAGCTAAAAATTTCAAAATGAATCAACATACATAAATCCTGGTAGATGTAAAAATATTTTCAATACTCATTAAATTTTCATAATAAATGGGTTTTACCAAAGACATAAAAGTAGGGGGTTTCTGGTATCAAAGAAACGATAGAACTTATCAATGGCTTACTTTTTTCTTTTGGTTTTCGGATTGATAAATATGCCTACTTGTCCTCGCAACAAATGTAAATTTTTAAGCTAAATGATAAAAAAACTTCATTTTATTTTATTATTTGATTTAATTAATAAAATGAAAGAATAAGAAAACTTATTAGGTAGCTAAAAGATATAATCTAGTTAAGCCAGATTTTTTCAAAACATAGAACCTTTTCATCGCTAAAGCTATCATCAGAGTTTATCACCTACCATCAGAAATAGATCCTCCCCCACTGGAAAGCTTCTGCCTCTGTATATTGTTCATCTCGATAAGTTTTCCCCGCTCTTCTTCTAATTTCTCGAGCTTTAATGTGATACTTAACTTATCTGTCTGCTCCCTTTCGAGCTCTGTAACTAGTTTGCTGCATTTCGACGATTCGCTTTCGACGGCCTGCTTCGCCCGCTGCAACTGACCTTCGACAACATTCAGGCGTGATTCTTTAAGCTGTATATCATGAGACAGCTTATCACGACACTTGGACACATCTTGAAAACTTTCCGAAATACTTTGAAGCTCCCTTTTCAAATCGATATTTCTCTCCTTTTCTTCCTCGTGTTTCCTTTTCTGCAGTGCAAGGGTAGCCTCGAGTGACTCCAACCGAAAATTCCTTTGCTGTTTGTCTTTCTTGAGAGTCTCAAGATTTTTCTCAAGCTTTTCGATATTTTGAAGGGCAATTGATGGCAGTTCATTTTTCCATTCATCTCTTGCCCAACTCATTTTAAACACCCCCTGTGTTAGCAAAATGCAGTAATTTTTCTGTTGCTGATACTTCTAGACTTTCCTAACCGCCATGTTCATCGATCGAATTTTGGCGGGCAAGTAGGCTCCACAATACTCTCCTCCGCAATCTCCATCGAGCTACGCCATCCGTCTACTTGGACGAAAAATTACCATCTCTTCCTGGGAAAGGCGTAAAAAGACATCGAAATATACTATATTGGATTTTCAAACAGGTGTGTAGGTAGCAGGGAGATGTAGATGTGTTATACCCCCAATTCTTCATGAGTTTGTCGATAAATCTTGAATTCTTTTACAAAATCCCTTCTGGTCTTCGCTCAATAAAACAACTATCTGTCGGGGAAACAGCACCTAAATTTTTCTTTATCTATGTTTCCATCGGTAAATTTCTACTCTGGATGGCCCGTTCTAGCCTGGATGATCAAGCTACGCCACTTTTCACATCATTTAAAAGGTCATAGGCGTAGATGGGGAGGTCGAGTTTTTGGGTGTTGACTTAAGTTACGCCTTTTACTTGGGTATGTCTTCTAGATAGCCTACAAATAGCTAGATAGCTCTCCGAGAACCCAGATTCAGGAATCCAGGTCTTTTATGGCTCGAGCACTTCAGCCTGCCTTTCAACCCTTTTTATAACTCCTGTATTTCCTACCCCTTTTAAGATTCCTAGCTAATCCTTGCCCAGCTAAAGCTTCTCTTGGGACTGAGACAATAAAGATATGGGGACCAGTATTGATGCAATTGAAACTGAGGTTTCTATGTGTTTAAACTCGAGCAATTTCTTCTTAAAATAATGTTCTTTACTTTACAATTAGTTGATAGAGGATAAAATTATTGGAGTCTACAATTGAAAAAGCAGCAAGAAAAAAGTAAGGGGGGGGGGGGGGGGAGGGTGAATAGTGCAAACAGTAATAAAGTTGCACTAAAATTCCTGTCGTGGAATCAAGTTGTTATACATTTACAAGATAGTTTGAAGCTTGACTGTCGATACCAGAATCATCAAATTTCGAGCGCGGAAATGTAAGACCAAGCTGAGAAGCCTAGGAGGAGCATTTAGCAGAGGGACTCTTCGGCCTCTCTGCTTCTATCTTCTATCTTCTATCTATTTATTTAGGTGGCTCTTGTATTTAGGTGGGTAGTTTGAAGCATTGATTTACAGCAGGGATGACAAATGATAAATCAACATCTCAGAATTAACAACATAATTGCGAACTGGAGTTTGTTTTTTCATTTCAAAGATATGCAAATTTACAATGCTGCTACAACTTTTCACAATTTAGTGTTTCTATTGTAGAATTTATAAAGTACTTGGCTTGAAAACTGATAAGGGATTTGATCCTAAAGAAGCTTTTCAACATTTTGTCGCCATTAAAATGTTTCTTTTTCAAAACGAAGCTATAGGCCCCCTCTTTCTCGAATTCACGATCTCTCTCGGGGCCTGCGTGAATAATAAAATGGTATTTGCCCCAGTGGCCTAGCTGACAGCTCAGTTTACATAAAAATTATGTCTACTAGGCTTATGCTATCTACTACATATACATACTTAATTACCAGGGGCGGTCTGGCGTCAAAATCGTAGGGTGGCTAGAAAACTCAAAGGGCCCGGTTTAGGGCGTGGCAGGAAAATTTGAACTACACCTACTAAAAATGTGGCCTTAAAATACGATTATAATAAAAATTTATAATAAAGCAATGCGCTAAACAGCAGCAGTATATCGATATAAATTCATAAATTCGGACCCAATTGGATCCATACCTTTCCCCTCGTGTAAACAGGGTTTGAAATCCCCAAGCTCTCAGAGTTTCAACTCTTTTCGAAGAAGTGCAGATAAATCAGTTAATTGGTCAATGATTTGCTAGTAATCGAGTGGAAATTTTTCTCTTCGTTTAAAATTATCAATAGCGCTGAATAATCATTCACAGGAAACTTAGGCGCTGCTCAGTGTCATCAAGCATTTATACGCATTGTAGAGGAAAGGGTATGCTGCTAGGTGCATGTTGTATTCACTAATTTTTTATAAGAACCAGTAAAATTAGGTTCAGGTTCACTGTTCTTAATTTTTCGAAAATCTTAGGCTGGATTGTTCTTTATGTTTTTTTAAATGGTGTAAGCAGTGCGATTGTTAGCTTTTTCGTTCTAGGAAGGTGTTCAGGCCTTATTTGCCAGCGGAGTGAGTGGGGCAGCCTTCATTTGACGACAAGATTGAATATTCAACGAAAAGCACCCATACATGGCTAAAAATTCTCGTATTTTGGATAAAATGTTGTTCAAAATTGCATTCTACAGTAACTCAGCCTTAGCTTGTTCTTAATTTGTTCTCAACTTTTGACCAGTTTTGATGCTCATGTTCTTATAAAATTGCTTTATATAATAGAAAATATGAATATAGATAATAAATAAAAAAGAAAGTCGTTACAAAGTTTTGAATGCGCAGGGTATGCACAGTTGGCAAGCTTTACCCTTTTGATAAAGGGTGTAGATGTTGCCTTTTGGGTCCCTTCTCTCTTTGCAAATCCCCACCTTGAAAGTCACAGTTTTCTCCTTCATATATTTCTTCTCTAAGAGCTTCCTCCTTGAAATCTTCTTTTTTATGGATTTCCATTTTTTTATGGCTGCTGGTAGCAATTGGCAAATGCCAGCAATTCTGACATTCTCCACACAAGAAATCTTGAAAAGAAGGCTCTCATTGCTCTCCTGCTTCATTTTTGTGTCAACAAATCCTCTTGGCTCTAGCATTGCTAAATCCTGATACATATCTCTATTCTTCGAGAACCTTCTGTCAGTCCCTCCCATCTGTGTTTAAAGCCCCGGTCAAACGCATCCAACATTTCATCCAACATGCAGAAAACCATTGTTGGACGAAATTTTTGGGTGAACCCATGTTGGGTGAACCCATGTTGGGTGACCCAACATTTGCAAACCGATGTTGGATGATGTTTGATCACGGTAAAAAACAAATTTTGTTTTTCAATGTTGGATGTAATGTTGGATGCGTTTGACCACTCCATCCAACATTTCACCCAACATTTCATTTTCTAGGCATGCGCATGATTCAAACTTCTTTATTGTCATTTGAGCCGAGGTGAATCGAGATTGATTTGTGAGCAACTTTTTCAAAGTTATCGAGTAAAAATTAGAAAGTAAAAGCACAATGAAAGTATCTAACAAATAAAAGCTGAGGAAAGGGTGGCAGATTAAAGCGAGCGTGGCACTGACGTAGAGATTCACATGTTGAAGTGACTGTGACTTACAGCAGCGATGGCGATCTAGAATTAGGCGTAGGCCTAACGGGAAGCTATACGTTTCAACGTGTTGTTTTCGAAATCAGCTATCATTATTCACTTTTGCTTTACGCCCCTTTTTATCATCTGTGAATCAGTGCTGCAAACATGTCGCTGCACAGACGATGCACGGTGATGGAAATGTTGGGTGAAATGTTGGATGCGTTCGACCGAGGCTTAAGGTTGTAACCAGATGGTAGTGATGACTCCTTATCTTCTCTTTCTCTATTTCCTTTTTTGAACTTTACATTATTTTCACTTATTGAAGCCCCCCTCCCAATAATTGCAGCCTAAGCTTTATGTCCTGTATAACAGTGTACTAAATGGAAATCAATACAATGAGCAGCCGCCCCCTCCCCCAAATATGAATTTTGCTCTCAAAGCACTGTCTCTGATATTTGCTGTTTCATATAATCAAAATTGGATTAAAAACGTAACTTAAATCAATTCATAACTAAAACATGGATGATTTTTTAATCAAGCAATTTTTGTCAATTCCAGGTCAGATACAATGGGTACTAGAGCCACATAAATTAGAAAGCGGAAATAGAAGATAAGAGTACGCTCCACCGCTTCTCTGCATGTTCTTCTGTTTACGCGCTCGAAATTTTGTGGCTCTGGTACCCAGGATACACGTTAAGATTGAACACATGGCTGAAGTAACGGAAACCAGGGTTTGGGTGGTTTGAAGTGCATGTATTATAATCAGGACTTTAATTGCACTATAATCAGTCTACGGCATTAAGTTTTTGACTTTAAGTTAAACAATTTTCTCCAATGCGGTAGGGCCCGTAAATGTTTTGAACACATGGCTGAATAACGGAAACCTGGGTTTGGGTGGTTTGAAGTGCATGTATTATAATCAGGACTTTAATTGCACTATAATCAGTCTACGACATTAAGTTTTTGACTTTAAGTTAAACAATTTTTTCCAACGCGGTAGGGCCCGTAAATGTTTTGTACACAGAGCCCGGGTGGCGATCGCCACTTTGCCACCCGGCCTAGACCGCCCCTGCATAATTACTTCATATAAACTATGTGAGACACAAGATTTAGAAGTCATCCAATGTCAAAAAATGTAATAGAACATAATCTGATCATAAGCAAGGACCGAGAGAAAAAAGATTCACATGAATAACTTCCCAACCCTGTGTCTCCATATATAGTTGGCCATTATCAAATTTTATATCGAGCACCACTGTAATGTGCTCTTTACAATCAATTTATCTACTGACAATGATCTCATAACAATCTAAACATGCTTTTTGATGCAACCAAGTGAGCCAAAGCAAAGCACTTTCAGATCTACACCCCAACCTAACGACTGCAGCAGACTGCACAGCGGCTGATACCGTTCCTGTTATTGTTTCCTTAACAATTGTTCAGGCCATTCCGAAATAGCCTGACCAAAATGTCAGAAGCAATGCGTTCACGTGAAACTTCTGGCCAATCACCTAGCTCCATTCAGTGAAAACTATGACGTTGGTCAGGCGAATTTCTGGGAGCCTGACCGTGATCATAATCATAATCAGCGGTGAACCACTGCTCCATAAATAAAAGCGCTCCACCGCAGAACTGCGAATATCTGAAGATGATAGAAAGGGACGTGAAGAAGGGATATTTTTCTTTCTTAGAGTTATTTTTTCATTATGGGAAAAACTTATCACCGAAAATTGTTGATCAGGCTCAGCCTGACCAGCCTGCCCTCTGGCTTCGCCACTGCTTAAAATACAGATCGCAGTAGACAGCCACCTCTAAGATAAAACATTTACGTGACTGATTGTCAAAGATAACGATGTCAGGTAAACGATGCGAAATATTCATCACCATATTCCGTTATATTTCATAATAATGGAAACATTTTCATTTTAAATTCTTAAACACTACAGTTAAGCTCAATTGACACTGAAAGCGGCGCGGTGCGGTGCGGCACGTCGCGTTGCGGCGCATCGCGTCAAATAGTTTTTCTTGCAATTCACACTAGATGCGTCATGATGCGTTATTTGAAATGGCCTCACAAGAACAAGATGTTCTCCTTGCTCTTGCTCTGCAAAACCAAATACTGGCATTAACACTATTAGAAAAACAAAAGAAAAAAAGTTTGGGTTCGTGAGCTTTGGCGGCAAAGAAAAAACCAAGGACATCGCGACAATCTTATTCTAGAAATGAGGCTACAGCACCACACGATGCATTTCAATTATTTTCGAATGCTTCAAAGGACATTTGATGATTTAGCGAGGTTGATTGGGCCTTCTCTTATCAGGAAAACCACTGACTTTTGGAATTTGTGGCGATAGGAAACATTGCCTTATTGTCTGCCCACCAAAGTCTGGCAGTGCATTTTTCAATTATAAGGGTACTTTTAGTATCGTTTTAATGGCTGTGGCAGATGCAAGTTACATGTTTACTTTTGTGGATGTAGGCGATTTTGGACGGCAAAATGATCGAAAATGATTTTGGACGGAGAAGGGTAGTCAAAAATGCCTTTGGTATGCTTTCTGCCCGCTGGAAATTTTTAAGATCTCCAATTTAGGGGCAGCCAGAAAAGGCAGCCAACAGTATTTTGGCAGCTATCGCTCTGCAAAATTGGCTGAAAAAGCACGAGGATTCTCAACGGGTGTTTGGGAAAGTTTATTGCCCAACTAGCTATGTCGATCATGACGACTCTCGTGGAATCCTGCATAAAGGAAAGTAGAGATCAGAAGTTACTGATAATGGTGCGTTACAAAACATAAGTAACATTGGACCAAAAAATTATGCTAAAACTTCTGAACGCAATCGAGCATTAATAGCTGACTTCTTTGTTACTACTCAAGGGGAACTTCAATGGCAATATGACAATGTAAGAAGGACATCACATGACCCAATCTCGTTACATTTAGATGAATATACTTTGTAGCATGAATAATTTAGTGAAATAAGATAAGGCACAAGATAAGGTACTTTATAAATAGCTTGCCTGATACACAAGTTGAGTTGATATCACACGTAGTCATAACAACAGAAAAATATACTGACAATAGAGAATAACAAGACATTCGTTAAACAGATAGTGTTCTTTGCACACAAAAAAAGACATCCTAAAAACAGTATTCTTGCAAAGAATCTAATGTATCGTAAGTGTTGGACACAGCTGTTGAAATAAGTCCCTGAACTCAAGCCGAGTGCATGTAAAAACATCCGATGTTGTACCTTCCTTCCCATTCCACTTTGACGTACCTGTACGTAGTGGCGTAGAGGAAGCATCTAGCCAAGAATATAACTTTCCAATATTAAATGCCTAGGGTATTATCCTTTTTGTAGAAAATGGTTTATCTAAGGCCACCGCTATCGTAAAAATTAAAGCAGCCAAGGGCATCACTTTGAATGTTTTTGCGACAGACCCCATACTGAAAATTTAGCCAAGAGTCCCCTCCCGTGCATCGGGGGTCCTAAGAAAAAACTGAGACGCGGTCCCCATTAACGGACGACAAGAAAGTCCCATCCAACACTGGAGATCATGTCAACCATAACAAAGTTTTAAAATGACGATTATAACTCTTTAGCTAGGGACGAAAAGGGAGCTGAGTTATAGAAGCTTCAGTTGCAGACCCTTGAAAATTCTTGAAGTGTAATTAAGCGAGGTTTCAAAAATATGGATACAAAAACAGTCAAAGACTAGGCAACCCAACCACAATACTTATATCCTGCAATAATGTTGAACGTCTTATCTGAATATGAAACTTGTGGAATATAGTTTCCATTCGTCATCATAAAATGTGCTCTTTGACCCAGGATCAGCGGAAGCAGGCAGCAGCGGTCTTAGGGAGTGCGGGGTCCGGGGCCAAAAACATCTGTGGGGCCCTTGTTTTTTACAATTTCTCTTTTTTCTTAGGTGCAGGGCCCCTTTTGGCTACCATAAACGCGGGGCTATGGCCCCCTGGACCCCCTTAAACCGCCACTGAAAGCAGGGGGCAATACGAAATAAATTACAAAGTTCAGTTGAAAAAATGCAAAAATAATTTTGCTTTTGCTCTTTTTTCAAGTTTAGTTCTCTTCTAAACTGTTTAGCTCTTTCCCAATCCGCATTATCCTCCGCTGTCCCTGTTATAGCCTGCTTGAAGAAAAAGAACCTTGTTTTTGGCAAAGAAAGAAATAAATTATTCTCACTACCCTGGGTACCAGAGCCTCGAGAAACCCGGAATAATGTATTGTAGGCCGGTGTGGCAAAGAATCGAACTATATTTCTGAGACTAAATTATGAAGACTTTGGCACCCAGGGTATATTCTCGAGTGTGCTCAAAGTCTTTGTAAAGTTATTTGCTTTAAAACGTACCATGAAAGAAAAAACAACTCGATAACAAGAAGCTTAGAAAAGTGCTTCAAACAGAGGGATGATTCAAAAGAAAACAACATGTTTCTTCAAACCACTGCTTTGATATCTACAAAGTCACCATACATATCTACTCTGATAATCGGGATCATTGAATTAGAAGAAATTTCAACTGCAGGAATGTGTAGCATTTAGCAATTAACATCTTTTTTCATTTAAACGTCGAAATTCAAGTCGTTTCAAGAAGTCTCAATAGGTTTGTAATGGTCTTCACAGCTACAGCAAACTTATCATCATAATGAATATGACATGTTAGTTAAATGAAGTGCTGCCACACGTAGGGGTTTCTACCTCCTGTAGGGATTTTGAGGGTTTTGAGGGTTGTAGGGAAAACCTACGGTATAAATTTTGAAATGAAGGTTTTTTTTCGAAATTTGTGCAGTGCTGGTGCAGGGTGGCTCTAGGCCAGGGAAACCATAATTAGAAAAGGTGCAAAAATTATGTGCAAGTGCGAAAATTAATTCTAAAAGTATTGTTTCTCTATTCTAAAGAAGTTTTTCGACCAAAAAATGGGAGTTCAGCCTCTATTTACCATAAGTTTTTCGCTGGTTTGCCCCACCTGAGTGACTGAAATACAGCTATAAAACAATTGGATTCAAAACAAAAATAGGAAATGAATGGTCTATTTGTCTTTGTTATCATGCAATGCACCAATCACAAACATCTAGCTACAGCATTGAAAACAGACATTCTTAATTGCCGAACGCCTTCTTAATGTAGAAAGTAGGTTTTTTATCAAAATTCGTAGGGAATTGTTGGTAGAAAACTGAGTTGCCACGTGGGTTATGCGTAGGTATAAATTTGTAAGGTGGTAGGTGGAAATGTTATATTGTGCATGGCAGCATTCAATGAGAATCAAAGCATGGAATTTTTCGTTAAGTCCCCAACTATGACAACAACTGGTCTAAACAGTACTTCAGCCACACAGAATGACTAAAAATCATATTCATCCTCGTCATCAGAAGAACATCGCCCTGAAAAATAGTCGAAATCTTCTTCTTCACCTGAATCTCCACACATATCTTCATCTGTCCCTGATTCCGGTAGCTTTACATCCTTCACGAGCTCGTCTTTCATGGCAGGCACAAGACCCTTGCGGAAGGCAATAGACAGTAGCTCTTCTGCAGTTGATGTTTGCGGGTACTGTCTTCCTGCCCATTTCAAGTACAAAGCAAATTCATTCCAATCAACCTTGCCGTCAGCATCCATGTCAATGGCCTTTAATGCTTTCTTGGTCTCATCGCATCTGTCAGAAATTGATATTGGTGCAATTTACTTTATTCTCAAAACGTTTGGATAAAATCCAAGAAATTCATCTTAATGCTTATCGTAATCCAGAATATAAAAAAAATCTAGGGAATTTTAAAACAGCCACTGGGAATTATATTCACATATTTCTAGAGATCTGAAATTCCTTTTGCTTTGTTATCTTTTGCTTTTGGCAGGCAGAGAAACAATCCTTAAAGAGCTATCAAGAACAGTAGAATTTCTCCTACGACTTGACAATACATGTTCAACAAAACTCTTTATAATTTTTTGATTGACCATTGATTTGATACCAGCTGTCTTTACAGGGGCATTATCTTCTCAAATTTCCAATCTCTGTTTTGTACCTATTTCTTCATTTTAAAGTAACAGGCTATTCGGATACTGACAAAGAACAAATGGTAAGAATGTTTGCTTTGTAAAAAGCGTGTTGTCTTGTTACCTGTAACAGCCAAAATACGGAGCCATAAAACCATTGTAGAAAGCATCAAATTCTAGAATGTCATCACGCTCGCCATCTCGCAAATCCCATTCATCCCACATCTCCCTGATTTCCTTGATAAGATTTTGAATGTGCGCCATTTTTGGCTTTTCCTAAAATAAGAAAAAATACACTTGCAGGGACAAAATTTTCATTATCCCTCGCACCCTTCCCTTTCTAATCCAATTTAGGTCCTTTCTAATCTGTAAGATGGTAGAATCAGATTTGAAGACAGTGAAAATTTTAATGAATGCAAATACAGTAAGCCTTAGGGACCTTAGCAATTGCGTCACTCATTGCAGCAGTTAGTTTCCCTCCTGAACGATCGAACAAGAGAGCCAAACCGACGGCACTCATGTACTCCTCTTTCCTGTTGGCGTGCAAATCTTCGAGCATCTTCGCCAGCATTTTCTTTGCCATGTCAACAGTGAACTGCGGATCATTGCCGAACAATCGCTGCAGGCGAAGGACAACCATATTTGGATTCGCTAGTGTGGTCATTCTCATCACAGCTTCTTCTCCAAAAAACGTTTGCAAACTGAAAACCTTTTCGTCGGGTGTAAACTGATCCATCCCAAAAACCAGGTCAAGGGCACGTTCACCGTAGATTGGCTGTTTGGGATGAGGAGGCAGCCCAGTTGTAATCTTGGTCACATTAATTGCTGCCTTTCTCAGCTCGGTACAGTTGAATTTCTTCAAAACCTTCTTGTTCCCCAATCGAATCATATTTAAAAGGGTGACAGTGGAACTGGCATGCCCCATGGAAGCACCTTCTTCGCAAAGGCCTGCCCAAATTCCGTCAGCACCATTGGCAAGGCATTCAAGTTGTGTGTGCTCTAACATCCCCCATTGCTGATGTACATGCACCAACAAGTGTCCTTCTGTGAATCCGCAACGGTTCATCTCTTTGCGGATAGCTGAGATCCACACACCAAGCTGTTCTGGGAAGAATTTGCCCGACTCTTCGGTGATTAGCGCAAATGGGCGCAAATGTTTGGGCAAAGATGACAAAAAGTTGACAATCTTGAAAACTCTTCTTGGTTTCTTCACCATTGCATCAGGAAGGTCACGAAGGTTTATCAGGACACGGGAGTCCTCGGCCAGATTGCTATGACACCATTTAATCAATTTTTCCAAGTGCTGACAGATCTTTTTGACCGTAAAAACCGTGTAATCGATTCCATTATAGACCAAATCCATCTCGATGATAGCATGCTTTATACCCAACTCTTTCATCTTCAGCAAACCGATTGGCATCAAATCAGTATTTGGAATTTTGTTGGTGATCTTCTCTAGAAATTCAGAGAATGCATAAAAGTTGGAGAAATCTTCGCCTTTTTCAGCAAGCTGACGAATAAATGTGTCACCAAGACGCGTCATATGGGAAAATGAAGCAACAATCGTGTGCTTGAAGCCAACTCGTTTGATCTAAAAAAAGAAAGAAATTCAAAGACTTGTTTTACTTACGCTGCAATTCATTTCAAGTTCTTTTAATGTCAGATAAGTTACATGGACACTGAGGGTCGACATTGGATACATGTTTACTAATTTCTTTAGAATAATTCATTATACTTTGACATATCTTTATGAACATTTTGAGCAAACAGGACAAGAAAAAAGATTGAACATATCAAGGTTGAACTGTGCTAGAATGTTTAATATTTGTTCCAGGGTGTTACAAAAAACCTTTCAGAAATAAGGGTAAAATGGTCCTGAGAATAATTGGTCATTTTCAATTACAAGACTGAAGGTGACGTTCTCTCTAAACTTGGACTTGGACCAATTTATCTTTGGACTGTCATGCGCCAATTGCAAAGACGGCCATAAATGAAACCTAAACCATTTTCGAAGGAATTGAGAAGAAAAAGAAACAATGGCCTTCTTCCGCCAACCAGCAACACCCTGTTCATATAGTCGCAAGCCATTTGGCAATTAGGAAATAGAAATAAAAAAAGAAAGCTAATATGCCAATAAAAACCTGAAAATGCCGAGATAAGGGTTGGGTGGGTAGGGGTTGTATCTTCAGGTTGTCTTGCAACGTGTGAGGATAAAAATACCAACAAAATAAAGCTTTTCTACTCAAGGCCAATGCACACTTGCACGCTTGTTGCTTCGGCCATATTGGAGACACAATGTAATGTTTGCTCGACCACTGCTACAATAAGCACGAACTCCACAACCGTACAAACCGTGCAAAAAGCAAAATCCCAAGGGGCACAAAAAGGCATAGCCTATCACATACCAAATGTGGCAAAGTTTCCATTAATCCAGCTTTGTGTCGCATCGGCAAGCATGAATGCTGATGATACACACACGACAGTAGTCTCTGAAGACATTAACAAGCTAACCCAAGTAATGAATGAGGTACTATAAAATATTTCTGAGTGGATAGGGATCAATAAATTAAGCGCAAATCCTAAAAAAACTGAGTTTATGCTTATCGGCCATCCACGTGGAACAAATAAAATTGAAACTCTAGCTCCTCTGAAACTTATTGGCACAGAAATAAAACGAGTGAAAAAAAAACTAAATCTCTAGGTATTATTGTGGACGAGAATCTCAACTGGAAGGAACACTTTAAATCTTTGAAAGGCAAAGTAGCAAGTGCTCTGTCTGCGTTGAAAAAGCTGAAGCACATTCTTCCACAATCCAAACTATGTGAGGTTTTTCACGCGCTGGTTGAAAGTCACCTCCGTTACGGGAATGTTGTCTGGGGTAGCCTGCCAAACACGAAGCCACAAACGCTTCAGCGTCGACAGGATTGAAAATGCCAAACAAAAGGACCCCTGGAACAGTGAAGCGTCGGGAAAATCAAATTATTTTGACTTTAGCGATGATCGCCGATGGTTCCCGATGACCCGGTTTTCATATGTCATAAACCATCGCAGACTGTCATAGACCATCGGGAAGCTGCGTCTGGGATCATCGCCGACGGGTTACGATATATGAAAACCAGGCTTAAGCGTTGATCAGATCATCTCTTTTGATAGATCTATCATGACACACAAAATAGTTAATAAACAGTGCCCTGAAAGACTCTGGAACAAATATAATCAGAGGATTGAAATTTCTAGTTGAAACAATAGAAATCTTGGCATTCCAAATTGAAGCTTGAGAATTCAAATTCAATTCACACATATTATTAAATAATTTTTTAAAATTTTGTCTTCCATTTTTAGGTTTTTCTTTAGCTTTCCTTTAGCTTATCATAACTTTCCTTTAGCTTATCATTAGCTTTCCAGAAAACTTTATGAAATTGAATGCAGGGAAATGTCATCTTCTTACTTTTGGAACAAATCAAGATGACTTTAAGATCAAAATCGGTGAGGCCATTGTTGAAGAAAGCTCTGAAGAAAAACTGCTAGGGGTGATGATAGATAAAAATCTTAATTTCAAAAGTCACGTCTCAAATTTATGCAAAAGAGCCAGCCAAAAACTGCATGCTCTTGCTAGAGTTTCGCCATTTATGGGTTCTGATAAACTGCGTCTCCTAATGAACAGCTTCATAAAAGCTCAGTTTAGTTACTGCCCCCTAATTTGGATGTTTCATGACAGATGTCTGAATGCTAAAGTAAATAAAATCCACGAAAGAGCACTCAGAATTGTTTATAAAGACAGTCATGCTGACTACGAAGCATTGCTGACTTTGGATAATGCAGTATCAATTCACCAACGCAATCTACAGTACTTGATGATAGAAATATACAAAACCAAACATAACCTGAACCCTAGTTTCATGAGTGAGATTTTTGAAACAAGAAATGTACATTATGATTTGCGAACTAAAAATAATCTTTGCATTCCAAAAGCCAGGACAACTTCTTATGGTATAGAAACTGTGAGATATTTAGGTCAAAAACTGTGGCAAACACTACCTCACAGTATAAGAGAGTCCCAATCATTGGCAACATTTAAAAAAGAATTAAGAGCACACCCTATAGAATGCGACTGTAGATTGTGTAAAAAATTTATTGCTGGGTTAGGTTTATTTAGAACATTATACCTTAAACCTTTTTAATATTGTATCATATATTTTTATTTCATACAAACTCTTATTAGATAGTTGGCCTTAATTAGCTTCTTTATAGCTATCAACCGTTCATTTAGTACGCCAACTTTAAACAAATTATTTATTATATTATTATTATATTATTATTGTATTTAGGTTTCTGATGGGATATCGTGTTGAAATAAGAATTTAATAAAAAAAAGCTTTAACCAGACTAGCAATAGTACCAAAGATGTCAGAAATGACAACGCGCAAAGAGGAAAAAAGCAGCCTTGAGCAGAAATGTTACTTGACGCTCTTGCCACGAGAGAGGTTATGGAATAAAATTTGTTCAGAAACAGAAATTCCATAGAAAACCTGCAAATGTAGCGGATAGCGGCAAGGTATCCCTTCAATCAAGACACAGTAATTCAATTTGAAATAATCTCGCTTTCTCTAATGTACCTAGGTGAAAGTAATGTTGCAAGTAAGAAGTGACATGCCAAGGTAAATTTCCCTCACCTCATTGTATATTTGCCATTTGTTCTCAATGGTGTGGCCGCGAAGTTGCCCAACCGTTGTCTCACGTAGTGAGTTGTCCAGCACGAACATATCCAGCTTTTGAAGCACTTTCCGTTTGGGCGCATGTTGGCGTAACTCCTCTTTTACTGCGTCAATTTGCTGCTGGAACATGACTGTAGTTTGAGTTTGCTCTGTGTTTTGAGTGTTCCTCCTTCTCTGCTCTCTCCTTCAGAATCAACCTCAACTGATCGTTCTCAGTACTTATATTCATCGTACGTAAATATTTTCCGCATGATTGAGCAAACACAATAAAGCGCAACATTATAGGCCCCAGTAAACGGAACGCCCTGGGCAGTCCAGACACAGAGTAATCTCTATGCTGTGATCAAGGTCAAATTAATATAAGATAAGGTTTCGGTTACTACATTACATTGATTTTTTTAAGCTTTCGAAACTAAGGTAAGAAAAAGAGCAAATCAACTTGGAAAGATTTTGTGTAAACGCTTGCACTCCCGTTTCTATTTTTGCAAGTGTTTTTAATCCTAGCAAGCCTCGATGAAACTAGCCTGCGTGCAGACTCTGAAATTTAAAAGAGGAGAGAAAGTAGAGTCTGCGCAATAGAGCCGCTTTTCTTGTTCGCTGACATCAACATTTTATTTTGAGCACTAGAACAACAACTCCATTAGCGTGCAATGTTTTTCTGTAATTTTAGTTGTTCAAAAGAACCTATTATTAATTTTGTCAACAGTCTGCACGCAGGCTACGATGAAACAGGCTTAAAGCATTTTGAGGAGATGTTTTGAATGATATTTAGCAGTCTTCTATAATAGTAGTTTGAAATAAAGCAAGATATTTTGTCATTCCAAATTTCCTGCAGCATTCAATTCATCGAAATTTCTTCTTACGAAACGACTTTCAGCAGCAAAAAGTTCGAATGTCATCAATAGGGGTTTCCACATCCTACCACGCGACTTTGTTAGTAGATATTGAATTTACATACAAAGCTTAAGGACCACTTGAAAGTTTGTTACTTGTTTGAGTGCTTACTATTTATTGTATTTTTGAATAACTTTTGAATTTTAAACTTGCTCTGAACAATTTATATTGTTCTAGAGGGAGGCTATTTTTGTCAGCTGTAGAGGGGGATTAAAAATTGGGAGGGGGGGGCTTATTGGAGGAGGAGGCTTATTAATAAATTCAATGTAAAAATGTCATAAAAATGCCCTTATTCATTTTTTGTTATGAAAATGTCATACAAATGTTCTCACGTTGCACAAGTTGTCCTTATTTGACTCAAGAGGCTTAAGAGGGAGGGATTTAATAGAAAGCAGGGGCGTTGTGGCTTCTAGAAAAGGGCCGGGAGAAAATGATCATAAGGGGGCCCGCTCTTTTGTAATACATCTCCAATCACAAACCACAGGTTGCCAAAAATGGTACGTACGTACCTAGAAACGATGCATCTACGAAAAATTGAAAATATGCCAGTTTCTAACATTTTTAAAGGTTCATTTGCTATATTTGTTGGAGTGTATCACCTTCCCTCTAACCATAGCCTCTTTAAGACTACAAAGAATTTGGAACAAATTTAGTGCTATTGGCACACTTGATACAAACACAAACGAGATAGAGCACTTCCCTTTAAGTTAACTTGAATACGTTTGCAGTCGTTTACCAAGTTTTACATTTTTTTAGGCATGCTTTGTTGTGTTTCGTTAAAATTCATTTCTAAAATTGGAATTCCCTTGCTTTAAGAGGCCCCCTAGACTTCGAGGACCTGTGGCAGTTTGCCCTTACTTGTCCCCCTTTCGGCGGCCCTGTTCATATATCACGTATCTCTTTCACAGGGGCCTGTTTGTCTTGGGTTTTACAAACTCACTTGAAAGGGGCCCACCGGGAATTTCCCGGTGTCCCGCCTAGCCACAACGCCCCTGATAGAGAGGGGGCTTATTTCAAAGTTTTCCTTGATAAAGGAGGCTTTTTAGAGAGGAGTCTTAAAAGAGAGGGGGGCTTAATAGAGCTTTTACGGTAGCTCAACATTGACAAAAACAGCAAAGGCTCTCAAAGACATTGACAGCGGATGCTTTAAATCTTTCGACTAGACGGCAGTGCTTTTATCCTTGATGAGATGATACCAAGATACTCATCCAATCAATGTTTGAAGATTTTCTGTTGTAGCATCCTTCCCATTTATATTCCAAGAAGTTTTGCATTTGCTGGCACAAGGAGCAATGCTTCACCTCTCTACCCCCGCCATTACTGTCCGGAGAATATCAACTGTACACATGCGGGTATAATGTGACAAATTTTTGATGCTACCATTTGAAGCTACAAATAAACTGCTCAGGCACCTAACAAAAACAAACTGATAACTCCGTCAATCGCCTTTTAGCTATTCTTAAAGAATAGACCATAGTTCAAGCACAAGTAAGATTCTAGAAGCAATCTATTACGATGTCAAAATTTTGATAAGGTACATGTTTAATGACAAATAGTATGCAACTAGCAATTACGTGCCTGGAAAA
>NW_027019302.1:5405526-5702419 GCF_013076305.1 Rhopilema esculentum | reverse complement strand
GCTCTTTCCCAATCCGCATTATCCTCCGCTGTCCCTGTTATAGCCTGCTTGAAGAAAAAGAACCTTGTTTTTGGCAAAGAAAGAAATAAATTATTCTCACTACCCTGGGTACCAGAGCCTCGAGAAACCCGGAATAATGTATTGTAGGCCGGTGTGGCAAAGAATCGAACTATATTTCTGAGACTAAATTATGAAGACTTTGGCACCCAGGGTATATTCTCGAGTGTGCTCAAAGTCTTTGTAAAGTTATTTGCTTTAAAACGTACCATGAAAGAAAAAACAACTCGATAACAAGAAGCTTAGAAAAGTGCTTCAAACAGAGGGATGATTCAAAAGAAAACAACATGTTTCTTCAAACCACTGCTTTGATATCTACAAAGTCACCATACATATCTACTCTGATGCTCGGGATCATTGAATTAGAAGAAATTTCAACTGCAGGAATGTGTAGCATTTAGCAATTAACATCTTTTTTCATTTAAACGTCGAAATTCAAGTCGTTTCAAGAAGTCTCAATAGGTTTGTAATGGTCTTCACAGCTACAGCAAACTTATCATCATAATGAATATGACATGTTAGTTAAATGAAGTGCTGCCACACGTAGGGGTTTCTACCTCCTGTAGGGATTTTGAGGGTTTTGAGGGTTGTAGGGAAAACCTACGGTATAAATTTTGAAATGAAGGTTTTTTTTCGAAATTTGTGCAGTGCTGGTGCAGGGTGGCTCTAGGCCAGGGAAACCATAATTAGAAAAGGTGCAAAAATTATGTGCAAGTGCGAAAATTAATTCTAAAAGTATTGTTTCTCTATTCTAAAGAAGTTTTTCGACCAAAAAATGGGAGTTCAGCCTCTATTTACCATAAGTTTTTCGCTGGTTTGCCCCACCTGAGTGACTGAAATACAGCTATAAAACAATTGGATTCAAAACAAAAATAGGAAATGAATGGTCTATTTGTCTTTGTTATCATGCAATGCACCAATCACAAACATCTAGCTACAGCATTGAAAACAGACACTGCCGAACGCCTTCTTAATGTAGAAAGTAGGTTTTTTATCAAAATTCGTAGGGAATTGTTGGTAGAAAACTGAGTTGCCACGTGGGTTATGCGTAGGTATAAATTTGTAAGGTGGTAGGTGGAAATGTTATATTGTGCATGGCAGCATTCAATGAGAATCAAAGCATGGAATTTTTCGTTAAGTCCCCAACTATGACAACAACTGGTCTAAACAGTACTTCAGCCACACAGAATGACTAAAAATCATATTCATCCTCGTCATCAGAAGAACATCGCCCTGAAAAATAGTCGAAATCTTCTTCTTCACCTGAATCTCCACACATATCTTCATCTGTCCCTGATTCCGGTAGCTTTACATCCTTCACGAGCTCGTCTTTCATGGCAGGCACAAGACCCTTGCGGAAGGCAATAGACAGTAGCTCTTCTGCAGTTGATGTTTGCGGGTACTGTCTTCCTGCCCATTTCAAGTACAAAGCAAATTCATTCCAATCAACCTTGCCGTCAGCATCCATGTCAATGGCCTTTAATGCTTTCTTGGTCTCATCGCATCTGTCAGAAATTGATATTGGTGCAATTTACTTTATTCTCAAAACGTTTGGATAAAATCCAAGAAATTCATCTTAATGCTTATCGTAATCCAGAATATAAAAAAAATCTAGGGAATTTTAAAACAGCCACTGGGAATTATATTCACATATTTCTAGAGATCTGAAATTCCTTTTGCTTTGTTATCTTTTGCTTTTGGCAGGCAGAGAAACAATCCTTAAAGAGCTATCAAGAACAGTAGAATTTCTCCTACGACTTGACAATACATGTTCAACAAAACTCTTTATAATTTTTTGATTGACCATTGATTTGATACCAGCTGTCTTTACAGGGGCATTATCTTCTCAAATTTCCAATCTCTGTTTTGTACCTATTTCTTCATTTTAAAGTAACAGGCTATTCGGATACTAATGACAAAGAACAAATGGTAAGAATGTTTGCTTTGTAAAAAGCGTGTTGTCTTGTTACCTGTAACAGCCAAAATACGGAGCCATAAAACCATTGTAGAAAGCATCAAATTCTAGAATGTCATCACGCTCGCCATCTCGCAAATCCCATTCATCCCACATCTCCCTGATTTCCTTGATAAGATTTTGAATGTGCGCCATTTTGGGCTTTTCCTAAAATAAGAAAAAATACACTTGCAGGGACAAAATTTTCATTATCCCTCGCACCCTCCCCTTTCTAATCCAATTTAGGTCCTTTCTAATCTGTAAGATGGTAGAATCAGATTTGAAGACAGTGAAAATTTTAACGAATGCAAATACAGTAAGTTTTAGGGACCTTAGCAATTGCGTCACTCATTGCAGCAGTTAGTTTGCCTCCTGAACGATCGAACAAGAGAGCCAAACCGACGGCACTCATGTACTCCTCTTTCCTGTTTGCGTGCAAATCTTCGAGCATCTTCGCCAGCATTTTCTTTGCCATGTCAACAGTGAACTGCGGATCATTGCCGAACAATCGCTGCAGGCGAAGGACAACCATATTTGGATTCGCTAGTGTGGTCATTCTCATCACAGCTTCTTCTCCAAAAAACGTTTGCAAACTGAAAACCTTTTCGTCGGGTGTAAACTGATCCATCCCAAAAACCAGGTCAAGGGCACGTTCACCGTAGATTGGCTGTTTTGGATGAGGAGGCAGCCCAGTTGTAATCTTGGTCACATTAATTGCTGCCTTTCTCAGCTCGGTACAGTTGAATTTCTTCAAAACCTTCTTGTTCCCCAATCGAATCATATTTAAAAGGGTGACAGTGGAACTGGCATGCCCCATGGAAGCACCTTCTTCGCAAAGGCCTGCCCAAATTCCGTCAGCACCATTGGCAAGGCATTCAAGTTGTGTGTGCTCTAACATCCCCCATTGCTGATGTACATGCACCAACAAGTGTCCTTCTGTGAATCCGCAACGGTTCATCTCTTTGCGGATAGCTGAGATCCACACACCAAGCTGTTCTGGGAAGAATTTGCCCGACTCTTCGGTGATTAGCGCAAATGGGCGCAAATGTTTGGGCAAAGATGACAAAAAGTTGACAATCTTGAAAACTCTTCTTGGTTTCTTCACCATTGCATCAGGAAGGTCACGAAGGTTTATCAGGACACGGGAGTCCTCGGCCAGATTGCTATGACACCATTTAATCAATTTTTCCAAGTGCTGACAGATCTTTTTGACCGTAAAAACCGTGTAATCGATTCCATTATAGACCAAATCCATCTCGATGATAGCATGCTTTATACCCAACTCTTTCATCTTCAGCAAACCGATTGGCATCAAATCAGTATTTGGAATTTTGTTGGTGATCTTCTCTAGAAATTCAGAGAATGCATAAAAGTTGGAGAAATCTTCGCCTTTTTCAGCAAGCTGACGAATAAATGTGTCACCAAGACGCGTCATATGGGAAAATGAAGCAACAATCGTGTGCTTGAAGCCAACTCGTTTGATCTAAAATAAGAAAGAAATTCAAAGACTTGTGTATTTTACTTACGCTGCAATTCTTTTCAAGTTCTTTTAATGTCAGATAAGTTACATGGACACTGAGGGTCGACATTGGATACATGTTTACTAATTTCTTTAGAATAATTCATTACACTTTGACATATCTTTATGAACATTTTGAGCAAACAGGACAAGAAAAAAGATTGAAATAAACATATCAAGGTTGAACTGTGCTAGAATGTTTAATATTTGTTCCAGGGTGTTACAAAAAACCTTTCAGAAATAAGGGTAAAATGGTCCTGAGAATAATTGGTCATTTTCAATTACAAGACTGAAGGTGACGTTCTCTCTAAACTTGGACTTGGACCAATTTATCTTTGGACTGTCATGCGCCAATTGCAAAGACGGCCATAAATGAAACCTACACCATTTTCGAAGGAATTGAGAAGAAAAAGAAACAATGGCCTTCTTCCGCCAACCAGCATCACCCTGTTCATAAAGTCGCAAGCCATTTGGCAATTAGGAGATAGAAATAAGAAAAGAAAGCTAATATGCCAATAAAAACCTGAAAATGCCGAGATAAGGGTTGGGTGGGTGGGGGTTGTATCTTCAGGTTGTCTTGCAACGTGTGAGGATAAAAATACCAACAAAATAAAGTTTTTCTACTAAAGGGTACCAACAAAATAAAGTTTTGCACACTTGCACGCTTGTTGCTTCGGCCTTATTGGAGACACAATACAATGTTTGCTCGACCACTGCTACAATAAGCACGAACTCCACAACCGTACCAACCAACCGTGCCAAAAGCAAAATCCCAAGGGGCACAAAATGGCGTAGCCTATCACATACGAAATGTGACAAAGTTTCCATTAATCCAGCTTTGTATCGCATCGGCAAGCATGAATGCTGATGATACACACACGACAGTAGCCTCTGAAGACATTAACAAGCTAACCCAAGTAATGAATGAGGTACTAGAAAATATTTCTGAGTGGATAGGGATCAATAAATTAAGCGCAAATCCTAAAAAAACTGAGTTTATGCTTATCGGCCATCCACGTGGAACAAATAAAATTGAAACTCTAGCTCCTCTGAAACTTATTGGAACAGAAATGAAACGAGTGAAAAAAAAACTAAATCTCTAGGTATTATTGTGGACGAGAATCTCAACTGGAAGGAACACTTTAAATCTTTGAAAGGAAAAGTAGCAAGTGCTCTGTCTGCGTTGAAAAAGCTGAAGCACATTCTTCCACAATCCAAACTATATGAGGTTTATCACGCGCTGGTTGAAAGTCACCTCCGTTACGGGAATGTTGTCTGGGGTAGCCTACCAAACACGAAGCTACAAACGCTTCAGCATCGACAGGATTGAAAATGCCAAACAAAAGGACCCCTGGAACAGTGAAGCGTCGGGAAAATCAAATTATTTTGACTTTAGCGATGATCGCCGATGGTTCCCGATGACCCGGTTTTCATATGTCATAAACCATCGCAGACAGTCATAGACCATCGGGAAGCTGCGTCTGGGATCATCGCCGACGGGTTACGATATATGAAAACCAGGCTTAAGCGTTGATCAGATCATATCTTTTGATAGATCTATCATGACACACAAAATAGTTAATAAACAGTGCCCTGAGAGCCTCTGGAACAAGTATAATCAGAGGATTGAAATTTCTAGTTATAACACAAGAAACAATAGAAATCTTGACATTCCAAATTGAAGCTTGAGAATTCAAATTCAATTCACACATATTATTAAATAATTTTTTGAAATTTTGTCTTCCATTTTTAGTTTTTCTTTAGCTTTCCTTTAGCTTATCATAACTTGTATTTAGGTTTCTGATGGGATATCGTGTTGAAATAAGAATTTAATAAAAAAAAGCTTTAACCAGACTAGCAATAGTACCAAAGATGTCAGAAATGACAACGCGCAAAGAGGAAAAAAGCAGCCTTGAGCAGAAATGTTACTTGACGCTCTTGCCACGAGAGAGGTTATGGAATAAAATTTGTTCAGAAACAGAAATTCCATAGAAAACCTGCAAATGTAGCGGATAGCGGCAAGGTATCCCTTCAATCAAGACACAGTAATTCAATTTGAAATAATCTCGCTTTCTCTAATGTACCTAGGTGAAAGTAATGTTGCAAGTAAGAAGTGACATGCCAAGGTAAATTTCCCTCACCTCATTGTATATTTGCCATTTGTTCTCAATGGTGTGGCCGCGAAGTTGCCCAACCGTTGTCTCACGTAGTGAGTTGTCCAGCACGAACATATCCAGCTTTTGAAGCACTTTCCGTTTGGGCGCATGTTGGCGTAACTCCTCTTTTACTGCGTCAATTTGCTGCTGGAACATGACTGTAGTTTGAGTTTGCTCTGTGTTTTGAGTGTTCCTCCTTCTCTGCTCTCTCCTTCAGAATCAACCTCAACTGATCGTTCTCAGTACTTATATTCATCGTACGTAAATATTTTCCGCATGATTGAGCAAACACAATAAAGCGCAACATTATAGGCCCCAGTAAACGGAACGCCCTGGGCAGTCCAGACACAGAGTAATCTCTATGCTGTGATCAAGGTCAAATTAATATAAGATAAGGTTTCGGTTACTACATTACATTGATTTTTTTAAGCTTTCGAAACTAAGGTAAGAAAAAGAGCAAATCAACTTGGAAAGATTTTGTGTAAACGCTTGCACTCCCGTTTCTATTTTTGCAAGTGTTTTTAATCCTAGCAAGCCTCGATGAAACTAGCCTGCGTGCAGACTCTGAAATTTAAAAGAGGAGAGAAAGTAGAGTCTGCGCAATAGAGCCGCTTTTCTTGTTCGCTGACATCAACATTTTATTTTGAGCACTAGAACAACAACTCCATTAGCGTGCAATGTTTTTCTGTAATTTTAGTTGTTCAAAAGAACCTATTATTAATTTTGTCAACAGTCTGCACGCAGGCTACGATGAAACAGGCTTAAAGCATTTTGAGGAGATGTTTTGAATGATATTTAGCAGTCTTCTATAATAGTAGTTTGAAATAAAGCAAGATATTTTGTCATTCCAAATTTCCTGCAGCATTCAATTCATCGAAATTTCTTCTTACGAAACGACTTTCAGCAGCAAAAAGTTCGAATGTCATCAATAGGGGTTTCCACATCCTACCACGCGACTTTGTTAGTAGATATTGAATTTACATACAAAGCTTAAGGACCACTTGAAAGTTTGTTACTTGTTTGAGTGCTTACTATTTATTGTATTTTTGAATAACTTTTGAATTTTAAACTTGCTCTGAACAATTTATATTGTTCTAGAGGGAGGCTATTTTTGTCAGCTGTAGAGGGGGATTAAAAATTGGGAGGGGGGGGCTTATTGGAGGAGGAGGCTTATTAATAAATTCAATGTAAAAATGTCATAAAAATGCCCTTATTCATTTTTTGTTATGAAAATGTCATACAAATGTTCTCACGTTGCACAAGTTGTCCTTATTTGACTCAAGAGGCTTAAGAGGGAGGGATTTAATAGAAAGCAGGGGCGTTGTGGCTTCTAGAAAAGGGCCGGGAGAAAATGATCATAAGGGGGCCCGCTCTTTTGTAATACATCTCCAATCACAAACCACAGGTTGCCAAAAATGGTACGTACGTACCTAGAAACGATGCATCTACGAAAAATTGAAAATATGCCAGTTTCTAACATTTTTAAAGGTTCATTTGCTATATTTGTTGGAGTGTATCACCTTCCCTCTAACCATAGCCTCTTTAAGACTACAAAGAATTTGGAACAAATTTAGTGCTATTGGCACACTTGATACAAACACAAACGAGATAGAGCACTTCCCTTTAAGTTAACTTGAATACGTTTGCAGTCGTTTACCAAGTTTTACATTTTTTTAGGCATGCTTTGTTGTGTTTCGTTAAAATTCATTTCTAAAATTGGAATTCCCTTGCTTTAAGAGGCCCCCTAGACTTCGAGGACCTGTGGCAGTTTGCCCTTACTTGTCCCCCTTTCGGCGGCCCTGTTCATATATCACGTATCTCTTTCACAGGGGCCTGTTTGTCTTGGGTTTTACAAACTCACTTGAAAGGGGCCCACCGGGAATTTCCCGGTGTCCCGCCTAGCCACAACGCCCCTGATAGAGAGGGGGCTTATTTCAAAGTTTTCCTTGATAAAGGAGGCTTTTTAGAGAGGAGTCTTAAAAGAGAGGGGGGCTTAATAGAGCTTTTACGGTAGCTCAACATTGACAAAAACAGCAAAGGCTCTCAAAGACATTGACAGCGGATGCTTTAAATCTTTCGACTAGACGGCAGTGCTTTTATCCTTGATGAGATGATACCAAGATACTCATCCAATCAATGTTTGAAGATTTTCTGTTGTAGCATCCTTCCCATTTATATTCCAAGAAGTTTTGCATTTGCTGGCACAAGGAGCAATGCTTCACCTCTCTACCCCCGCCATTACTGTCCGGAGAATATCAACTGTACACATGCGGGTATAATGTGACAAATTTTTGATGCTACCATTTGAAGCTACAAATAAACTGCTCAGGCACCTAACAAAAACAAACTGATAACTCCGTCAATCGCCTTTTAGCTATTCTTAAAGAATAGACCATAGTTCAAGCACAAGTAAGATTCTAGAAGCAATCTATTACGATGTCAAAATTTTGATAAGGTACATGTTTAATGACAAATAGTATGCAACTAGCAATTACGTGCCTGGAAAACTGGAAAAATGAATCTCAGTGCTATATTGCAAGGAAACATTGTCAGGCTTATGTTGTTTAACATCCAAATCAAAAGCCACCAGATGTTTGCGTCAGACAAACACGATAGGTAATGCAGAATATTCATTCATAGTCAATATCGTTAGATTATTTTTTCTACTTAACCAAATAGTTGCTTTTTTACATTTAACGTGTCAAGGCAATGGCAATGATTTTTCAAAGGGAAGCATTAACAAACCTAGCCTTTTCGAATATCTTATAAAACACTTATACCCAGAGAGTAGTAACTTAAAGAATCCAAGTGATTTGCACTCATCGTATGATCAGTTTTACATTTTTTCTTTCTTACATGTTTTGGATTCGAACCATTAACGAGCAATCTGTGGTGCTGTAGGGTCTATGAAGAAAGGCTTTTTCCAAGTACCAAGTAAATTACCAATTTATAAGCAAATTTCTGAAAAAGTGAGTAAACACAAACGTTTAAGATTTTGATTAAACTTTGGATACATTTTCTTCTTTTGATATAAGAAACCTTTTGGGTTAATCTATCGAAATTACCTTGATCTTTTTTCTGAATATTACTCAATGCTGCGCGTCTACTAAATTATGCGCCATGCGTGATAGCGTGTCAACATGCCAAAGTACCGTACGTGCCAACGTACGTGCCAAACCAACGTACGTGCCAACGTGCTAAAGATTGGTACGTGCCAATGTGCCATTTTTTGTCATTTTAATCTAGGGTTGCTGTTTGAGAGCTTTTTTCCATGTTCGAGCTGAAAGCTCTCAAGGTGTTCTAAATTCTTAAAGCCCTCTGGCAGGGATAGCCTAATTCATTTGTTTTCTCACATAATTTTTTCTTTTTCCTTTAAAATTCTTCCCTTTTTTAAAGTAGAAAAAAACACTAGAATAATAGAAAACAGTTTAAAAATCTCTAAAAGAAAATGTAAGAAAAGAAAACACGAAGTTACCTAAATATTTTTGACAAGCTGGCACATTTTTACGTGAAAAAGTACAGTAAGTACCCGCATAAAAGAAACAGCTTTTTCAAATTGAGGCCTCAGAAAGTTCCTTATTAAGAGAGACTTATTAGACGTTGACATTGACCAAGCTTTGGCACGTTGGCACGAAGAAACCTATGGCACATTGGCACATACAAAGCTATTGTACGTACAATCTATGGCACGTTGACACGTAACAAATCTGAACGTTTGGCACAAAATTTAGCAGACTCCAATTCTGCATAATTACAAAATTGTTTTCGAAACTAATGACGTCATCCCTCTAAAAACCATGTAACGGATACGTCACCTAGCTAATTACCCACAGTGCGAAAGCAAATTAAACCAACTTTTTGTCAACTTTTATTGGAAAAGCCGTGTAAAGCATAAGTGCTTTCCCAAAAACTTTCAAACATATTAAATGAATTAAACGTAGCTGTAATGCGATACTTAAAATTCTTCCATTCACAACAACTTTCTTGACAGTACGCAGAAAGGCAACTCTCTTTTCAAGGCTCTGCTTCGTGCAAGATGTCTACATTTAGGCTAATCAAATCGTCTACAATTGTCTAGATCACAATTCTCTAAGGACTTTTTTTATCAATACGTTATATTATAAAATATTCTAAAACGAATACGTCACATGACTGCAGAAAAGTCCGATGCCATGGTTGTCTGTGGAAACGGAGGATCTTCTGAACGGAATCGAAGAAAATGCAGCAGAGCTTCTATTGCATAAAATGCAGAAGCAAAGAAGCCAGCAGTGAGTGCTGTTGTATTTCTGCCAAAATGCTGGCTCCTTGGTGCAAGATTTGCCAAAAGCCCGCTGGCGACGAGGAGCAGAAAGGCTGTCATTGCGGCAAATGTCATTAGTGCCTCAGATGCTTTGAAGATTGGGTGCACCTTCTCCCAAAGCGAAGTTAAATGAAGGATCATATCAATAACAGCAAACGAGAAAGCTATCCAGGCAACGACCCTAAAAAAAGTGTACCTCGTCGAGGTTTCATCTGTCGGAAGAACAACCGCTGCAAGGAATGTAGAAACAATTTCAAAAGCCTTCAGACGACCAGCCCAGCCTTGCTTGAGATACCACGGGTCATACTTGATCAATGGCTCTGTATTCGTGTTTTCCTGTCCTTCTCGCTGGTACTTCATCTTTGCAAAATGGCACTTCACTGTCAAAATAAAGTAGAAACAGGCGAAACTGCAACCACAAAATCAAATGTATGAGGACGTCAGTGCAGTTCTCTATCTGAAATCGCTTATTACACTGTCCACAAAGATCTCTTCAAATAAATGAATTTTAACTTGCTCATGAAAATAACCTGATTCTTTCGCAAAATTGAACTTTCATAGCACATTAACAACCAAACATATGAATAATATATGAAAAACTTTCCATTTGAATTGAAGTTATATTGGAGGGATTATATGCAAGTGAATGGTACGATGCATGTGGTTACCACAGCTTCCTATCTATTGATAATACTCATTCATATCCACCAGCTATACTGATTTAAAACAGAATTCGCCCAAGGTTTGGTAACTACGCAAGATAAATTTTGTGTTTGACAATAATTTAAGGCTGGATGTGGAACGTACCATGTCCTGTTCCAAGTCGCTGGCCGCATTAACCCTTTATCATTTGCAAGGCTTTCTAGGGTTTTAGCGCCGCGCGGAAGATAGATACTTTCGAGTGGCGGGGGTGCGTGTAGGGCTAGGGATAAGGCTAAGGATAGGGCTAGGGGTAGCGATAAGGGTAGGGCTAGGGATAGGGCTAAGGGTTTGACTAGGAATAGGGATAAGGGTCTGACTAGGGATAAGGCTAAGGGATTGACTAGAGATAGATCTAAGGGTAGGGCTAGTTTAAAGTTAAATTTTCGCGGTTCTGGTACCAAGGGTAAGGCACTTCACTTCCTGTTAAGAAAATGTTATATATTTTCCTTTCAAATCCAGGCATTGTTCATGTAGTTCAGTCGACGGAACGGGAGAAGGTTTCTATACGTCATTACTCAGCAAATCTCAACGTCACAACACAACAACAGCATTATTATGCCGTGCAAACGCTCCGAAATAATCATATCATACATCAAGGTTTGCAGATATGTCGAAATGAAAGGGAAAATCAAGTTTAATTCACGGAAAACGATAATTCTAAAAAATTGACGTAAAAACATAAGCAAGTACTATCAAGAAAAGCATTTAAAAATTAATGTTGGATGACTTATTCTCGTGTCTTTGAAAACGAGGCCAATGTCTAGCAACAAGATATGCTAGAAGCACATGGGTTCAGATTGCCAATCAAAATTAATCATCAACTGACGAAGATGTGGATTTGCCATTTATCATTTTATGTCGCAAAATTTCAAAATGCAATAGACCTAGCCTACTTCGAAGTAAGGGCGAATGAACCTCAAAGTAATGTGGTTGAAAATCAAATGGAACAGGTCCCGTGTAAACCAGTGGTGGCCTGGCCTTTTCGCTTGGAGGGGGCAAAATAGCGCCCTTCATAACAAACATTATTGTATTTTTCTGAAAAGCTTGGCAGTCTGGTAAAGCTCTTGTATTTTTTAACCTTGTATGTCAAGGATAGACTGACCCCTACGTGAGCACAGGGTCCCAAATATGATAATTTTTCATGGGGGTGTCAGGACAAGTTTGACCGGCTCACATTCGAAATTGACTATCTCTTCAAAGCCAATCCAAGCAGATAAACTAAATAAAAATGTGTCAAGAACATGTTTGGGCAAATTCCAAGAGTTCCCCCTACGATTTAGTGAAATGAGGGTTTTGTTCTCTTTGTAACTGTTGTGTTCATTTGGCACCTTGGAGGGGAATCGAAAGCGCCAGATAAAATATTTACCTTTGTTCTGCTAAACTTGTACTTTGGGACAACTAAACAAGCTCAAAACATACATATAACACAATTTCACTGAACATCGCTCAACATTTGTAGAGTGCAAATGTTGAGAGCGTTTTAACACCCTGTTCAGTGATGTTGAGTGGTGTTGAGCGGTGTTCAGCGATGTGGAGTTTGAACAGATTCAAAAATGTTCAGCGGGTCGACTCAACATTTCTATTGTTAAAGGTGTTGTTGAGAGATGTTGAGAGCGTTTTAACACCCCCATACAACAATGTTCAGTCGGCGCGAGCGCGCTAGACTTGGATTTGCGCGCCAAAGAAAGGCTTCAGCGCGTCAAGATCTCAGATCAGACCCTGGATCAGACCAAGAGGTTGAGAGAAGTTGAATTTTATAAATCGTAATAGCACACAATGACAAACGCTTGGAAACAGTTGGCAGTGAAAGCAAATCGGATGAAATAGCAATTCAAAGCATGTTGCAAGACCAAAATCCTGACCTTAGGAAATCATCAGGCAGCTACTGTTACAGCGACTGTTAAAGCGAAAGAGTATCCGAAGTTCATCTTCCAAACTTGCCTTGGATCTCTGCGAGGCCGAGGTTCAACGCTCAACGAATGTTGAGTCGAATTGTTGAGAGCGTTTTAACAACCCAATTCAACATCACTAAACATCACTGTACAAATGTTGAGCGATGTTCAGTGAAATGTTGAGAGCGTTTTAACGGGGCTTTAAGGCGTCTTCTTTGTCTCTGCTGACATCCTAGAGACCTAATAACCAGACAAGTCGGTCGTATCGAACTTTTTTCGAGTTTTCGGCGCCATATACAAGCTTTGGCGCCCCTATAAAAAAGTCAGCTGGGCCCTGGCCCCCCCAGCCTCCCCTGCCAGGCCGCCACTGGTGTGAACGCGTACATAAGGACACATTTTGGTAAAAGCTAGCAACAACAGTTTAAACGCAGCCGTAAAACACATTCGCAAAGTGGAACCATTCTTGCAAGCTAAGCGTTCAACAAAAGAAAAAAAGCAATTGCGCATTGACAGAGAAGATGACCAAAATTGACGGTACTATTTTTATCATTTCAACTTTTACAAGAATAACTGACAAAAAATTATAAAATATAAAATATTAGCAGTCTTTATAATTTACATCCATTTCTATAAGTAGCTAGACATACAAAGTGGTAATCTAGAATGATATTGCTGAATGCACAAGTTTAAATCACAAATCCTTGATTTGCAAAAGTAGGTTACCAGTAACCAGATTAAATCATTAGCAATATTTTTCGTGAATATCCACCATGTAATTTATAAACTTAAAGTACACGTTTAGAAGTTCAAGGTGAGGTACCTTGTTATTAACGAGTCCCCTCTATAGAGCCATGCCCATAAAATTATGCCTTAGATACGAACCATAATTCATAAAAAATCAAAAGATTTCCGGAGAATGTGCTTTACATGAAACCTGCTTTTGAAGAACTTGTGTTAATGATATAAGATAAACAACACCGTTTTAGTGTCTGTGGGAGCCTGACCATAATGATGCCCCAATCCAACAACAACCATCTTAACTTGGGACCTGTTTACTACATTAAATTTAATGGACTTAGATGATTAAGGGTTAAGAATGTCATGGGTTCATTGACAAGCCACTCGTGATTTTTTATTCGTGGGCTGTAACTATCGGCTTTCATGAATGTAATTGTGCTTGTCAAAATGCATTGGAGATTTGTCCCAAACATAGCAGTTTTGACTCGTTTCGAAAAGATGGGCGTTCCACTTAAAGGATGAATGGGCAATCACTTCTCAAAACTTGCATTGAAAGCTACAAAATTCCTTGAAAGCTTCCTTCCATGCAGGCTACATATCACTTGATTAATGAGCCAGTTAAAAGCTACCCATAAGAAAGCAAAAAAACGTTAGAGGCCTAGTGAAGTAGAAAAGTTATTCAAAATCGGACTATCTTTCTTAGACAACAAGATTCCCAACACCTAACATATCAATTATACAGCTATATAACAAATACCTATTTATCTTCCTTATTTTCATCTGCGTTATCGCCTTCACCATCTCCAATTTTTTCTAGCTGAATGTCGTCATTGCTGATCAGCTTCTCGAATTCACCTTCATTCCGACTTGATCCATAATTAACATACTTGTAAAAGTAGGCCATGACACTGAATATTGTAGCAACAACGGCCAGAAACGCAGAAAAGAAGAAGAACTCTTCGGCCTACGAAAGAGAGTGCGAAAATATTATCGTGGTTATTGGTATAATTGCAAATTGGAATAAAGTGAATCCGTGAAAGTTCAGACTTATCAAAAACAACAAGTAAAACATGTTTTCCATTGGTTTTCTCATGCTGCAGAAACTACTTTTAAGAGATTTGGAGCAAACATTGTAGTTTTGACTCGAAACAAAGCCCATTGGAGTTTCCTAACTGAAGTTTTCGAAAAGATGGGAGTTTCTCTTAGCGAATGAATGGGCAATCACTTCTGCAAAATCTGCATTGACAAAAGCTACAGAATCCCTTAAAGCTACCTTTCCATGCAGACTACATCTCAGGGAAAAACATCTTGATCGTATGCGTTCTTTTAACGCGTCTTATACTGCATAAAGCTCACAAAAAATCACTATGTATACTGCTGGTGTTCAACCCTTACGTTATCATTTACTGGCTGAAAAATACATTTAGTCTTGGCTAAAGTAAAGATTTTTGCGTCAGTTCCATCCATCATAATCCAAATAAGCTTTTTATTGATTTAAAAAAGTTGAGAAAGTCTGACTTCTGTGTTTGTAGAAGGATGAATCAAAGTTTTCAGGGGTACTAATCAATGTAACCAACGGATATGAAACCAATCAATTTCCGGTTTCCAAATAACCTCAGTCTAGTCGCATAACTTCAATTTTTGGTTAGATTTTGACAGACTGGAACAAAGCACGAAACTTTATGACTCCTAGTGACTCATAATGACTCCTAGGGAGATGGAAACTATTTCCAGAAGGGATTAACCTTTATATCAATTCCAGGGGGAGCTAGGAAAAAACATCGCATGACGTTATACAAAAATATCTGGAAAGATGTTTGGTGATAATTTATGTCTGGTTGTGTCAATGGGGACAGAATAGACCATTACTTAAGCCATAGCATTAATGAAATGCTACTGGCAATGACGTTTCTGCGGTGATTGCTGAATCGTCTTGAAGATTCGTGTCACATGCCTCATGGAATGAAGAATTGACAAGAAACACAGAGAAAATGTTTAAGAAAAGGGTTAATTATCGTCAAATGATGACCAGTATTGGTCAGATTGCACACTCCAGACAAGTTTTGAAAATAGTATGACAACAAGTAATAACTACGTAGAACTTTGAGTAGCAAGTGGTTCTCAGAAGAGGGGACAGGACTGTCACTTTTGTCTATTTCCAAACCCACCCTTGCCTCTAAAATTCGGCGCTACCCTTATATGCCAGTAGAATGAAGGAACAAACATGTCCCTCTTCAATTTTAGCGCCAATTCGAGGTTATCACCCTTTCGCACTGTTCTGGCAGTAAAGTGGCCAATTCCTAAATTGAAAATTGAACTTCAAGAAACTTAGACTAAATTCGAAGTATAAAGTGCTCTACAGACTGTTGCTGTAATTCCAGTTTCCTGTCCTGTTAGACCAAAAACTGTCCTGTTAGACACAAAACTGTCACGGTTCGCCATTCCGTTTACACTAGCACTGTGGAACCATTATGGTGGAACCGAAACGATTTTGCTCTGCTATCCGGAACAGTTTTGACCCTGCTTTGAAAGAGAACGAATTTTGTACTGGCACGGTTCCGTTTATGAATGGGACAGTGTAAACACCTATCCGAGACGATTTTGTCGCGGATTCAAAAAGAGGTCTTTTGTATGGCTGTTTCAGGTAATCGAGACTTTGATTGTGGCGTAACTACGTTGTCAAATTCTGAAGAAAAAAGGAAGTTCTGAAGAAAAGGCGATGACAGAAAAGGTTTTTATTGTTTTCCAGTCCAAGCCTTGACTGGACTTTGCAATTTTATTGCCTAAAGTAACACTGAAAATTAAAGCCACCTCGTCGTTCGTCCAAGTATAGTTTTTATCGGCCTTCCGCTCCATTTTAGCTCTCAATGAAATTTCGATTTTTGACTTCGGCGGCAAAATGAAAGCCTCAGTTGACCAAATACAGCTTCTTCTTAACAATGTTCTACCGTTAAATTAAGGTCCCGGTACAGTGTAAACGGAACGCCTAAACAGAACAATTTGGAACCGCGAACACTTGCGAACCGTAACGGTACAAAATTGTCCCGGGACAGTTACTGTTTTGGTATTTTATTTTCGTTGTTATAGCTGATATTGACGCAGAAGCCACACTTTGGTAATGAGGCGCATACTGACTCAAATGCATTTGTCTTGTAGCTTTATCATTGGATAATCTCTTGTTCTAGTATTTAATTTGTTCTTTTTTATTCGTTCCACCAAAAGCTCAGTTAGTTGACCTTATTTAGAAAGCACATGGTATGACGCAAAAGAATGTGATGCACGATTGTAGAGCGCATGGAGTAGAGCGAACAACCTTGAAGCAGAGATGTGATATGAGGAATGAAATTAGGAACGCTAACAGAAAACTGTGGTTTTTCTTTGTAGACTTCTACGAATGTCTATGAGATAATAGATAAGAAATTTAGACAAATATCTTGACACAGTGCTAAGGAGAAGGGGGGTCAGGGGGGTCACTGACCCGGGGGCCCATGACTTTAAGGGCCCACAGATAAAAACTTAGTCAAAAGTTGATAAGTAGCAATATAGCTTCTCCATTATCAAAACCTTTCAATAATAGAAACAATATTCGCAAAAGCCTTTAAATAAAATAAGGTAGAAGCAGCAATAGTATTAACCCAATTTATGTAACTCTAACAGAGCTAGTAGCTTACGGTAATTGTCTAGATAGTTAACAAAACAATTTTCAAGACTTTGCATCTGTAAAAAGGTTAATTATGGAGCTATAGTCAAGTTTTTCGGCAATTTCATTTTCCATGGATATTGAAACCAGTGAGCTAAGCCTGTTTGGTCAATGGCAAAGCGAAGATAATACTTCATGAATTTGCGCTTACTGGACGATATTTCGTCTGATGCAACATTAGAAGGCAAAGTTAGAGACAAACTTAATGCAATGAAAAGATTGGGAAATGAGCGTTGCAAATTCAAATGCTTAAGCTTGTTCACAGATAAAACTGAACTGATAGTGTGGAGTCCTTTGCGTGGAGGGTACAACCTGAAGTGGCCAGTTATAGACATTCCTGGGAGAGACAATGTGCCTGAAGGATTTTTTAACTTTGAATTTTAGGACATCTTCTTTGGCTCTACTAACCGCCAAGAGCCCTAATAACCAGTAAATTCAGTTGTTTAATCAATTCTTCATACTACAGTCATACTGTTATTTCTAGTCACTTGCAGTCTTGGATGCATAAGATAGCAAGAAAAAATGCTAAAATAAAGTTCATGCAAAGCTAAAACTAAGCATAATCCACACTTTCGGTGTTCTCAAGAAGAAATCCTTATAAATACTAGAGATTGAATACATGTTTCTAAAGAGTAGATAATTTAGGGGTACTCATCGAGTGTCTTTTTAAGGGGTACTCATCGAGTGTCTTTTTAAGGGGTACTCATCGAGTGTGAAAAAACAGGAGCTGTAGTGGGCCAAATTCTCTTTACGGTTGCCTTCACGTGGCTTTTCATAATTTTTCCTTATAGTTTGATCTAATATAGTTACTTCGTCTTGCATCAAAAACATAATATCTATCAATTTTTAGCATTGTTTATTGGTGCCATATTGAATTACAAAGTATGGCCAATTTTAGGCTGGATACAATTCTTTCATAATGTTTGTGCTTGTATTGTAGATTTAACGCAGAAATGAGGCTGTAAGTTGAATTGGTGTATTAGGTGCTTCGTCTATTTTGTTTAAAATAAGAATAACTTGAAAATAAGAATAACTAAAAATGAACAATATCTGTTTAGAGATTTGAAGATTTAGAGGACAGATTTTATCAGCAAATTAATCCTGCAACATAAATGGTTTACAAAACTGTTGTAGTGGTCTCAGAAAGAATTCATAGTATAAAGATGTGGAGCAATTAATGTAGATAAAAACACTTTTATGATGCTATCTGGTATTTTCGTCTATTTTTTGAGATAATATAAGCCAAAAACCATTTGCGGTAGATTCTATGCTATTGGCATTTTTAATCGTGAAGTATGAAAGGCCGCCTCTTTTTTAAGCGCCTCTTTTGAGAAAATGCCTCAAAAAAGTTTGAAAATTTTAAAAGAGCAACCCAGGCGTAATATGGTATCTTAACAGCTCCAGATATCAAAAGTCACTTGATTCAATGCTGTTATCAAATAGATAATTCTAACACAACATTTCATACTGGGAACCATAGTTATTTCATACTTCAAAACCAAAAAATCTAAATAGTTATATTTTCTCCCCGAAAACTTTAATTATCTCATATTTCAGTTTTCCCATATAGACGCTCTTAATTTCGTTGCGGATTGCAGCATTTGGTTGATTTTTGCACGGTTTTGCGGCTTTTCCCCCCCTATAATAGGCCCCCTTTAAATTACCAAAGAAGTAATAGCCACCATCGCAATTTCAGCAACCAAAATAGCCGCAATTTTAGCAACCATTGTCTCAAAAATTTTTCTCGGACCACTTGCTTTCTATCTTTTGTTTTGACCCGGGGCTTATAAATCCTCTCCGCGGCCCTGTCTTGACATCTTTGCTACAAAAAGAAATGCTCAAGAAATGGGACTACCTTGACTGGCCCGAATTTCTTGCATCAATTTGCAGCCCACCAGATAACCCGCCTGCAAAATTTATCCGCCTGCCATTCAGAAACGGTTGACGAAGTAATTGAGTCATGAACAGGTTCCAGGTAAAGCCGCACCCTTCTTTCTTCGAGAAAACACCCTGTTACCGTTCGGAAACGCTAATTTTTTCCGATAGGGATCGTCCATGGTTAATTTTTGGTTATATAACGTCATTTTCAAAAATCATAAAATTGCAAAGCAAAATCGTAGAGCACTGTTTACTTCAGGCCAAATTTCCTAATTTTGGCCTTTTTAAAAGTTGTTTGGCCATGAAAAAATTTGTTTGGCCTATCCTTTAATCTTGGCCTTTTTTGGCCTTTTCCAACAAACAATCCTTGTAAATTTATATAGCTATTGATGTTGTCAAAATTGAACAGCAAGCAGCTGAAAAACACGTTATCCTTTGAGAAAATGCCTCAAAAAGTTTGAAAATTAATGAACTGAAAGTTATTCAAAAAACCAAAAATTTTGGTACAAAGATCGATAACACATTGGATTGGAAGAATCACACTAAAACTATTTATTTTAAGGTCTCCAGAGAAATTTTTTTTTGAAGCATGCAAAATTCTTTCTGCCAGAAAAAACTCTGAAGACTATGTAGACATGTATAATGGAGCCACAATTTTGCTACCATTGTTCGGGATGGGGCTGTTGTGGTCTGACCGAGGCTCCACAATGAATGTGTAATCTTTTAACAGAAAAATCCTAGCTAACATCTAGGAATCTTAGGAATACATCAACTGACCTAAGTGCTAACCAAAGAAAAACTCCCAATTGGACAGAAATGCTTCTTGTTTAGAGGTCCTAGGTCTTGTAACGGACTCTCAGCTGAGTATAAACAGTCATCTTCCCTGAGAAACTTTAAACAAATATCGCCTAATTGTAAATAGGTGTTAACCATTGATCTCTCATCGAGGATGTTTATTTAAAAAACTAAATTCAGGTTAAAGTAGGGTTTTATTCTAATTTGTATAATAATAAGCAAAATCTTACCATATCTTCAGTTAACTTTGCACCAGCCAAGATAACAACAATAAGATTCCCAAAAGAAACTGTTAGTAACCAGGCAGCCATGATACACGATTTCATACTTGGCGGCGCCTGAATTATTGAGAGAAAAAATGATTATTGAGAACAAGGCCATCAGCAAAAAATGCGAAGATGTTACGATACTGAGAATTGGACGGTGCGAAAAACCTGCGTTCTTATAATTTGCTGGCGATATTCGGTAAATTTTCAGTTTTAACCCCCCCCCCCCCATCCAGTTTTAAGTCCCATCGATCAAGGTACCACACTGGATATACAGGAAAATTGGGTGAGGGGGACACAGGGAACTGTTATCGTATATGATTCAAAACTCAATAAGAGTTGACAAAAATACTATAAAAAGAAGCTAATAGCAATATGCAGTTTCTAGAACAAAATATTTTTAACAAGATACTTGTCATTTAAATTAAAAAAAGTTTATTTATGGCATCCAACTGCATGTCCGAGATCTAAAAAAAGGTCACTGCCCAGCCCAGAAATGTTAGGGTACCTGGATGCTCTTATTACTCGCTCTAGCGAGGCAGCCAACATTTGCGACAAAAATTTATTTACATTAACTACGACCCTGTTTATACTCGATGGAAAAATCGAGAATTTAAAAAAGGACACGAATAATTTATACCTGTGAATAAGCAAACTCCAGGCCAGTGATTGAAAAAAGAACTTCGCCAGATGTTATTACGATATATTGAGGAATTTGCCATAGAATAGAAATAGGTCGCGGAGACACGTCAGCGTAATTAACTATTTGCAGCTGTTTGGGAGAAAATATATATTGATTGTTATAAAGAGAAACACGCAATAACTGATATGAATAACAACTACGACTTTCGCTTGCATTAAAAACACGACGCCATTATTATCATAACTACAATACCATTAAAGGAAACATCTTACATTCATATACGCTGTGTTTTATAAAGCAAGCGTTCCTAAGATCCAACTCCAAGTTCACTATCATTTTTGGCGCTCAAGCCTAATCTCATCAAGGTCGATTTCCATTTGACATTTTTCGTGCGCGCGGGTATAGCGCCCAAATTTGAGCATGCGTAGCTAAGTGCTGCTGTCAAGTGGCCGAGCGCACAAAAAAGTTGAGACCCTATCAACTTTCTGGCGCTCCCAGCGGACGCAAAATCGAGACCACTTGATTTTAATCACGCATGCTCAGACTTGGGCGCTACACCTGCGCGCACAAAAAATGTCAAATGGAAATCGGCCTTCAGAGACATTTTTGAGTGCGCGTTTGAAGCGCTCAATCACTTTTAAGAGTCTCAGAAGCCAGTATTTTATAAATGTTTTAAGTGGTACTTCCCTCCTGCACCACGCCAAAAAAAGCACAGTTGTTACAATGTACGATGAATGCTATTGAGAAACTGTACGAATGATGATGACGGCCTTTTAAATTTTAGCCAGTTTTAAATTTTAGCTTCCTGATCGGAGAAATTACACTTTCACCACAATTGAAAAGCAGATAAGAACATCTGAGATAAGCTTAGCATCAATTTCGAATAAGGTGCAGATGTGTTTCCTTGACCTTCTGAAAAAGGATTTATTTGATACCTATCCAATTTCTCTTTATGTTCATTTACATTTTCACAATGCTTAGCTTTTATGAATCAGTTCATTTTTTAACAAGTTAAAGAAGTCCTTGTTCTTAGATTTTCTATCAATGTTGTCCATAGTTTTGTATGTATAAGCACAATGTAATTCATTGCCCATACGAGGCAATTACGTTCCCATTCACTACACTTCAGAAATTACAATTTTTGAGTTAGGGTCAACAATAATTAAAAGATGTGAATCGATCTATGGACACGTGGCTCGTACTCCACACAGGTCCAATTTTTTTATAACTTCAGCACTTCATTGACACAAACAAATTATTCATATTCGTTGCCATAATTGAAAATAAATCTAATTTTGTAGATATTCATTTGTTGATGTCGCCATTTATTCCAGTCTTTATTTTTTGCAAAATCAGATTATAAGCAAAGCGTTAAAAAGATAACATTTAGGTCTATTCAAAATTGATATTAACCAATTTTATCTTCAGCAAGACAAGAGGATTTGGCGTTCAAAGAAAAAATCTCACCGTTCGATGATGTCACCAGGTACGTGACATGAGTAAATATACTAAATAAATCTACCTGGCAGATTCAGAAAGCCCATGTAATCTACTACAAGAATTCGTCAGGATATCAAATGTTTGTTAAGTTATGTGAGTATCTGGCCTGTCTCCATATTCAATGGACTCACTGAGTCAATCCAAACTTTCGGGAGATTAGAGATTTAACCTTACGGATCCAATGTTTCCAGTGTGAGTTCAAGGTCAACATACGGATCCTGCATCAGATAGGCCGTTTTTTAGATTTGAGATACCTGGTTACCTTTTAAGTGTTGGGTAATTCTTTTTTCAGGAGATGTATCAGTTAAAAGGTACTCAGTTCATACGTGAATATGAAGCGGGATAAGGAAGTGACGTCTTGAAAGCTTAAGTCAAAGATAACAACTTGAATGGAGGATCTAAAAACTCAAAATAATGATTTTTTCCCTAAATCTAAGAATATAGAGTTGCCCAAACTGTATCTTTGACTGTAAACTGTTAAAAAAATTTTTCGAGCTCTATTTTAGATACTGCTGCACAGTTTGTTAAAATTCTGGTGTTATAGCTTGCCTACAGAAACCACAAAAGTCAGGCAGCCGGTCTCTATGAAATAAATCAGCTATGAATCATTGTAAAGCTATTATTGCAAACCATTACAGAATATTTTTTGCGATGATCTGGCACGGCTCGGAAACTAAAAAAATCTTGATATCCTTTTACCGCCTGCAATAGTCTAACGATGGTAGCATTACAGAAGAATTCAATAAATAAAAACGGCTTTCTAAAAACCAACTTGGTTGACTCCTAAATAACTGATTGAACAGAAACGTTGCTAACGAGGCCGTCAAAAACGAGACACCTTAAAAAAACGAGACACCTGATTATCCGAAATAATCATTTGTAAGACTGTCTAATGACGTCTCAAATATTATGAAAAATTAAACTAAATTGCGCGAGACAAGATTCAGAACGTAATCGGTAGATTACTCATTATGGTACATTATAAGTTTGATTCCCATCAATAACGGCTTTGAACTGATTTCCAAAAGAGAGGACTTACATTTAGTTTTCATGATAACGTGAAAGCGACAAGAACTTTGTCATTAAAGGAAAACACAAAAAACGATCAATATGCTATGACACAGATAAAAACCTTACGTCCGAGGATAGGATATAGCTTTAATACTTTAATACCGTAAATCCTAGAATTGCTCCCCCCCTCGAAAAAGCCCCCCCTTTCTCGAATAAGCCCTCATCATAGAACTACAAATTTTTAATAAGCCTCCATCTCGAATAAGCCCTTCCCCTAGATTTAGTTTCCACTGCTACCGTAAAGTATCGAATTCGACTCCTCGATTTGATGATTTTTGTCATCTGAGTTGCGTTTGGCGTTTTATTGAATTACCAGAAAAACTCACATTTATACAGAAATTTCTAGTAAAACAGGTCTTATAATAATGTCTTCTCAATGTCTACAATAATTTTGAAAGCCCTCCCTTGAAAAAGCCCCATCTAAAAATAAAAAAATAAATAAGCCCCCTGGGGGGGGGGGCCAATTCGAGGATTTACGGTATCCTTGAATTGAGGTCAAAGAACGCTAGATACTAGACTGGTGCAGGGATTTTCGTTGACACGTGGACACGTAAACTATGAAAACCTTTATACAGGAATTTCCAGATTTCCTGAACTTGTAAGATACTTGCCTTACTTTTGTCTTGATTTGACTGAATTATCACCGAATAGATGCCACCATTGCCAAAGGTCAGCTCTTTCTATAATATAATCAAACAATACTTTTTAAAATACTTGTTGTATGAAGCGACGAACCACGACCAAAATCAGGAGCATTGGTAATTGTAACGAAGATACTATCATTAAAAAACCTCTAAAATGGATAGAAATGAATTGTGATTTTTCGTACAAGAGATGCAAACAACTTCTATACTTGACTTAAGTTGACATTTATTTAATACATCTCTCTTAGGTATAGCCCATAAGGAATTATAGCCTAAACATATTTACTTCATTCCAACGTAAGACAACGTGCTAATGTACAAAATAGGTATCATGACGGTACTAAAGTACCAGCATATTACCAAAGTACCAACACACTGTCTATAAACAAACATACTAACACTGTACCAGCAAGGTACCAAAGTGCCAAAGAAGGACCAACGCACAAACCCACTGCCTATGTGCCAACGTACTTATGAGGTACTATGGTACCAAAAGAAGTACCAACTTGAAAGAAACTCTTTTTCTAGATAATAGCACTCCAGGTGAAAGCATTACACATTAAACTTAACATTATTTTGCATCTAATATTGTTAAGTTTATCTAAGATTGGATTATGAACGAAAAGGCGAGAATCAATGTCCATGCAAGAGTGGAAACTGACTGGAAAGGATAAACGAAAAGCCTGACAATAGGCTCCTTTCTTCATTAAGAGAAAATAGAATCCGTGTCATTTTGATTAATGCAGGAGTTTCGAAAACACCCGAAATAAAAAAACGACCTTTGCCAAATAATTCTAAAGCCGCCGATTAAAAATGTCTATCACCATGGCTAGGGTCAAGAAATATCCCTTTCGAAACTATAAAACGTCTCACTTACCATAGCAAGAGCTCCCTGAGTCCCTTTCGCAGACACTCTGATCTTGTAACTAAGAATTAAGTAAGACAGCAATTTAGAAAAGAAGAATTGAACTTGAGCACTTGATGAATCTTAAAATCATAAAACATTACATGCAAACCTCAACAAGTTGAAAGCACCAGTCATCACTGTAAAACTATGACGTTAGTATAAACGAAAGAGAAGCTATTTTGAATCATGTGAGATATTCACAGATACTTAAAATACAAATATCGAGAAAAACAATCTGATCTAAGGGCATTGTGACTTTCTAGGGTCATGTCTTTTTTGAGTGGCAAAATGGGGTGTACGAAAGGAATGATCAATCATCGATATGAATTTATTGCTACTTTGTTTGCTATCATGAATGCTCCCGATGGCAGCGTCCTTGAAAATATAATTGTGCTTATTTGTAAATTCATAGACCGTGCTTATGAAAATTGAAATTACATAGAGCTAGGAATTGATCAAATCTGGCCTTAACAGTCATAATCAGAAAAAAATACAGACTCGATAGTCTAGACTTCTTTGCTTCAAACCGAGAGGTCAACTTACTGTTTCGCATCAAATTTGTGATATCTATATGAAGAGAATGGACTCAGGTCGTATTGAACAGATTTATTTGCTTTCACGGTTACTTCCTCCATAACAGTACTACCAACATGAACAAAACGAACCAATGCTCTTCCCTTTCCCAATGGAGTTACTTGATCTTGAAGCTTTAAAATAGATGAGACACGCAATTTAATAGTCCTGCTTAGTGTGGTTTAAAGCATATGCAAAGAGAATAAACTATGGTTTGCTTAAACTGACAGTACAAGTAAGCCAGATAGTGCATCTGTCTAACCCAGAAACTGCCGTCGTGTAATCAGCAGGCAGGGGCGGCTGGGAGAGATTTTAAACTGCTATTAGAGAAAATCGTGGTATCAGGGCGTGGCTGCCGCTGTTTTTTACTTCCAACCACACCCTCTTCAATGGTTGTTTTCAATATTGCACTGTCTTTTTCTATGCTCTACCTCATCGTTATATCTTGATTTTCTTGGCCGCAAGTCGAAAACACCTCGCCATTTTCTATTGTAATGCTCTCTTTCTCATAATCATAAAGAGAAAAGCAAAAAAATCAGGGAGGGGGGGCTATGGCCACGGTCGGAGGTTATTTGATCTCTAGAGCAATAAGGCCCATTGTCAGACTTGTCAGACTTATAATTTTGAATTTGATACTAATCCTAAAAATATTGTAAAGTTGCAGCACGTTTCTTAGTTCTAAATAAAATTCAGACATTCTTTCAAATTTCTACTAAAACAACCTTTATTGGAATATATCTTCAGTTCCGAAGTCATGTCTACACATTCAGTCTTTCAATTACGACTGTAGGCTTTGGCTTCGACGGCCTGCGGGCCGCAGATGAATATCATCAGCTTACGATGAAAAGGCTCTCTGTCCGTAGCCGTAGCCTCTTTTTTGTTGCTATTAACGGCCCTCTTTTAATAGCAAAATCATATCGGCAAGTATCGTACATTGAAATACTCAAATATTTCTGATAAATGCTCATTGTTAAAATAAAAAACCAAAGCACCATATTTTTCAATTCAATTTAAGTGCAGATTTGGATTTTCGATGAAACTAACGTAACAGCCTGAGAATAAACTACATACCGCTTCACCAAAATAATAAGAGAGCGCTATCTTTCAAATATTTAAACGAAGTCGCTTTTGGTGTGTTTATTGTTGTTGTGAAGAAAGGATTGTCTGTCAGTATGTCGTTAAAACACCCAACGTAAACTAGAAACGGCCATATGATTTATTTTAAACGCAATATACCACATGCATGGAAGAGTGAACTGGGGAATCTTGCTATTAGAAGTGACCCGGCTAATAGCAAGTCCGCATATATTGGGTCTTTCACAACAGCATGATTGGCCACTTTACGTCAGACAAGGAGACACAAACAAAGGTGGATATGAAAGTTGCTATTAGGATTCACAAACCTAATAGCAAAATTTCAGGGCTGTGACTGTAGTATTTGTTTGAGGCCGCCAGATGAATGGGTCACAATAAGTGTCGCGACAAGCGTAGGAGGGAGGTCTTTTTTGAAAGAATCAAATCAGTTTCAAGAGTAGCGGCTTCTGCTCGCTCTACCATGGCCATATCACGCCATATCATTGCAAAATGGCAGGAAAACAGTTAGCGGTCCAAATAAACTGTTTTTGCCAAGGATTTCCAGTGCTAGTTTTATTTTAAAGATATATGACCAGTAGATTATAAGAGCCTTTGCTGAAAAAAATTGCTATTAGACTAATAACGCTAATACCGCTCCCAGCCGCCCCTCAGCAGGCGAGGAATTTTTCACCAGGGATAGCAGGTAAATATGGCAGGGGATAGAAACATTTTCTTGGACTAGCAGAATAGGATTAAATTTGCAATCATGATCGACCATTCGGGATCAGATGGGTAACTCCCATATTGATACGAAACACCCATATGGAAGAATTACCATGTGATTTTTCGTGTCAAAGAGGGACAAGATTAACTGGGGACAAAAATGTCAGCTTGCAGGGATCTTTGGGAATAAAAAAATGCCCGGGTTATTCGATTACTTGAAAGGGGACTCCCCGGTCAAAAAGCTTATTGTCGTGGACGGTTTTCACCGGGCTTGCTACACAGGGGGGTTAGAATTAAAAAAGGCCACTCATGGCCATTTTCCGTTGCACTTTAATTTCCAAATATTCAAATTACAGGATAATTTTTGGCAATTATTTCATCATTTCTAAGCGTAAACTCCGTACAAAAATTCGGTACAACAAGCGATGAGTCATTTAATACATAAATAGAACAAGGCTAGAATAATTCTATATAGCAGCCCTAAGTATCTGATCCTACTTTAAGAGGATCTCAATTATCCCATCAGAGGAAATGCAAAAATCGAACCCCTTCAATCGTCATGTCATAATTCCTTAAGAGTCGAAGTTGGTTTTTAGGAAACATATCATGATAATTTTTCTACTTAATTAAAGAATTATTCACAACATTCTAATGCCAAATGAAAAGACTACCTGGCACCAAATATAGGGCTAACAGATAATAATTAATTCCTAGTAAAAATTTATATAACACAGTATGACACCATACCTGTATTGGAACTATGGCGCTGTGATTCAAACCAACTACCCAAGAATATGTGTAATGCTCTTTAATTTCGACTTTATCCTTAGATTTCAAGGAAATGGCACAGTTGACTGTTTCCACGTCAATAGAGGTTAGCTTTGTTGGCACTGCAAAGTATTCAGTTGCCTGTAAAATAGACGATGATGATGTTTCAAGACAGTGATCAATTACAATTTTGAATTGTCCATAGCAATAGCAACATGTACCAACTTAAGTTTGAAGAAGGTGAATATATTTTATGATAAGAAATAAGCTTTGATTCTATCGGTTTCTTCGTGGAAGCATAATTTTTTAATTAGATTAGACTGCATAGGTTCCCTGAACAGTTGGAATAAGCAAACGAAGGTTGATATAACAAAGCGAGGAAACAATGGCATTTAAACAAATAAACCTTAAAAAGACTCACCCTTTTCTTTGACAAGATGATGTCCTTTTTAAGATTGGCACTTGAGACTTTAATTTCACACGGAACTGCATTGATTACACGGAAGTTTGCAAAACCAGTTGCTGGCATTTTAGCTACGGACGAGACGTTCTAAAAAGAAAAAGAAGGTTATAGTGTCAATAAGTTACAACAAGGGTCCGTCTCGCATCAAAACAGCAGGGGAGGGGGTGGGGGGTGGCTGGGGCTTGGGCCCAATTAAAAATATGGCAGCAGAAAAGTTCAACCACATATAATAAAGGAGTTTTTGAGTCCGATTGCGAAATAGCAGCTGTGTATGAGTTTTCGAAACAGTTGTTAAACATTTCATCGACTATCTGAATTAGCCTAGGACCCAAGAAACCTTTTTCTCCAACTTTCTTAGGTGCAGAGGTCGGGTAACGGTTGCTTATTTGCATACAAGAAGACCCGACCGGCGATCCTTACTTTGCCACCAGTGCCTGTTTACAGGTTAAAATCCTTAATATCCTAAAGTTGAAAATTAAGAGAGATATCATATCTTACTTTACCTGAATAAATTACAAACTGTTTCAAGGTTATCCTTGGTTTCTATGGTAAATTCATTCTAAATGATACTGAATGCATATTTCAAAAGTAGATAGACTATTCTCACAGCTTCTGGTCGTTATCAAGATATAGCATAAGTTTAACTGGTAAGGCTAAATAGTTAACTAAAAAAGAGTTCTTTATATAACCTCGCTTAAAGGCATTTGACACAGGTAAAAGTGGCTTACAGCCATTCGTCCACGAGCGGTTGACCAATCAAATTGCGCACAGAGAAAAACACGTGAACAGTTTCCGCCTTTCTGCAAATCGGTGAAATCCTAGAGCAGCGCGCAGTGGTCTCACGTGAGCGGTTTTCAATACCTTTCTTGTGCGCGTGCTCTGATCAATTTGGCTTAAGTTATTTTTGGATTCGCTGTACTTATGCTTGTCAAATGTCTTGCTTATTTACATTGTACATCGTACAAATAGATCATTTATAAGCCGTAAGAACTAAAACCTAAAGCAAGAACTAGAGTTACCTTTTCGTCTATAAAAAGGCACGCGTGATTGTACAAAATCAATTTAGTCTTACTGTTATTTCAAGCCTCCAAGATTAAAAATGATTTGGGTTCCTTTATGGGTCATTATGAGTGGCTTAAATGTCTTTCGCTATTTGCCGCTCTGACCTCTGCACTTCTGAGATTTGTTTTTTACAGATTGCTAGTGCATAATCATAACTGCAAACAAACCTCCATCCGGGATTGAAGAATTCCAGCGATAACAAATGAAATGGCAGCAAGAAACATGCCAAAGCTCATTCGCTGCAAGGGCCTAAAGAATAAAATAAGTTTCATGTCTACTGCTTAAATTTAAAGCATAAAACAACATGACACCTATAAGATTAACAGGCTGCAACAGCTTATCCTCGAGAAACATTACACATTAATGGCAGAATTATCTCTTAACGATTTAGATATTCAATCGGTGCATCTCTACAAATTTCTTACAGCTAAAACCCGCATTTGAAACTATAACATTAAAATCAACACAAAACTTTGAACTTCTTTAGCATATAAGCTTTCAAGAACATTAAAGGTCTATGTGTTATTCCTTTCATATTGAAAGGAATAAATGCTTTACATTGATAATAATGGAACTAGTCTACAAAACAAATGCCAGCAATGCCTATTTCATTTGCCAACTTAAAGTCATCAAAATCCTTTGAGAAATACGTCAGTTTCAGTCCTAACATTGTTAGCCAGCGATATGAAAATCAAATGGTGGACACTTCTAAACTCTGTAAAAGTAATTTTAAGCTGATGGAAACCACTGCATAATTAAGGGAATCCCCCAGTTTGATAATGGCCAGAATAGACTTCAAAAACTAATATTAGTAGTTCTAATCAATGCAACTCTAATAATAGACAAATAAAAAGTTAAAGCAGCTCACTTTGTCAGCAATCTGCACCTCCTTGCGAGTGGGTAGACAATAGTCTCAAAGAAGGGAATCAAAATCATCACAAACACAGGGTTCAAAGCCTGAAAAAACCAAAATGAATGAGTAAGTCCTCGTTTGAATACAAAGTCAAGCAAGGTTCTATTGAGTTGAATGAGCGCTGATTCGTTCACTGGATGATTAAAATTAGTCTACCAAAGTAAAAAAAACTGGACAACAAAGTATTTAGTGACGGTTCAAGTAAGTGCACATGATATCGTCCAAGGATATTATAAATCCCTTGGAAAGACATCAACAACAAAGAAAACTTTCTACAAGATTAAGGAAGGTAGTAATTTTCCCTAAATTTGCACTTGTCTCCAAATAAGCCTCAAAAGGCTTCAAATATGAGGCAATCAATACAAAAATCCAACAAAACCTAGATATCGGAGAAAAACTTTGTTGAGCACAGCAAAATAATTTTTTTTAGGAAATTTTAAAAATAGAGTGTATATATATTTGTCGCAAGTACCTGCATTTGATCAGGCTTCAAAGTACCAAGTGGTCCCTAAAATGTAATGCGATAAATTCATTGATTGATTTTCTGTCATGGGTTGGTACGAAAAGTGAGGAGCTTTGGTTTTCGCAATGAAGCTACTAGAAGCAAACAGCATATGTTTAAAAGTGCCTTCAGAGGACAATATCAACAGTTAACAAAAACACTGACTTCTTTTAGAAAAAACAAAGGAGAAAGAGAAGACAAATAATGCATAATTCAGGAAAACTGTCCACGTTAAAAAGACAAAGAATAACAACACCACAAAACAGACAACAACAAACAAAAATGATGTAAGATACCATGTCGACCTGAGGTATAAATCTTTAAAAAATATAAAAGACTAAAAAGGAAATGGCGCTTACAATATCGCCGTTCATTTCTATTGCTTGCAAAGTCCATCTTGATCCCTAAAAGATGAAATAATCTTAACATTACCAAACATTAATCATTCTCGTATACATTTTCAAAGAAAATTTTTATAGATTGAAAGATATAGTAAACATCAACAAATTTAACCATAATAACAGGGAATGTTTATATTATTAAAAAGGAGGATAGCTACAATTTACTGAAATCCTTAAAAACCAATTACTACAACCATGAGGACAACGTTGGTACAATGTCATTTCTGTTTTGTGCGATAACCAGAAAAAAACTGACTATAAGGAATGCCACAAAATGCACTCCAATTCACTAGCCTATTTTTTTTATCTATATAAGGTAGTGTGTGACCGACAATGATTTCAGCTTTGTTCAGTTAATGAATGAGTAAAAAGTGATTATCCAAGAAAAAATGTAGGACTGCTGGACTTAACGAGTTTGCCTACCTGTTGATCAAAGAGCGTCCAGAACACAGGGAGTGGCAGAAACATAAAAAGGACTTTAAACAGTGCTTTTATATCCGATATTAACATCTCCTGTGAAAGAAAGATGAACAAAGACAAATATATATATAGATATAAGTACCATACAACATTGATCAAAATTGCACATTCAAAAGATTTTCAATTCTGGAAATTATTGCAACTATATACCTCAGTGACGTAAACAAGATACAAACCTGGTGAAAAATTCTAAAGGAATTGGGCTTTCAGAAACAGACTAATACCAAATTCAAAAGTACAAACAGATTAATTACGTCATATTTTTCTGCTGCCCAGTCCATCCAGTGCTCTTTCTTTTCACCGCGACCACAATTCGCTATTTTTCTTTTCAATGCAAACTGAAAATGGATAGAAGCCAATTGTATAAAATGATCGTTTCTTGAATAAGATGTAAATTTAAAGACTTGAAAATATTAGTGTTAGAAAATACTGAAAACTTAAAGGATCAAGGCAGCCCTTACTTTGAAAATGTTTTTGATCAAATATTAATTTTCCTATCCTGATCCTTCAGGTTGATGAAAAAATAAAATGTTTAGGATAAGTACAAAAACTTACGCAAACTGCTTTGGCGACTTCAACAACGATGTTGCCCTCAGGTGGATACTGTTTATACATGTTTCTTCCGCAGACGAAAATCACGACAGAAATTATCATAAGAATGGCTGGAACGCCAAAAGCAAGTGGATAACAATCATGCCCAAAGCACTCAACATCACCTGAAATGCACGGATTTAGTAGATTAGCAGTGATTAATTCATAATTCTATCTGAGAGCATATAAATACAGAACGATTATAGTGAAACCAGGCCCTGGAATGAGAGGTGCTCGATCGAGCGCGAGCGCCTCAGAAATTTACGGGCTTGATTGCTCGAGCGCCTACTAGCTGATCCTTACAACTTCTTTTGTTCATTTGTGAATTTGCGAATTTACTTGATATAAATTTGTAGCCAATATCTTCCTTCAATACCTCTAAGAAACAATAACAATTTATTCAAATTCTTTGTTGAAAACGGAAAGTTTTTAATGACTTTGCAAATCCCAAGTAATGTTCAGATCACATATGCTATTTTCCGTTTGCCTTGCTTCTGTGTTACAGGCCTTTTCGTTTAATGCGAGCGATCACTCGCGATCGCGTCAGCACTCGCGCAAACCCAACCAGGCAAAACGGGAAATTGTGAGGAATAAATGTCTCATCAATTAACACATTTCTAATCATCTTTTGTGGCCCAAGCAAGTGACATAGACGATACAAAACCGGTATACCAAAACATTTGCCATATTGATCGCAACAGTTCGTTTTCATTTGGTATTACCTTAAATGAGAGGGTGCCTTATAACAGGGTCATACGGTTTTAATAAACATTACTGATGCTTTTGGCATTGTTCATTATTATCGTTTTTAGAGCGTTCGCTCGCGCAAGAGTTCGGATTTCTTACGAACGTTGATTGCGCACATTTAATAAAGTATGATCAAAGACAAAAATAATCTTGGAGCTTGATCAAAGACCTGAGTGAAACCTAAGGGTTACTTAACAAGGCATTGCTTGCAGGAAAGATAATGATTGTACGTTGTTAAGAGATGCACCTCATAGGTAGGTATACAGGTTTGACTGTACACTAAGACAAGAAAATGCAGTGAGTCGAGAATGTTGTTAAACTAAAGGAATAAGCGCAATGAGGATGGAAAGACACGTTCTCGTCAACAATCGAGTCAGAAGCGACTTCTGTCGTACTTCATCAGAAAATAGGACATCTCACTGTAAGAAAACATCAGATCAAAAATAAAATTCCTCCTTAGTCATCTACAGTTAAGGCCAATTTCAATCGATGATAAATCTTCCTTGAATAAAACCTGTTTAAGGCTCAACAAAATTCGTCACATCAAACGTACCTCTTAAAATAGGGGTTAACAACATGGAAGTCAGACTTCCCACATTGATTGAAAAGTAGAAGATTGAGAAGAAGCTTTGTAGTTTGTCTTCCTGTTACAATAAAATAAAAATCTGTTAGAATAAAATCATAATATGAATAGAATCTTTAATGATATGAAGGATAAAAATTTTAAGTATTTTTTAATATGATTCTTGACTGTAAAAGATTTCGCTGCTCAAATGTGAACTTTTGTCAGCTTTTTACTAGTTTTGATAAAATACTAGAATTGTTTTGTAGAGCAAATAGCCAGGCAAGTTGCAACATAGGTAGCATTTTTAAAGATAGTCAGACAGACAACAGGCAAAAAAATAGGACAACAAGTCAACAATCCAGCAACATTATCCACATATCAGTCAATGAGGCCTTGCAGAAACTTTGTGGTCTCAGTATCTGTCATGACATGACACATTTTTCCACAATTCGAACAAAGTTGTGTCAAGAGTCCAAAACAAGATCTTTTTAAACTTTGTCTCAGCAAACAATGATAAATTTTGAGAAAGAGAAAAATTATGGTTTTCAAGAGATTAATCAATTTTCCTAAGCAGTCTACTCTCAACATGCCCTGAACATTTTCCCATCTTCCACCATGTCACTCTGATGATGAACAATAAGAAACTTAGTCTTGGTTCAAACTTTAAACAACATTATCCCATCATTAAGTGTAGATTAACATAATTGAAGACAATTGCTAATAGAGCAAGAAAAATGCAAACTGAAAACGCATGTATGGAAAATGATAGCATCCTAAAGGGGTATTCAGTGTTTAGAGGAAAGTGGAAACTTAGCACTATCCTTGTGACTTGTTCCAGATACCTAAAAATGCATGCATCATTATAATACAAACCTGTCCGGCTTCGAACTGATCACCACCAAATGCAGAAACACACGGTTTTATCCCACCTGTTCCAATAGCAATCAACAGCAACCCAATCATGGGACCAACCCTGAATTAGAAAGGCACATATACCTTTAGAAAGTATACTTACTTAGTCACCTACATAAAGTTATTTCAAAGAATTCAAAAAACTTTTTATGTAGATGAAATTTAATTTCTATCTAAAAGTTATAGAGTTTTTTCCAGGTCTATTTTTAAAAAATATAAGCTAAACTGGTTAATTAACATACATAAATGAAGGAGCAACATTGCCCCTCTTATTGTTCAAAAAATATGCCTATTTTTTGCAATAGGTAATCTTAAAGCTACGACTTTTGCTGATTCCTAGCCATACTCAGTCTCTTTGTATATTTTAAAATCTAGGTTGAAAGAAACATATATATCATAGTTGCAGCCCATGAAGCCTGCTGGCTCATTCTTTAAATAAGATACAATTACTGTAAATCCTCAAATTGGCCCCACTTCAAAAAAAAACCCTCTCGAATAAGCCCCCACCCTAGAACTATAAACTGTCAATAAGCCCCCCTGGAATAAGTCCCCACTGCTACTGTAAATTCTCGAAATGGACCCCTCAATTTGATGATTTTTGCCATCTGAGGTTGCCTATGGCATTTTATTGAATTACCACAACAAATTCATACTTTTGGTAATAATTAATTAAATTCTCATAAAGAACTTCCTACTAAAATAAACAATGTCTCCTTAATGTCTACAACAATCTTATAAGCCCCCCCCCCAAATAAGTCCCCATTCAAAAATATTAAAAATAAATAAACCCATGTCTTTTAATAATGTCTCCTTAATGTCTACAATAATCTTATAAGCCCCTCCCCCCCGCCAATAAGCCCCCATTCAAAAATATTAAAAATAAATAAACCCCCAAGGAGCTAATTCAAGGATTTATGGTATCTTGAAGTTGCGTTTTCTAATTATTCCATTTTTTACTAAAACTGACTTACAGGCCCTTTGATGTGGCACTTTGCCATCCTATTTTAAGAAGTTTTAAAGGTTCTTTATTAATAGGTTTTAATATATAAATATATAGCTATTTTTTAAGTACCTTCCCATTAAAAAAGCCCCACTGTCCCTAAGACCTAGGCACCATATTTTTCAAGTGTCTATTTTTTATTCCTTGAAAAAAGCTGAACTGAACTTCTTATCTTTCGCAATTGAAGCGTTGAAAGGAGAAAAGTTGTCAAGCATTGATTATCAACAATACATTTGCCTAACATTTTTGACAGAAGAAGTAGAAAGTTAGTACTTTGCTCATATTTATTATTTGCATCAAACATATTTTGCCTTTAGCTAAGTTACAAAGTTAACTTCAGTTAAGCAAGAAAAGGTATGGAGCAAAACTGTTTTTACTTACAGTTTGACTGCATTTAAAAGACTTGGAATTGCTGTAATGGCTACTACAATATTGCCAATTGCATACACAAGAGAAATGTACAAAATGGTCCTGCAAAAAAAACATTCTCATTCAAAATTAGAATAACTGAGATAAACTTTGATAATATATTTTTTTAAATTAAAAGAAAAAGTAAATCATAACATTCATGAAACATAAAACAAGTTTGATTTTGATACTTTGTATGTCATTTAGTTGGCAATCATCTTTGTACTTGAATGCAATTGGTACAACAAAATTTAGGCAATTGGTACCACAAAATTTGAAAATAGCACAGAAAACAAAAACATGTCATACTAAGGTGAAAGGTATTCTGGTTACCTTTGGATATTACCTGACGCATGTACTCTGACCAGTGTCGGAAGAAAAGTACATTAGTATGACATGTTTCCGCCCTTTCCATGCCATTTTCAAATGCTATCATTATTTTCCAGAAAAACATACTTCACAAATCAGGGAAAACAAACAAGTACCAAATAAATTACAAAAATACACATAAATATAAAACTTACTTGTATTTTCCCCAGAAGCTATCTGCAATTATGGCCCCAAATATGGGACTGAAATAACATAGCATATTGAATGCATGGTAAACTTCAGTAGCATGATCCTTGTCCATCTTCAACATGGATGTGAGGTAAAGTACAAGAATGGCTTGAATGGAAAAGACATAAAAATCCAAAACACTGGCTTCTCATAGAACAAGTTCTGAGTAAATACAAAATTATTTATGCGAACCAAAAAATAGAAAACTTGATTGAAAAGAAAAAGGATTCTCATTGAATGTGCTAAATAATAAAATATCTATTTTTGGGACACTAAAAACATCACTAATAAACTGAGCAATAGCATGGACAATCATTTAGAACTGTCTCCTCCCGTTTACAAGAACTATGTTTTAGAGCTGAAGACTATGGAAAAGAGAATTTGGCTGAACAAGGATATTGTTTAGAAACAACCTAAAATAAGAGTATCGCTGGGGGAATAATAGTATTAAATTTCTTAAAACAGACATTAAAAGCTTTCATGATTTGAAAATTTAGATAGGTATATATATCAAATAATTGTTTACCATCTGGCTTTCTGACTTACCATGCATCCCATAGTATGAAAACCTTTCACACAATTCATTTCCAAGAATGAAATAAACCTGGACAGGATAGCCAATTTTCTCTTCAAGAAAAGTCTAAAAAGGAAACGAAATTATATATAAATTTCATGAAATGTGAAATCAAAATTTGTTCATTGAAATAATGCTCATTGAAAATCAAGTACAAAGGGTGCTAAAAACTATGAAGATTTAGGACAATATTGTGTCAGACTTACCCTGACTTTGCCCCTTGATTTCTTTGGAGAAGATTCTACAAGAAAAAGCAATTTGGTTGGCAAAAGGATGAAAACAAAATTTTGTATTACTTTAACACAATTCAAACACAAACTGGATTGTTCTTTATTTGTTTGCATTCTTCACTGGCACAAGTGCAGAGAATCTGAGAATTTGTTAATTGGTGTTACACTTGGTGCTATTGGTCAATGGCAGAGGTTTTTTTGCTGACTGACAGTCTGTCTTTAACCAGTAGCATCGGCCCAGGGTGGACCCTACCCCAGTTTACCCAGGTCAAATTTCTAATTTTTTTAAATCCATTGAGATAACTTTGAGGGTGATCTGATCAATTTCGTTTTTAATTTTGTTTGCAAAAAAGCCAAGGGATACGAACAATGAGTGGCTAAGTGGCAAAAGCCAAGGGATTGAAGAAGTGGCTTTTTGAAAAATTTTAAAATAGATCAAAAACACTAAAAAAGGCCTTTTTCCACATTTTCTGAGGGTCTGAAAGGCATAGTCAACAAATTTCTTTTGTCCACCACAGTTTTTTTTATACTCTGGTGACTCTACTGTCTTTAACATCTACTCAATCTAACATTCCACCCAAACATTCTTTAACATGGAGGCAGTACCGAGGAATAGCATGATGGTAAATAAACCCCAATTTCTTTCACCCCAATTTCTTTCACATGGTCCACACAATTTTTTATGAAATCGAAAAAATGCACTGGGGAGGGGTAGGTAACAATCTTTTTCTAAAATTTGCCTTAGGGGGATTCACCTGGTTTTAAAACACTGAAAGAAGGCAGAAAGAGAGTTGTCTTAAAGGTCAAGCCAATAACCCTCCAACTTCACAGTGGCTGGCACTACCACTGCCTTGGCAACTTTTTAAATGCTGCAGATCTACCAAGTACCATGCATTTTGTGTGAGTATAACCTATTAGAGAAGCAAGATACAAAGAAAATGCAAAAAATAACTAATTAATTAGAGCAATAGACCTCATGCATCTGGGAACATAAAATTGACAACCATGATTTGGGTGTACATGTGCCAAGGCTTTCAAGCGACAAAATATTTTGCATAACAATCAGGTCTCCCAAGAGGTTTGGGAGGCCCTAGGGCAAAATCAAAGAAGGAAACCCATTACAAGCAGAGACAGCAGGAAATTTTTATGACTTTGTCCTTTCTCAGTCATTTGTTGGAACTGTTTAAAACTGTTCACTACTTTTAGGCATACTTTTATTATGTTTAATTAATTCCATTCTTGAAATGGAATTTAATACTTTATAAAAACTTCTTGACCATGAGGCCTTGAGGGAATTTGCCCCCTCCCCCTCTTTCCCAGGCTGTAAAGTATTTTTTCTGCACTGGGAATGCCAGAACAATAGAAGATGCAACTTTACTGGCCCCTATCCCCTCCCAGAAGCCTAGGCAACAATTGCACCCAAAATTTCGTCACATTTCATACAAATTATTTTCTGGGGCAGAATTTAATTGATATATTGACAGGGCTAACAGATAACTTCTAGGTGGTCTTCAAGAATCGCCCCAGAATTTCATTTAGAACTACCACTAAGTTTTGTCTAGTTATTGTACCCTTTATTGTATCCTTTATTGTACCCTCAGTAATCACTTTATCCTGAGCACCGGCCTGTTTTAAGTTTAAGTCTACCATAGACATAGGAACAAGGGGGTACAGGGAGAACATGCAACTAAATTTTTTTGAAACAAAGGTGTTAGTCTCTAATTTTTTGGCTACATATGCAACCCCCCCCCCCCCCTCCTCCAACGTCTATGGAGCTAACAGAATTGATAGAAGAGTTGTTGTTGTTTTGTGAAGTGAGCAGTGGGCATGGGCTAGCCCCCCCCCCCTTTTTTTCGCTAAAGGATGGTATCAAGGTTGTGGCATCAAAGATGATGGTGGCAAACTACAAAAGGAGCCCCCCCCCATTCTAGAGCCCCTCATTCTTATATGTGCTCCGTCATCCCTAATATTGGCAGGAGAGCGTTCACTGATCCTAGGTGATCTTGTTAATACAAGCAAAAACAGGAAATATTTGAAAACGGAAGAGAAACTGGAGATGAAGCACCGAGGAAGAAAGGAATCCTGTCCTCCAAATGTCTCGGCCTCGTTGCTAGGTGTTTCTTGAGGTAGTGGAAACTGATAACATAATATGGAAACTACTATTAACAGCTTATCTAATTTCTTTACTCCCGTCTTGACTTAGATCGAGTTACTAATAGCTGTTTGTTGCACAAAAGTGCACATATACTGCAAATCAAGGCGGGAGGACGAAAGATCACGACTTTGTTACCTCTCGATCCTTCACCCTGCTCATTTGCATTCGGATCTTCAGCTAACTCCTGGTAACGATCCTCTTCACTGCTTAACTGTTCATAGCCGGCAGGCTTCGCCATGTCTTTTGCTTTTAGCTCGGCTCGAGTAATTAAATTTTAGGCCAATTGGCCTTTTGCTTGCCACGATGAGATTATTACAAATTTTCCTTCCTCAAAAAGAACATCGTCATGTTATTATTTTCCTTTCCATTTCCAATTGGTAATCTGAAACGCCGAAGTGAATTCACAGCAAATTTTTCGAGTAGATATACTGGTAAAACTTTCCACTTCGACTGATATCTGGCGAATTTCTTCACCGGAAGATTCCTCCTCACACACACAACAATCCGCAATTACGTATCAATAACAATAGAACGAAAGTGCCGTCATGTTAACCAGAAAAACCAAACATTTAATTGCCAGTTTTATACAGAATCTTGAGTAGGACATCAAATACCAAATGAAATTTTGGTTGTTATTTTTCCATCTAAATCCGCGTAGGAACTTTTTTTAAAAGCCCGCAAATTATTCCCGAGTAGCTAAGAGGTGCTGTCACCGCAAGGTTGTAAATAGCTCATGCTTGAACGAGCGGAGTTGCACAAATCGAATGCATGAGTGAATCTTAATAAACCTCAAATAACCTGCATTTGTCAGGGCGGCTAAAATGTTTATACGAACATATGTATCCATCATTTTTTGGGTACTCACAAAAACATGTAGGGAAACTGAGATAATTAAAAAGAAAAATGAGACGCGGATTGTGGTTTGTAGAGCCCCCTAAAAAGGGGGCAATTTACATAGGGCTAAGAGTCAAGATGGAGCCAGGAAAATTAGATTTAGACGAAAAGGAATGCCAAGCAGCAGCAGGGGCGGATCCAGAGCAAACTTGAAGGAGGGGCAGTTGGTAGTGGGGGTGCTGACAAATTTTCAAAATTGATTACAAGAGTATGCTGTATACAACAATTTCAGAACCATTTTCGAAATAAACAACATAACTTTGAGGTAACTAATCCTTGAAGCAAATTAACTCGTCGGTTCCAGGAACTTTTTCACCTGATTCTCATTCTTCAAAAGGGGCGCACAATTTCCAAAAAAGGGGCACCAGACTTGCTTCAACTCGTTAAGGGAGGGGCAACTACCCCTAGTTTATCCCCCCCCCCCTTAACCCGCCACTGAGCAGCAGTGCACGTAGATCACTGAAGACTGGATCGAGCCTCCTATTGTCTTGAAACACCAAAGTTTAAAGCCCGTTCAATTTCAAAAGGAAGAGGGCCCCAAACAATAGCGAGAAGCCATTTCTCAAAACCAATACTTCAACGATATGGATACGCGAGAGCTGCAATGCTGTGTGTATGATTGCTAAAAAAGAACAAGGCCAAAGCAGCTGAAAACATTGCAAGGGGTGACAGAGAAGGCCGTCTTCTCGCATGGGCTGTTCTGGGGCCCTCTTCTCGGATGGCGACACTCTGGTCGCATTCAGGGGCGAAACTACCGGGGGGTGTGGGGGGTGTGACACCCCCCAATCCAAAAAATAGTCGATTTCGCAGGGCAATCGAAGGTTTCGCAGGGCGCCAAGAAGAGCTTTATTGCAACGCAGAAATGCCACCTCTGAAGTTCATAAAGAGCTGTTAAGGAGTTTTGAAATGGAAATATCATATTTGTTATGAATCTACCTTCCTGTCATTGCATTTTAGAGAACGGAACAGGTATGTAAGGAAAAGCTCCGTTATTTGCAAAGCGAAAGCATTTCTTACCGAAAGTCATAGCCAATGGATGCAATGATTGATGCATATGTTTATGAGGGCAAGGTTGAGTCATGCAAATTAATTTAAGTTGTAAATTATTTTCATGACAAGCACGGCCTCATTGGGCGTCACTGGGGGGGGATAAGAGGCTGAAGGCCCTCACTTTGGTCAAGATAGGAATTTCTTTATCATTTTTTCTATTACTTTTGAACAGTGCATGGACTAAAACACATAATAAATCGTTAAGATACCGATTTTGTTTCATCTAATTGCTAACTTTTTCACGTATATTTTTATCATTTTTCTTTTATTTGCATTAATTCAGTAAGTCATTTTCTGTTTCATTGCAATTTTGGAAGTGTAAACATGGCCTTCTAGATACAAGAAACTGCACTTTTCTGTTCAGGAAATAAAATTATCCCAATCAAAACAACATCTTCCTCTGTCATTCACAACTACGTGCAATCTGAAACGAAAGGTTGCCGTTTCTTTCCTTCCCCAACGTCTAACACTAGAGTTTTAGCATGACATCCCCCTCCCTATTTTTCCCAATAAACAATAATATTTTCAATAAACAATCAGTTCTTTTAGCACAATAGCATTTTGCTAAATTTTTGTCTGAAAGATGCTTTTTAGCCCTTTTAAAAGGTATAATTTCAAAAAATTTCTTCACGTCGGACCCAACCATGGTGGGTCCTCCTACCTCACTAAACTTGACTCTTAGCCCCACTGGGCTAAATTTCGTTGCGCTGTTTACATCATGTATCCCCCCCATTAGCTATTTATTAGCTTAATTTTGCAAACCAACATTAAATGAAGTGAATATAAAAAAAGGAATTTACGCTCACGTAGAGAAATAGAAATTTCATAGGCAATGAAGTTTCAAGTTTGTTTTCACTGCTTAGAAGTTTGTCCTTGGTAAAGACCAGTGTACACTGGTAAAGCTTTCACTAGTAACCTATAGACAAACCGTTACTACGAGGTCTGCAGGGCACCACTCAGTTTTGCAGGGCAGAAAACCTTTTCACCCCCCCAAAACTATTGGCCAAGTTACGCCCCTGGTCGCATTAGAAGCTCGATCCAGTCTTTTTTATAGATCAGTGACGTAGATCCATTCTCCAAATCCAAATCACCCAAATCCAAATTATCGGTACATAGTGGGCCCTTTGTCGAAAGCGAAACGCATTTGAAAAGCCTCGGTTAAATTTGAACGGTTGCAGGAGGAAGAAGTCTTTTGTAGAGAGCAAGAGAAAGAGAGAGAAAGAGAGAGAAAGAGAGAGAAAGAGAGAGAAAGAGAGAGAAAGAGAGAGAAAGAGAGAGAAAGAGAGAGAAAGAACCTAGAAACGGCGGGACAAAGAGCACGGAGAGCACTACTGATCGAAATGATTTTCGAACGAACCCGGGAGAAAAACCGTAAATATCGAAGAAACGGAAGCAAAAAGGAAAAAAGAAATCCAATCAACACAAGTTGGATGATCGAGGATCATTGGGAAAAAAGAATTTTGAAAATCGGCCGAGCTGTTTGGGGTGGTAGGCGTCTTCACCGCCGGGCGGTGGGGATCCTTTGTCTCAGGCTCATTTGCATAATAGAAGATTAGTATTTAGTTTAGACTTCAGACTTTGCCTTGATCAAGCTGAAGGTGAAATGTTCTCTCTTCATCAAACAAGCCCAGAGTACCCAGTTTGAGAACAGAAAAAGTGTCAATAGTTTCTTAAATTATTTAACAAATCATCAATTTTTTCAGTGAGAATCACTTTCATAATTATCTTTGAAAAATCTATCTTTGAAAGTTTCGAAGACTTCATCTTAGCAGTCGCTTGTCCAATCCTGCAGTTCATTATTGTGGTTCGTTATTGTCAGTTCATTATGATTCCTGGTCCAAATACTTTCTTATCATTGATTAGTCTGTTTAAAAATGTGATTACCGAGAAATACCTATATCAAGAAACTGAAGCTACGAACTGTGGCAAATTCCAATAAGCTGTCCCAAGCTACTATTTAATTAACTGGAAAACAGAAAAGCCACGTTTTTATTAAATTTGGTTTGATTTCAATCCAAGTTTTATTTTCACAGCTTTGTAACTGTGGTCATAGATGATATTGCTAAAAATGCCAGAGGTATTCATTTGGATATAATTCACTTACTATGGTCTGCATTACAACAAGACATCAAAAATATGGTTGCTACTATGAACAAGGAGAATCCCACAAAAAGATAACAGCAAATTTTCAAATATACACATTTCAATAAGATGCTCTAAATGTTACGATTTTACATAAATAAATTCTTTATTCTATTTCAATTCTTGTCTAGCTTTTATTCAATACGAAGAGGATTAGCATACACGTTGATACATGATAAAAAAGAAAGACCATAGAGAACTAACGGATCAAATAACACAAATCTCCACCCAATAAAACGCTGATTGTTGCAAGGTTGTTGCAAGGTTGTTGCAGGGATTCTGCAAGGTATTGCACATGCAGTGCAATAACGTTGCATGGTTTTTTATTGATTTTCAAAGCTTTGGATAGCCAATAAAATATTGTTTCGGTTTCTATGTATTTCGTTTTATTAAACTTTGCAATTCTGTGCAGCAGGGGATCATAAGAAGAGGCTGGCGTTTACTATACGTAATTTAAGTATGACAGGAAAAATCAATTGCTCGGCAATATTTATGTCTCTACCATACTGATAGTGGAAAGTTGGTGTTTAAAATTCACTTGGAATATTCAGATTTTTGTAATAAAAGATACCAAGTCACAGGATCGAGGTAGAACTAGAACACAAGATGATATTATAAAAATGGGTATGACATGGTGGTAAACAAAATCTTAAGCAGATGTAGTGATGTCGACCCCATAAAAGCAACATTTAAAAGAGCAAAATTTAAAGACCATTGTCGATACGAAGAAGTCTCCTTTAAACTTGGTCTAACTTGGGGTGTTTGGAATGAACATACATAAATCTGGAGGGATTCTGCACCGGATGTAAGAATTTAAAGGAAAATGTGAGCAAGAAAAGCCTAAAACATCTGTTCAAGCAGGCATTTCCCTTGAAGAAAACTCATGTTTAATAACAGGATGCCTCTATTTCCCTGCAAAGTTTTTGAGCAACGATTCAGAATTAAAAAAATAAAACGTCTTACTAAGAACCTCTAAAAATCTCAAAAATATGAAAGCCTTTGATAAGGAAAAAGATGAAACTGTAAAATCAGTTTGCGAAAAACGCTCTGGGATGCATAATTAGTTTTTTCAAAAAACTAGGGACAGTATCGAGAGACTGAACCTAGGTCTTTGGGCAACCGTCAGGTGTAGAACATCGGAAAATTGTTCACCTACCATTGGAGGCTAATAAAAACATAACGATAGTTCACACGTAAAAACGTAAGATTATTAAAATCAAAGACCAGTCAACAAATATCAACGAGCTAGAAACAGAAGTAGAGCCTTGAAAGACACATGACAATTTATAGTCTTGAGTTTGAGATAAAATGTGGTTTGGAGGTACACAAACATCAAGAGCACACATGAGCTTCATAATATTTAGCTTTGAGTAGACCTTTCGGTGGCATTAAAGTCCAAACGAGGCATGAAAACAAAAACAAGAAAAGAAATCTCATGTGTAATAAAGGTTGATCCATTTTTTAGAAGATAGCCCTATAGGTTTCGAAATTCTTTTCCAAACATGGGTTTAGAATATTCCTGCATTTTTTTTCAAGTTCGTTTTACCTAAACCATGCTAATCCAAAGATATTTCAATAAAAGGGGTTTTCAGCTGATATAGCGTAAATGTTATGTGTTACATAGTTTTGCCATATAAAAACTTTAAAAATATAAGATTGTTAAAAAACATAACATAAGACGATCTACGGACTGGGAAACTATGAGAGCTAAAAAGGTTCCACGGAAAATACACGGAATAAAATGAGCTGGTATTCAGTGGGAGATCTACTGAAAATTCAGTGGGAATATCAGTAACTCATTTAACATTTTGCATACAGTCGTTTTTTAACAGGGATTTAACAGACAGTTTAACAGCTGTGTGATATTGATTGCTGTATTGCTAAGCCTCGGCTCCCTGTTAAGCGTGACGTCATAAATCGATCTAGAGGCATTTTTCAGGGAAGCACTGAGAAAGAGTTAACGTGAATGTATAAAAGAACTCAAAAGTCTATAAGTGACACGCGCGCAGTATCAAATCCAAAGCTGGTTGCATTCACTGCATTGCTGAGGAAGGAGATAATTAGTGCTGCCATCCCACGGTTTCACAGAAGCTTACCGGTATCAGAACGAAAAATATTGGGAAATTTGAATCTAAATTGAAAAGTCGCTGAATACTGATTAGAAATATCTCTCAATATTTGGAAGTAATGTAAAAAGTCCTCTTTTGAAATAGGATACGTAACGTTTTTCTAAACGGTGGACAGGAACCATTTCTATCTCCATACCCAGTAATGCAGCTCACGGTACAAAACGATCTAAACACACCTTTTATTCTGATGCTACATTCTATTCACTTTTCTGTCCATGTATTACCTCTAGCTGTCTTGTAGCCTCATTTGCTAAACTCAAGAGGGCCTGTACTTCCATTGAGACACCCAGCTTACCGTCGCTGCGGGCTTGTTTCGCTCTCTTTGGCGTCCTCGAATACGAATGATCAGACATAACAGCCTGCCTTCCTTCAACGTATCCACTATCACCCAACGTGTCTCTTTCCACCAGTTTCTTCATATTATTATCAATCTCTTCGTCACTAACATCATCATCATAATCATAATCTGAATCATTACCAAAATCATAGTGGTCATCAATGTCTGTTTCTGTTTCAAAAGTTTGGTCAACACTAAGTCCATTTGCACTCCTTTTCAGCTTCTGTGAGGAGTGCAGACTTACATCCGTCAATAAATTGGCTATTGTGTAAGTTGACCCCGATTCTCCAGCAGACCTGAAATACAAATGGAAAATCTGGTAATTATGAGAGGCAAAATTTACCAAGAAGTAAGGAATGCGCAGATGCGATTTCGTCATCAATACGAAAGTTGCCTGGCAGGAATAAAACTAGAAGCTTCAAAAAGTTGAAATTAATCTACCAAGAATTCCTTGATAGATCTTCAACGTGGATTACCATATGACCAAGGAACTCTTTTCTCAAATACTTGAAAATCCATATTATGGTTGGGGAAATATTACTTAACCCTAATGATAACAAAAGAAGCGTGCAGTTTGTCTTATTAATGTGACTGTAAGCTTACAATGGAACTCTGAGTATATTATATTGCCTAGAAAACAACTGAAGGAGTAGGAGCTCCGAGTTGAAGGCCAGAAGAAACCTACTCATTCTTTGCTCACCCATGCGAGCATGAATATTATGGCTTTTGGAAAGCATGAAGATAGGAAGATAATTTTTTCTATACATCGAAAAGTAACGACTGTGAAAAAAAATAATTGTCTTTTTTGATAGACCAGAGTCTTTGTTAGCATTTCAATAATTGAAAGAATTGAAGAATACAGTAAAAATCCACAGAAGTGACCCTATCTTATAAATCCGTCTGAAAAGTCATATTCCGCTTCTTTGCCACCCACCTTATCTTGTGTCGTCGAACGGGAGTTTCTTCTTGAGATCCTGTGCTACTATCACTGTCCGATAACGGCTCTATGTATTTTCTCCATCTGTTCAATAAGGCCGGGTTCGAATGTATATTTTCAGTCGGAGTGCTTGTTTGGCTTCTGAGTCTCTCGTCTAAAGAAAAACCAAAAATAAAAATGTTAAAGAGTAAGGCCAGTGGATTAAATAAAGAGAAAAAGATAAAAGTGAACTGATTTGGTGAAGCTGTTACAATTGTCCTAATGATGCTCTTTGAAGGGCATGGCTAATCATTGCTTGATCTAGCGCTTTGTGAAGAATTCGTGAAATCTCTGTTGGGCACTTGACGTCTCTATACGTTATATGTATACGACAGAGGCAAAGTTTCAGAGGCCCCTGCCCCGCTCGTTGTCTCTTAAAAATGCTGATCAACATGACTTTAAGCGCCTCAATAGCAGCCAATTTGATACATACCAAGGGTAACTTTTTACAAGGCACTTCAGTGCTTTGATGGGCGGGGGAGGTGTCTATCATTTCTACTAGGATCTGTTATCAACCTTTCAAAACAGGTAACAGGGAAGAGGCCCAGAAAAGTTTTGAAGTATGGGCAAAGTTTTCCTAACATTTCATATAAGTATATAATATAAAGTGCGATTATTTTACAAAAAATGCTCGAAATTCAATACTCTGATTGCGAAAATATTCAGTTCAAGGCCGGCTTATATAATCTCTTCCTATAACCGCGGTTGAACAACAATAGTTTGCTGTTAGGTTTTTGAAATCGTTATGATAAAAAATTACGTACTTCTACTAACGTGAATGTTCGGGAATTTAATGTAGTTTTGATTAGAATATAATTGCAAATGAGAAGCGTAGGCGGTGCAATCAACTACCGTTGCAACCACAAACGATGCATAAATGTGCCATCTATCATTTTTTATCATAATTCTAAGATAAGCAATTTAGGAGATTTACAGATATAATTGTTTATGCGTTTCTAAAAATATCTCACTAATTACAATAATGAAATACACCTAATACATGCATTAAAAAAGAACACGCTCAAGAGTTATCATGTGTATTTGTTTATGTTCAATCTAAGAAGAAAACATTATTATTATATTCCTAGCAGACTAAATCCTAAATATGGCATTACCAAATGCAATCATACAATGAAGAAACCATAAAAAGTAAAAAGCTTTTCATAGTGGCCAGGCCAAAGCGCATGAAACCGTTGATAAAAAAGGGAATTGGAAAATTAAATCAGTGGCAAGGAGGACATTGCTCAGTATATGGACAAAAATACATACGGACTATTTACCAGAAACAAACGTGACATTTTTCTGAGAGGTTAAAGACATAATTCGCAACAACAATCCCCTATTCTAGAAACTCTGCCAATCATGCAGATAAATTTTTGATTAATCGAAATCTCTTAGAAGATCTTTTGGAAATCTGAGACTGCCTGAAAATACAAAATCTTTTGAAATTTGAGACACCTGGATTTAGAAAATGTTTAAATCCGATCAGCGGACCTGTTTTTCCGGATCTTATCTTAGTGCGAACCTATTTCTACGTATTTCTATTCTCATTCTACTTTCGATTGTATATCATAGTAGTTCAAATTCTGATCGCGTTGCAGACTGCTGTTTTAAATCATTACTTTAATACGCTATAATTTAAATGCGACAATGCAATATGACAAAAAACTTACGTTCGATTGCACGGAGCTCGCGTGGAGTGCTCATTGTGCACATGGCTGCTGCTGCATCGAATTCTTTATCGTCTAAAGCAAAAATAAGAAGGTCAAGATAGAGAACAATTGCAAGAACCTATATCAACGTTGATAAAAGCATACAAAGTTGCCTTAGTTCCTTTATTGAAAGTATACCATAAGCATACCTTGTGGTCTAAATTAATTTTGCACGAGGAACTACAATGACTGCCAAAAGTCTTGGAACATTGACGTCAGTTTGCAAGGTCAAATTCAACCATACCTCTCCCCCGCGGAACAATTTTGGTCAACTATAAAATAGGTAAGGGACTTAGGAAGTAATTTCTTTGGCGTTTCTTTTATGATATTTGTGTTAACTATCAACATTGTCCTAGTAGGAAGGGGTAGGAAGTAGTAATTTTTTGTAGAAAAAATTTCTAGGTGTTCCAAGAAATTTTGGCAATGACTGTAGGTTTAAACCAATCACATACAAGAAACTAGGTGTAAACAAATCCCGAACAAATAACTTGTCCAATCAAATTACAGAACAGCTGAATTCATGTCGGCATATAATCAGCAGACTTAACGTTCATGCATGCAGCTGTAATCTATACGGACACGCTGCCTTGAACCCAAATTCTTATAATTTCAAAAGATGCCCGTATCCGGCCTGGTATAAGTCGATACTACCAATTCTGATGAGCTGCAACTGAAATTTAATGCCTGATGATAGCAATACTCTGGCCCCCGAGACAGCTGAAGGTGTGAAGAAAGCGAGTTTTAAACCATTGCAAGGTACAAGCAAGATTAAATTGACAGCTGTTGTGGTTCATGTGAGAGGAGAATTGATTCCAGAGAAAAACACTCACCAAAATCAGGAGACGTGCCTCTGCCATAAAATGAATCTATAATATAGAAAAAAATAAATGAAATTCTATATAGAGATTAACGGTTGGTAAAGAAATACATCTAGTGAAAAAAAGGAAATGCAATACCAATGACGAGTTGGACATAAGTGTTGCGACAAACCCCTTAAAAACATAATGGAAAGCATGCATCTATTGTCCAACATCTAACTCCATGCCCTTTTACACATTATGCTACAGTACTGTAATACCAAATACAGTCGAATCCCGTTAAATTGTATCCCAAATGACTCAGACTTTAACTAAGCTGGACTGATTTCCCATTCCCATTGAGTTTCCCTACCTTATTCAAGTTAAAATCGTACCCCGAATAAGTAGGACATTCGCCACGTCAGGTTATTTTCATATCCCCTCGAAGGTCCTACATAATGGGATTCAACAATAATTTGTTGCAAAAATTTGACGTTGTCTGGCCTGAAATGTAGGGTATGACAAAAAGCAAACAGTAACAATAGCCTCGTACTGAAACTCAAAGAAGGACGCCATATTTGCTTATTGTGGCATGTCCTACTAAATGAGGAATGCTTGAAACGTAACCTGAGTTACTAGGGAATAAAACAGCTTGTACTGTGTCTGTTACTAACCGTGAATTTTTCTAAGAAAGCATACATACCTTGCCCAAAGCTACCGTATCCATCACTAGGGAAAACAGAGATAAGACGTGCTTAGAATCACCACCAAAGCAAAGCTAATAACTCGTTTGAATAGAATGTTTCTAAGGCTGAATTTGGGATATATATTTCATTCTAGTTAACACAACAAAAAATTATGTATGCATAGGTTTCCATAAATTTTAAAAGATGTTCTGGAAAGTCATTGGAAAAGTTAAGACAGCTTTCGAAACCACAGAATAAACTATGATGTCACCTCTTGCGTAGTTTTATGCTAAAAAGAATTGGATTGGCTGTATTGCTCTGCTTAAAAGAACAATTTCAAATGATTTTGCGCTTATTTCGACGAAATTACACTAAAAACCAGCCGCTTAAAGGGATGGCTAGACGCTCGCGGCGAACGTTTTTTCTCAAATTTTTGCAAAGCATTGTGATTATCGATTTCCTTAAAACGTGCTTTGATTAACCATGGAATAACATCTTTAGATTTCTTGTTTTTCATCTAGATCAAAGAGCGTTTCAAGCAATAATTATGACGCAGACGTGATTCTCGAATCTTCCAAACGCAATTCATGGCATTTATGCTGGCGTTAAATCGAACAAAGAAAAAACCATGACTGTGGAAAAAATGACTAAATCCATGAAGATTAAGTTACATTAAGCATGAGAGTTGTAAGGAAAGACCTAGAAAATATTTGAGCAAAACCATTTGTCAACGAGGACCAAAATTGCAAAACTTTAAATTTTGATTCTAAATGAATAGAAGAACTCCTGGGAGTAATCTCCTGAATATGAGTCAACATGTAAACGAATTGTTGGGGGCAAACAGAAATATGTTACAGTCAAGCTTTAAAGTAGAGTTTAGAAAAAAGAACTGAGCTTTTAGATTAGCCTGCAGAAAATTGAAAGAGCCCCACGAATCGTCAAAGAATAAATGAAATAATCATATGGAAAATTTAAACACTGAAATTAGAATAAACAAGAGACTTCGGGGGATAAACCATTAAAATATTTAAATGAGGAGCACGAATAGATCTGGGCTTGCAAATGTTTTGAAGCAACTCTCAAACTTACCTCGATATTACAAACGTAATGTATCAAATTGATATGCACATTTCAATTAACGGAAGACTGGCTCCCCTACGAAGCCCGCTACGCCGGCAGCAAGTGGCCCTACGGTAGGGTACTTAGATTAGCCTCGGAAAAGAGAAGAGGTGTATTAACCTCGATTTGAAAAGCATTTGCTCCACACAGGTCACGTGATAAGAAATTGCTTGCACTCTTGCGCATTTAATTCGCACTCCTGTGACTATCGCTAGGAAGGGGGTCGCCTTAAATAGAAAGGGGGTAGAGGCTTCCCCCTTCCAAGCGATAGTCTGCAGCCATTAATAAAAGTGTCTGATGCTACCATGAATTTTAGTAATGTTCTCAACATATTGCAACAAATCGAAATGCACTCACTTATTTCCCGGGGATGGTGGTGGAGTGGTCAAAAAAGACGAGGGTGCATTTGGATCAATCTTTGCCATAAGTACTTGATTTTTCCTCATGCCTTGAAGAAGTGATGGTCTTGACTCTGGGTCTATGCACCACAACGAACCTTTGCCAACGCCCTGTTGTATAGGACAGTAAAACAGGTTATACAATGTATAATGCAAAATTTTGTGGAAATCGCTGTAGGTTTGTAGGCAACTGAGGCCAGTCATAATGGAACTTGCATTAAGAGCCAGTGTCAGACTGAAACTTAAAACAAAAGTTTCATCCCAGATGCAATCATAAGACAACCCTGTTCATTTTAGATTTATCCTGAAGTTAATGAGGCTTGATAAGGTGATAAACATGGGTAAACAGCCAATGCTTCAACTCAACTTTTTTTTCGTTCCGGTAATCGCAGTTGGTCTTTAGGAATTTTTTCTTAGTAAAATAGAAAATAATATCTAAGTTTTACAGAAGTTGCTTACTGTGATGAATGTAGCATTGAGTATGTTGTTTAGCTTTTTATGCTTGAATGTAATTTTGCTAATATATTGCTTTTTTTACAAAAAAATGGTTAAGAACAGGGTTCACCCAAGTCGTATATTTCGAAATAATTTCTCACCGTTGTCGAATGTCTGATTGAATAACAGTATGAGAAAAACAAACAGGGATTGGTTAGAGGATTTTTATAAACTTGCTTACCTGGCTCTTGTCTCGATCTACCTTCTTGAAGCATTTGTTAAGAGACAAGTTGTGCCGAACAGAGTTTTTCCAGCCAAGAGGTGCGTTTCTGAAATATCGAAAATTGTCCATAATCCAAGCATAAATGTCCTTTACTGGTAGCCGCTTGTTGGGCGCACTCTCAATTGCCATGAAAATGAGCATCGAAAAAGAATATGGCGGTTTACCGTAACCACTGTCTTTGGTTAACTTCTTCACAGATAACCCGTTCTCTTCTTCAATAAGCATTTCATAGTCTTTTAACGTGATTCTATGATTTGCTTTGTCATCTGAACTCGCGCTTGTCTTAGATTTTGGCGTCGATGTTAGGCTTTTGAGTAAGTTGTTGTCTTGAAGCCAACTTAAGTTTGTTAAGTCATCTCCTTCGGCGGGGCCTTTCTCTGCGCTCAGCGTAGCAAAGCAGCTACTACTTAGGTTGACTTTTACCCTGTTTAAAGCCGTGTGTAATTTGTGACAACCAGCGGAACGACTCAAATTGAAGCGATCTAAACTGTTTCTAGAACAAGGACTTTGGTCAGGGGTTGTTTCATTCGATTTCTCGTGGACTGACATCTCCATCTTCATCATGACCTGAACAAAACACAAAAAGATATCAGTTGCTATTAAAAATGAAGCAAATTCAACACAGATGAACAAGTATCTCTTAAATACAGTTGACGTCTACAGAAGATTAATATTATTGAGTAGGATCAATCTGATCTAAAAAAATTGATCTCAAAAGAGAAAAATTCATCCCACTGTAACCGAATCAGCCTTTATTTGCATTAATTTTTCCTATGTAGACTATTCAAATTACAAGATCGAAATTTTCATTGATTCACATACCATACTTTGACGTATGGCCGGTATAAAAAAAAGAAATTAATGATGTTTGTTCCTCAAGACTTCACATCTCCCTTACACCTTGTTTATCGACGGACAGAGGGATACTGATGACGTCATACAAGAAGTATCATTATTAACGCTTTTTAAGGAGACTTGACCATTGCCTTTCGACAAGTATAACAAAACTTAACGAATCCTCTTTTTCAAAATAAAGGGTTGGCTTGGATATCTTTAAATGCCTTAATTGATTACGAATAAAATCAAAAGAAACAACAGTAATCCCTTCAGGTATTTTTGTGGATTTCCTTGCCAGGTACCTAAATAGCTTTGCAAAGGGAAAGGGGAAGAAGGGCATTCATCAGACTAAGGGAAGGACTTAGTTTCCCGAGGCAACGGAAAACGTCTAGCTCTCCAAAAGAACCCTTGTCAGCAGGAGAACGTCTCTGACCATTGCTTCCAACAGCAAGAGGATGAAATGTTATCATCAGACATCAGACAGTACCCCCTGTTATTTGTGACCATCCCAAGCCGCCTAGCCTCCCTTAAAGATTAAAAAGTAAAAAAAATTCCTAGCGAAAAAGAAATCAATTAGAAATGATAGGCGAAACATATGCACCTTCATCATTCATTAATTTTTTATTTATTTGTTTATCTATTTTACCTGCATTACTTTGAAACAGCGCATTGCATTATAATCGGGGCAAACTCCCCCCTTAACTTCACTTTTAAAATAGCTGATTGTGATTGTGTCCAAAGAATAATGAATGATCTCTGCTAAGTAAGCCAAATGCTGATGAACCAATGAAGCACTAACAAAATCTTGAAACGACCTGTTTGAGGACCCAAATTAAAAGTGATTCGTGCCCTTATGAAGAAATGCGGCCGGGGAAAATGAAAATGCCATTACGCAATAAATTAGGCAATGCAGCCTTTTATCAACGACAATCAACTCATAATCACAGATATTGAACTATCATTTCGTGGTAATAAAATTTCTATCGCATGGTCACTAGGGGCAACAACAATGAGAAGATGATTAAAAGCAGAGACACCTTTTACATGCTTTTGGAATATTTGCCGTCATAAAGACTGTTGCGAAACAAAGAAGCAACAATGTTTAATCAAGGCAAAAGATACATCTACAATGCTTGCCCCGAGGGGCAAATCACTCTAAGAAAATCTCGTACACCTTTTGTAAAAATCCTATCCTTTTGTTTTAGGCAAAATCTCGGACGCTATTTGCAAGAGTGAATCGGCCCTCGGCTTGCCCAGCGTTCTTCAGTAGCATTCCCCTCTCCCCTTTGAAACAATGTTGAATAACAACAGCCTCGAAGCTTGAAGTTCATCCAATGTTATTGTTTTGGGGGGAGGGGGGTAATTCTGTATCTTACGAACGGGAAACTTTCATTTCATCAAAATCTTTCATTGACTGCAGGGTGTTCCAAGGACTTCTGGCAAGGATTGTAGCAGAGCTACAAATCTGTCATCAAGAAAAAGTTCTCAAAACATGTATTGCAAAAAAAGAGTTTTTACGAACGGCATTACAAAAGCTATAGGAAAGGGCGAGTGAGCAAAACCCAGCAGAAACAAAACGTCTTTTAACATCCTCCATGACGAAATGAAACTTCAAATGATCAATGGGACAAGCAAATTCAAACACATAAACAGAAATCTTATAAACTTCAAATATATATTAACTTACAAAAACACTGAGGCATTTTCGACAAGCAAGTACTAAAGACCAATTAAGATTATTTTAATGATTATGAGAGTTGGAAATTCATGCTAGATTCTAGTAAATTATGAAAGGGGAATACTAAAAACGAAGGGTCATTTACTCTTGTTAAAAAAGTCAAACACTACAACCGAACAAAAACGTTTCTCGGTGTTTTTCTGATTAAAACAATAGGTTTTTCGCCAAAAGTGGACGATATTTCCATGAAGTAATTTACCACTTGGGGAAATGATAACCGCCAATTTTGGGGGTTTAGCCCTTGTTCTGTAAACATACAAGGAATACACTTGTATTATTGAAAGTAAAAAAGATCAGCAATAACGAGGTTTGGTGTCATGTGTGCATAAACACAAGTTGTGGGCATGGAAACTGATGCCACTAAAAAAGAAATATGGTTAAGATAAATAATAAGCGTCGAAGAGTTTTTTGACAATATTTTTGACTGGAGGGAACGCTCTCCTACCAATATGACACCCTGCAAAACATATACCTTTCCGTATTCTTCATGCCCGTATTGACTTTGGAAAAATAAAAACATTGTAAAAAATAACAAAGAATAAAAATAAGGTATACGACAAGACCAGTTCGGTTAAGACAGACCCTTTCTTCAAGCTTCATCTCTCCATTCCTGTCTTAGTTCTGCCCATATCATAAATAAATGCCTCACGATAGAAAATGTGCAAAAAACAGCACTTCCATACAAAAGAAATTTGACTGAACACAGAAACAAAGTTAAGAACCACCCTTGCGCTGAAATACCGAAAATAATGGGAAAAGACAGTTACAACATAGTTTAGAGTTTCAAAAACAAGATACATATAAAAAATACCAACAGTACATCGCCTTTTGATGAAAGCAATTATATTTAAGTCCTGGGGGTACGTTTTCGGGGAAGAAAACCTGTCCGAAAAAGAGACAATCTAGTCTTGGAACTCTATTAGAGCGTGTTATTTGTTGAAATGAGTAATTGTTAAATAATTATTAAGAACGTGCAACTTGCAGCAGGCAGCCTTGGATGGAAACAGTAGAATCAAGACATAACGATTCGCATTTTCACGAGCCTAAATCTTAATGGATCAAGGCCAAAAGGCACCAGATGTACCATCAATAGTCGGAAGACAGTCAAAAACTGTGAAACGCCAAAGTATTTTGAAAATGTTGGGTTTGTACTCAAAAAATTTGAAGCGTTGCTTAATCCAACAGCTGCTATTCGCACGGTCGCTGTTCTCATCTGATAAGTTCATGCGGACACGATTGTTTGGAAAAGATACGAGAGAAACATGACATTGGTCATTTTTGTTTATACAGCTGCCTTGGAAACGTGGTAGCCGACTGATTTCAAAGTTTGATTCGGTGAATCTCTCACTTCAAATATCCGAGATCATAAGATCTGCAATTTGCAGAACTGAATAAAATGCCGAAAAAAAGAATGTGAACTTCCTTTATGATGTTAATCGATCTTAAAAACACTAAAAATTAATCGAAAAGTTTTCACGTTCGGTTTTCCAGAATATCAAACTAGAATGAAACGCTGTCTGCTCTATGCCTTATGTATTTGAGGGGGGAGGGGGGAGGGGGGGTAATGACATATCAATAATCTGCGCAAGACAACGGAGGGCTCAAGACAGCTTTTTATTCCTCACAGTCAACTTTTGAAGACACTAATACGATTGACCTTACTAACTGCATGCTTTGCGGATTATTTCAAAGTTAGTGATTCAACTCTTTGGTCGTGGCATACAAAGACAGAAATGACAACGAATGGGTCGACACCATCGAAGTAACGCTCATTCCTTTCAATTTGATTAACATAACAGTGACTATTCAGCAGAAATGCAACTGTTGCTATTGAAAGGTGTTTTGCATAAATTAACATACAGCGGGCAAACTAAGCATGTTAGGCGAAACAGAATTAAAATAATTCAAATAAAGGGAAGTTACCCATGAATTTGCGCTTTATTAAAGTTTTTTTTCTGATTGCAAACTTTCCACGACAGATAAATGACAGCTACGTTTAAAGAGATATTTCATATCGCCAGTAAGTTACCTGGCTTAGTTAATGGTAAGAGTGATATAACGAAAACCGGGGAGGGAAATAACAGGATAAAGCTTTTTAAAAACGCGAATGAGCTTAGCTCTTTAAAGGATGGTTTAGATAACTTTAATATCGCACAAAATCTTGCTTTATAACAAAGCACTGAGGACTTACGGCCGATTGGATTTAGGAATATGCGGTCAGAACTCCGGTTGAAGAATACTTTCCGCTCATGGTCTGCTACCCATATTATTCTAGACAATAACTCTACAACAGATGGACGAATTACTACCTTGAAAGTTTATGGCCTAAAGTGGATTTCGAGCAATTACCCTGTTCACTAAAGTCTGGCAAGATACTATCTTGTGACGCCGTCTTTTTAGATGAGCGGTTGCCAGACAAAATTAGTCTAAGGGAAAGGAAATTGGCGGGAAAGTTGTATTGACAAAATTATGGCGGGGCTATAATATTTGTTCAGATGTGTCTAATTTTTTGGGTTCTTAAGCCAAATGATTACAGGATAATTGGAATGCAACAGGAAAACAAACTTGCTTCTGACAGAGTAGGATGGGATAAGAGGGAAGGGGTTCAATGGGCAGCCACCAGGGCCAAAAAGTTGATTTTAAAAAACCTATTTGAAAATGTGGTAACATTAATAAATATGTCATTTTTGGATGATTTAGGAGCCACAAGATAAGGATACGGAAGCGGGGAAATTTTTTTATTTACGAACTGTCAAAAAGCCAAGCATTCACTTTGGAAAGGAAGATGTTGTGGTCAACGCACTACACCACATGAAAAAAATTGAGGATAATATTGACAATTTAACAACGAACCACTGAATGATGGCCCTGGATGATGGCCAAAATGCAGCTAAATTTATGCCTGCTTGAAACTAAAACATTCCTGACAGATTACAATATGCTGCAAAAAATAGGAGGTCGCTTGGGAACAAGGTGCACAAGACCCAAAACTCTAGAACGGAGCAAGCCACTCCCCCATATTTCCAGTCTTGCTCTATACTTTTGCCATTGTAGAAACGCAAGAACGTCATCCTTTCCCCACAGTCCCATATTTGAGGTTTTCTAGCATATGCCATAAGAATGACCACACCAAAATTAATCATAGCCACTATCTTGACATTAACAAAATAGGCTAATTAAAAAGGACATATTTCTGAGATGCATTGTATTTCCCTATAAACTGATTAATCATTTAGGGCTGATGGAAGCAAATACACTTAATAACAACATATTACATTTACAATTAATGGGAGCAAGTACAGCTAATATATGTGGACCTGTGCATTGTTTACAAAACGCAATAACTGGGTATTGCTCGAAATAAGATAAAGCTAAATGCATGTAATTTACTGAAAGCAGAAAAAGCTCTTTAAAAAACAATGATCATAATGATAAATGACACTGAGATACCATAGATTCTAGTTTACCAAATAATGGCTTAACTTGCAATAATACTTTGAAACAAATTTGTTTTGCGTCTTAACAAACATAAACATTTAGACAAAGAGCCAAAGAAAAATTCATCTATCATACTTACTAGCCTAATGTTTGAAAGAAATTATCTTGAAAATTTTTTTAACTTGTGCCCACAATTAAATATATACCAATAAAAATTAAATTGGTAATAAAATCTTTGAGATATACATGGACCTGGATTTTGGCTTTTGTTACATCAAAAATCCTTTTGAAATTTTGTGTTTGATTATATCACATCATTACAATATTAAAAAAGAATTCACTTACGTGTAATTGATTTATCTTTAAATACCTTTGCTGTTTTTAAAATCAATTTTTATGGCCCATAGCAAGTAACAATTACATTTGAGGATATTTGTATAAAAATGATGCTCTGGTACAATTCTTCATTTACATATATTTTTCTGCCATTATTATTTGGGTCTAGCAGAGCTGGCATGCATCATTTTGTTTTTGCCGATTACAGGCTAGATCTCTTGATGAAACTAATATCTGCTTTCATAAACATGAACAAATTAGTTGACAAACATAAACTATGTGACCCAAGGACCTTTTAAGTACAAATTGACTATTACTTGTAACTGTTTAATATGAAGCTAAACCTTTAGGAATTTTTCAAATTTTTAGCAAAATTATAATTCCAAACTGACTCTCTGATCATGAGGAAAATTTTGTCTTGTCTTATTTTCCTTGAAAATTGATAAAACAGCTAAAAGCCAAGCAGCTAAAAGTACAATATTGTTGTCCACAAATTGAGGGGCCAACTAAACCTCTTGTCTTTGTATGGACTAGGGCTATGCAGAGGCAAAACTCCAAAAAATTACTACTGTTCAAATAACCTATATTTTACAACAGTGAAAGGGCTTGTTCAAGCTCTAGCAAAATGAAAGCCTAAAACTGTTTATGGATAATACATTCTGGTTTGGAAAACTCCTCTTTTAGCAATGTTGCTCAATAAGCATTTGATAACACTTCAGGAGCTACTAAGCACTGGTTAGTTTAATGAAGGCAATCAGTTGCCTCTTCTTACTTACTCTCTCACTCTCATCTTTATTTGGGAATGAAAATTACAGTAAACTGTATATTTTTTGCCCTACTTTTGGAAGGTAATAAAATTCTTGTTTTTTAAAAGAGTTTTGTTGAATTTAAAGAGTCATTCATTATTGTTTAAAAATGGTGTTCACTTATTGGCGCATATCAGGGAGATGTCAAATTGTATCAGGGAGATGTCAAAGTGGAGCCTCTATAAAACCTACACTGTTTGAACAAGTGCCACTTTCATTATCCAAAGGTGTCTGTTGCATAGAGGTCCCTTCAAGAACGTTTTGACCATTTGGACCAAAAACATCTGTCCATTGTTTGAGAGTTATTCGTTGTATATGAGTTCCACTATATCATAAATTTATCAGAAATATGTGAAAAGTTTAACATATAATTACTTTGCATATTCTACTTTCTTTTGAAGAAATGAATCCTATTATTTCTGATAAAATCTCCCTTAAACGCTTTGATTGTCTGATATAGCATTTAAGATGAGAGGGATTCATTTTACATAGCTGAGAAAAAAAGGGGACTGTAATTTAGAAAGGGCTTTTCAAATAATGTGTAGTACCTACTGTAGTCTGCTGGAAAAAATTTCAAACAATTTGGGCCAAAATATTCTTAGTAGGCAAACAAAATTTTATCATGTTTTTATGAGCCTAGAATTTTTGATTAATTATTTGATGTGATTTATGTATGGAGAAAACACCTTTTGCTGTTTCAGGATTTTTTATAAAGATATTAAGTGAATAGGTTGGACACTTTTTTTATAAGAACACGAGCCTCAAAATTGATCAAAAGTTAAGAACAAATTAAGAACAAGCTGAGGCTGAGCTTCTGCAAAATGCAAATTTTGAACAATGTATTTTCTCAAAATCCAGGATTTTTAGCGATGTGTGGGTGGTTTTTCGATGAAAATTCAAATCTGCCAGCAAATTAAGGCTGTCTCACTCACTTTGTTGGCAAATGAGGCCTTTACACCACCCTAAAGCGAAAAAGCTAGCATTCGCACTGCTTACAACTTATTAGATTAAGAACAAATTAAGAACAGTCAGCCTCAACTTAAATTTACTGGTTCTTATAAAAAGAGTGTAATTTGAGATGATTTTAAAAGTAGGCAAACCATGGCCTCCCTGGCCACCCCCTGTGGCACGTGCCCTGGTAAAATAAGTGCATGGATTTTAGCCAGTATATTCTAAAAAGTACTAAGTGATCTACAATATAATTTTGATAAAAAATTTTGATTTTGGTTTTTATGGGACCAAGAGATGTGAATGAGGGGATGTCTCAAAAGTTTTTAGAATCTAGCAGAACCAGGGAAGTTGGCAATTTTTTGTTGAATGTTAGTGATTCCTAGCTCTATCCAAAACATATTATGAGGTCTGGAATATGTATGTATAATAATTTTGTTGTGGGCCTACAAACTATCTAATTAAGGTTGCTTTGATTATTCTCTGAAGCTCAGTCTCAATTTCCCAAGATAAACATTGTTTAAAAGAGAGTAGCAGGGCAGTGAGCTGTGAGAACACTGCTTTTTGAGCTGTAGGTTAGCTATTGGTGAACAGGTATAAATCCATGTCTTATCTGTGAAGTTGTGATGTCTCAGCAGAAATCAGCAGGAAATGAATTATCACCTTCGTCTCTCAAAACATACGCATCGAACAATGTCACGAAATAACACAACTGGCAGTTAACGATATTGTGTGATTATGGACAGGCCGGATCTTGGCTGGAGCTTCCGCCTTTCACCCACAATTTGAAACTTGCTAATACCACGAAAGTGTGCAAAGGGCTATCACTTTCGTCCTTTTTACAACAGTTCTTTTAGAATCAGCAAAATCAGACTAGCATAATGCGAATATCATCAAAAAAGAAACCTATTAAAAAGTCTCTAAAACTAATGAAAATTCCGCTGAATTTAAATTGGTCCTATAAACATACTTTTGCGAACGGCACTCGGCATAACAACAGGCAAAAAAGTGATCATTAGAAACTCAAAACAAAAACTCAAATTAAAAGGAATCTCAATACTATGATCTAGGGATACATCTGATAAAATCAATAAAGAAGATTCCAAAGTTTGTTGAATTTTGATGATGCGGTATAGCTTTTGATGGCGATGTTCACTTTCTTTGAGGATTTGGTATGTCTAGGCCAATATACGCCACAATGACTGGCGCAAAATGGCAACCAGCAAAAACAAGTTTTTGTCTCAAAATAATAAATAAAACTTTTAAAAAAATTAGCTATCGTTTAACTAATGTATATAAAAAGAAGATCGATATTTTTTCAAAAAGCGACGGGACAGGAACAGACATGATGGCAACTAGCATCGAAGGCATGGTAACCACATGTGACATCAAATCGAACTGGACATGACGCGTTGCTGTACACATGGCGATCGACTATTTACGAACTCAGAATAATTCAAGAAGGTGAAATTCAACTTACCACGGGCACTATCTGGCAAATTTTTGTGTTTTACTAGCAAAAACGGAGCACAGTTTTTGAAAGTAGCTTTTTGTTGGAATTATCTTCGCAGTATACATGCCATGGCTATCCTATTATCACAATGGCCGACACCACAAGGCATTAAAAGGGTCGTCATGGTAACGTCAACCAGCGCTGACCAATCAGAGAAAGGATGTTTTCATATGGCAGAATCGGTCATGCGTTACGACTTTAAGATAATGAGTCAACTATGCAATCAACAAAATGGCGGTAACTTCGAATTTCAAGTAATTATCATTGGTTAGTGACCTGTTGAAATTCAAAATGTGTAGGAAGTCGATTAATGTTTCCCTTACAAGCTTTTCAACGAAATCGACACAAGAAAAAGTTAAGTAAAGATAAGATGAAGGGCCATGGTCTCCTGAACTCATGGTCTTTGACGGGTAACCAGCACCATAGCAACTGCTGGACAAGGCGATAATAGGGGACACACGCCAAGCGCATGCTTGCTCTAAACTAACCAATGAAAAAGGGAATATTTTGGCGCTACTTTTCATGAAAAAAATTCATTCTATCGTTCTCCCTCAATCCATTCAATTTCGGTTTTGTGGTAGACAGCTTTGAGTGACGACGACTAACATCAACCATCATTGCGATGATGATTATGATGATGGTTAGAAGATTGTACACCAGTGGTCAGTAAAACAGTGTTAACTGCATTGCTATTTGGGGGACATGGCACAAAATAACTGTGACATTTTCTCTTGATATGGTTATTTCGAGCGAAGAGAAGTGTATCCAGCTGCCAAAGAGCGAATATGTTTATTATATGTAGGTGACAAAATGTAGTATAAAGTTAACTTCAAATGTTAAAAATCAACATGAAATATATTGACATTCAATACCCCAGGAACAGTTTTGCTATTTACATTAAATTATCTATGATATAACAGAGCGATTAAACCACTTCCAAAAGCTTCTTGCTATAAAAAAACCAGAAGTGCTTCAGAGCCCTGAGAAACATGGGGATCACATGGTCAAAGATCGTGAGGAAGGCCAAAAAAGAAAGAAGTGCCTCAATCAAACCACACCAAACATTAATTGTTTTCTGATGAAGGTTTGTCCGGAGAATCATACTTTGTTAAAATTAAAAAAAAAAAGATTTTCCTCGTGTAATTCCGAAACTTGCATCTCTACACAAAGCGAGAAGCAAAACTTGCATCTCTACACAAAATTATATCTCTGTTTAAGATGCACAATCTTAAATCGTAAAAGTAGTCACTTTTCATTGGTTTGTTGGGCATTTCACAAGAAATCGGTGCCTAGTGGCGTCTTTTACCCTGACTCAGGCCCACTGCAATCTGCTAGGGCCAGTTGAACCTTCTTTAATCCCAGACTTCAAAGAGCCTTATTCTATTATTCCCCCCCCCCTACTTCAACCCCCCCCCCTTGAGTAGCACGACATAAAGATTAATTTGATTTTCAAGACATTTTATACATTATACTACCGTCTAAATCTATATTCATTGCGCTACCTTGCAGTTCTAAAGCTAAGAAAACACTTATGTTCTCATCGGTTGCTTCAAACAATTCCTTTATGCAAAATTGGCAGCTGAATTTTTCTGTATGATCAAAGAGCACTGAATTAGGCAAGATTTAAGTGACAATTGGGTGTTTGGAAAAACAATCGAATTTTTTTCCAAAAAACTAACAATAATTGAAAGAACAAATCTAATTCAGACAGACTTTGTTACGTCTGGATATAATTTTTTAACTCAGTGGCCAAAATCTGAACTCTGAAATCAAAATTTAAAAATACAGCAGCCTGTGATATTCGATATTCTAAAAGATGCGAGAGCAAACAAGAACCATTAAAATGTACAACAATACGTAAACTAACAATTATGAAGTAAAATGGCTTCAGTAATCGTGTTGAAAAAGGTGGATTCAGCAGTTCAGCACGCCTCAGTACGTTTTTCCCAACTTTTCGAAAACAGGAATCGGCGAGACAAGCCTTTGGAATGGCTAGAAAATAAAAAAGTCGTTTAGATAGAACATATATAAAACTTGCCTTTAACAAAAATTACATTTGAATGTCATGATAATGCATTTGAATGATGCTTGAAGTTGCATTTCATAATTCTTACAAGACGGAGAAAGATCTAAGGCTGATTAAAATTTTCAAAATTTCAGTTTACTGGCCAAAGACATAATTATGCTTGTAGGAGAAAGTCGCCACAGTGTATTTGACAAATGTTAAAATCAGACTTAGAAAATTCAAGAGCTGCAAAGACGTTTGTTCGCATACAAGCATAAACATTTTATAAATTTACATTTAGCAATTGGAAATATAACGGGTGGATAAAACGTGGGAATTTTTTCAGCTTCTTCAAATATTGCCTAGAAACCAGTCTCTAAAGAAGACATACCTAAAAATCGATAACATCTCTAACGTTGTTGGACAATCTGCACCTTACTTTGATTTGAATGTAATTTACTAACTTTTTGATTTAATATTAGCTTTTATACTTAATATTGCTTTAATAGTTGATTTGCAAGTGGTTCTTCATTGATAAACTTGCTCTAGGTTCATACCTATCTTTACAATTATTAGCAATTTTCTATCTTATTAGATGTTTTAAAGCAACATACAAGGATTATAATGGTACTAATGTCATCGCTTTGAGTTAATCTTTATCTTAACTATTTGTTTATTTAATTTTTCTAACAGCTTACCTCGGATAAACAATTGAATACAGCTTTAGATTAGCTTCTTAGTATTTTTACTAACTTCTTTCATTCTTACGTTGAATTTTTGTTGCAGTCTTCTCGGCAGTAGAACTGGAAGTCACGTGATGCATATCATAAAAGGGTATTGGGGCAAAACTTATATAAGACTGACCATGTTCCAAGAATTAGAGTTTCTCATTTTAAACTATGTCTGTATTTCTTTGCATTGCAATAACCTGGCTATTAGCATTGAAGCAGGCATCAACTTATTCCGAAAGATTGAAAATCTAAACAGGCTTCATCAGATTTTCTCAGATTTTAGCAAACTATCCTAGATTTTTAATCATTACTTATTTTAAAGATTTTTTAATTAACTAGAGCATTAATTTATAATTGCCACTTCAACGCCTTGATGTTATCTGCTCGATCTCCAGAATGGGTAATTTGCGTTTATCTGCAAGAAAATTATTTTTTGCAAAAAAGCTCTGTTAAGGGTAGTACAAAATCTGACTGTTTATCGACTAAACTTATGCCTTAAAATTTCGTCATCAACATTTAAGCTGCAGCTATCATTAACGATAGATGAGTTTACTGTCAATTATTGGGATTATCCAAGAACGTTCAATGAATAAGAGAATCATCTACGCAAATCTTCAAAAATGTCTTACTTTGAACCATTTAAACAGATATAATGATGGCCTAAGTTGATATCTCTCTATGCACGAACAACGTATCGTACGCGTCTGATTCAGTTTTTAATCAGATATCAATCTTTGCATGCTAATATTTACTAACCAGTTACGTAATAATCAGCCTTTGTATTGAGACCTGTGTTTATAATCTGAGACAAATCTCACATTTGCTGCCTTGTTCTGTTTCAATTTAGAAAGGATTAAATAAAAATCTGCTTGAAAAATTTTGCTCCAGATTTTCATTTGAGGAGATTTTTCTCGTGATTTAGATTGCATAGGGAAATTGCGAACGATCTTTCCAATTTTAAAAGTACTCGAAAAAATGGTAAATATTTTGACTACAAGTGTTTTCCCACAGATGATTAATCCCAGGGAAGTATAGATAAGAGAAACTTATGGGAAAGGGGCGTGAAAGTCAAAACAAGAAAACAAGTATATCGTATTTTGTATTTGTCATGATAATTGAACAGAAAAAAGTCTGAACTATTCTCTTGCTTTAGTTCAATGCTTCCAAACTATACAAATTTTAACAAAATCGTATATTTTCTTATTCTAGTGTCTTTACATTGGACGTGAAATAATGTTTTGCATCTTTACAGCACATGGAAGGTAGAAATCATGTAACGACATTTAATTTGCTTGTTAAGTCAATTTCAGATATAAAATGCAGCGACAACTATTTTGAAAAAAACTGGAAAACCGATATTAGTAAAAAGTAGATTCCTTTGTTACTTCTAATTGTTTAGTCCATTTGCTCTACATGGGCCGAAATAAACTTGTTTACTTTTATATGCAGGTAAATTTGACTAAATGTTTGATTTTTTAGAATGTTTGCATTATGAAAAGCATGAATAATTCACAATCACTCGTAAGCTCATTTAGAAAATCTGCCCATTTAAATACGTAATGAAGAACTTTCACTCATTTTCTAGATGTTTACATTGTGTTTAAGTTGATTCATTTAATAATTCGTCTTCTAAAAGCACCTGGGACACTAAAAGCCAATAGGGTTGTTAGAAATTGAAGAAACTGTCTCGGTGATCATACCTTCTCGGTGATCCTTTTCCTTCTATCCTCTTCTCTAAAATGCTTTGTTCCATACTCGGGCCTGTAGCATAAGAACAGAAAAGTTATTCTATGGTTTGATGTTATCATTCAATGCGAGTAACTGGGTAACCTTATATTTCCACCCGATCAGATCATAACCTAAACCTATATTTATATTCATACCATTCGTCGGCAAGCTGTTAATTATCTACTTTACATACAAATTTCCAATTGGCAAATTCCTGGCAAAAAAATATTTTTATTTGGTTTAACTAAATAAATAAAAAAATACTAAATCAGGATTTTCTTTGTTTCTACCATTAGATAATAAATGGTGGCCAATAGAACTTTTCAAAGAGCAAACATGATTGGTGGTTCTGTTGACGCTGTAGCACCAGCCAAAAGTCCTCAAAACATCTGAAGATCCTATTCAACTTTTAAAGTTAGACTCCAAATCCCACTATATTCCCTAAATGGTACGCGTATGAATCCTGTTCTCGCTGTATTGAATGATTTCAACTTTCCCCTTTCCAGATCGCAATTTTCCGATTTTCACGGTCCGTAAATTCCATATCTTACATTCTAAATCTTAGCTACTCCTTGACAATATGGCTCTCATGGTTGGCCTGAAATTCAGTTGATATTGATAATTTTAGAGATAAAGAGTATCAGAAATCATTTATAAAGTTCAGGAACCAACAAAAGTAAAAATCCAGGGAAGAGCAAATTAAAGATAGGAATACAAAAAAGATTAAGCAATGCTGAAACACAAAAGAACATTTAAAGCAAGGAGGCACAAATTTGCTTCCTCCAATTTTTTATTACATTATTATTTCAAGCTCCTTTTTATGATGTTTAGTATAACTAATAATTAATAATTATAACATAACAAAATCTATAAAAAATGTCCAATAATAATGTTCCCTGTTAGTTGTATTTTAAAACAATACTGACTCTACTTTATATTGTCCCTTATAAACCGAGAGTCCTAAAATCAAAATTTGAAACAAAAGGCTCTTCAATCTTAACCTAAATTATGAGCATAAGATACCTTCAGAGTAATATCTAATAAAAAAAAATAAAATGATCCAAAATGTTTTTTTCCATATTCCTTCTTGAAAAAGAATTACTTAAAGAGCTGTTTGAATAATACAACATTGTTGCTTTTCTTTACATTTTCTGGTAGTTCATTTTATACTGTTGGTGCTTTATACGCAAACGTTCCGTTTTCAAAGACTTTTACTTTTGTTTTTGGTACTCTCAATGAAGGTTATTTTGAAAATCTCAGTTGTCTTGAACTGTTACATGGCAAACAAAAAGATTCACTAGATACTGTGGAGCTAGTTCGATTCAACCTCGTCCTCCTATTTCTATGGATTCAACATTCGCAAGTGACAAAGGCAATCTTGGAGTCTATTCTTTGTGAAACGGGAGACAAAACATCGATTCAAGAATAGATTTGACACGTGAACAGAAAAATCAAAAACGCCCTATTGCAGATGTTGTTCAATTGATTTTCAAAAGACATGTCACTGTCAAAAATAACTTCTAAATTCCAGGTGTAAATTCCAAACTTTATCACTTTAGCTAGCTGTTGTTTCATTCCTATCAGCAACAATTCTGTCTTATTGTCATTTAGCTTCAAGTGATGGCTGTACACCCATCTCTAATTATCTTTATTACAATCTTCTATTTCCCTAGGTGTCTTGTTTTCTGCCTCCGGAGAGGAGAAGCTCAAACTGAGATACATTTCGTTTGCATACCTTGTTACGCTTAGAGCATGTCTGTCGATAATGCAACGTAGAGAACTTAAATAAAACAAGAAGGGAACTTGGTATTACAAAATGGTAAAAAAATTTTCTCAAATTTTTGAAAAAAAATAAAACTTTCTAGCTGGAGAAACGCCCCTTACCTGTCAAAAGGTCGACTTGAGTCCAGCATAGGCTCATATTTTTCTTTCTGTTTGGTGAATGGCAAGAATCTAGAAAAAAGGAAACACGAGTGATGGAATCTCTAATTTTCCTTTCATGACAATGTTTCTTTATTTTGTGTACAATTTCAATGATGTATCATCTTACGTTTATTCTTATTTTTCAGTGTAGTTTTGTTATACCAGACATCATATTTTGCTTTTGCCTTCAAAGAATCTAGCTCCAACTTCTACGTAAGAATTTTCAAATACTGAATATTTTCTAAACCATATCTAAATGCTATCGTGGCCGCTCTTCTTTCCCCCTGAAATGTGATCAGCAGCCATGTATGTTCTAGGCTATCCTAATTTCAACTGTTCTATTCTAACAAACGAACAATTTGTAATCAAGAGCGTTTTGATAAACGTTTCCACAGATTTTCTGGCAAAGAATAATGATTTGTACGACAAATTGTTTTATGAGGTACTTTATAACCCCAAAAATCCCCACGATGCTCCGGTTACTGATTGGTTTTTCATTCCTTTAACTCGATGTACTTTTTCAGTTTTTCAATCGACATTGATAAAGAGACTCAAAGAGAACAAAACAACCTCTTTTTTCCAAACTATAAAAAATAGGTTTGCCAAGCAGAGCCAAACCATTAGCTAACAAAATGAGTCTTAGTAGTTAAGTGTCTTTGAATTACGGTAATATGAATCCCACAATCTATGGTGTATTCGTGTGCCTGATCTTTTTAATCAAGTATCAAACAAAGAAAAGATGAATTATACCAAGCAATACATTTGGCTAGAAATTCATATACATTAAGCCCTGGGAAAAAGCAACCGGAAGCTGACAATACGTAGCATGGGCCCATGTTGATTCATTTGAACCAGCCCTGTGATTCCCATGGACAAGCATATTCCCTACCATGGTTGCCTTTCTATCTTTTCATTTACAGAGGCCAACTAAGATCAAATTTGGAAGAATTGCATGTTAATCAAGTACAGCCTGTATCAAACTTTTTGCTTCATAACTGTTTGTTGCCTTTATCCGTTCCAACAGTCTCATTTTGGTACAAAGAATGACAGAAATGGCTGGAATGATAATCAAACTGACAGTTGATTCGAAATTAATCTTATAAATAAATATATAAACTTATCAATAGGGCTGTTATTTTGTAACTTACTTATCTTCAACAACGGTCCTTGTCCATTCTTTTGCTTTAAGTTGTGCCCTACAGAAAGAAAAATAAAACCAAGCTATGAAGATCCCCACAAAGACCACAAAATTTCCTTTAAAGCGAAAATGAAGTTGGAATAAACCACAAATGTATAAAGATTGCTGCTATCAATCAATGATATATATAAATATACACGTCAGTTGAGATATACACGCTATAGTTCTGTCATGTCACATTCACAAACAAAAGAAGAATGCCGGATGTTGTAAAGATGGTCTTTGAAGGGTCATTTCTTTGGTTAATGTTCTTAAGTAAGGCTTTAGCACAGAATGATAAAATTGCCAAATAAAACACGTTCTATATTTACTTGTGCCTTTTTTGCTGCTATTAAGAGAGATCTCATAAACTACTTGCGCTCACATTGCATTTTGCATTACTACTTTCCTGGACACATGGTCCAATCTCAAGATTTTCCACGAGTTCTTCTATTCGCGGAATGGAAAAGGGGCTTGACCTCTTATTGCCACTATAGGGGCTTGAAACACTGATCTCAAAAAAAGACTGGATCGAGCTTCTCCAGGCCAGCGTTGATTCCACATTGCAGCGTCCATCTTGAGACCTCGCCGTGTAGTATAAGACGAAAGTGCAATCATATTGGTTTTAGTTCAACTTGGTTTTTCATAGCAAAATTCAAAGTAACCGTTGAAACTAAAACTTGCAACATTCGTAAGTGACGTTAAAAATTTTTGACGTGGTATTAAGCTTATGTAACGGAGAATCAACTGTTCACTTATTTTCCTAGGTCTTTTGTCTCTTAGAATGATTAAGAATTTAACGATTTATGCACAATTTAAAGCGCAGCACTGTCTGTGCACCATTTTAATAAATGACAGCCCAAAGCTTTAGGCAGAAGAGGTCTCAAGATGGAGAGACTCGACTAGCTTCCTCGTGCTTATGTAGGAGAACAATAGGTTGTTCGATCCAGTCTTTTCTAGATCAGTGGGTTTGAAAAACAGCGGATTTTCCTAGTCTTAGCTGCATTTAAAGAGAGTCCAGTCGTTTCAGGAAAAAGCCATGGCCTGAAACCTTCTGAAAAGCTTATTCTGATTAATTCATTGGAGGTGACTAAAGAATTTTTTCGCCCTAGAATATTGTGATTTACACAGAATTTTTAATGTAAAAGTTTGGTGAAATGCCCTGCTAGCCACTTTCGATATATCATCAAATTGCCACTTTACAAAGTTTTTCAACATTTTCCAAACAATATAGCTTCGAAAATAGCACTGAAACCCTAACGGGCTCAGTCAGTTGATCAAACGTATATCGTGTGAGTTCCGAAAAACTCTTTGCTCAGTCAGTGGAACCACAAAAAGGGCAGGAATTTACTGACATGATGTTACAAATACTTTTTTGGCAAATCAATGGCATATTGAAATACAAAAAAATTTGCAGTAGCATCTATTCTTGTTTACTGCTCTAATCCTAGATAAGAAATTTGTTTAAGTCTCGCTAGTTTGCACTTGTTTGAAGGACAATTTTTCAATTTCTTCATGAAAACATTGAACACAATGTTGTGAAGTAAGAAATAGGTTGTGCTATTTATCATATTGTGTATGTATATCAAGAGCCATAATAGCCAGCGCCGCAGACCCAATCCTCCTATTTTCTCTGAAGGATTGGGTCTGCGGCGCAGGCTAGAGCCATAAGGGATTGTTGTTAAAATCAAATTTAGTGAACTCTGCTTTTTAAGATGCCTTTAGACATAAATTTAAGAATTAGAATGGTTCTTACATAAATTGGTTTAAAAAATACCTGTTCAAGCTTGAATATTCTTAGTGATGGAATAGGGGAATTTTGGCAAAGTCACAGAATAGGGTACATTTTACGCAACTCAGAATCAGAGATTAAGGTCCAGTTTCTTCATTCAGGAACACACATGATATACATTGGACCAACTGACTGAGCCCGCCGGTACCAAAACTACAAAAATGTGTTTCTATGACGGTTCATCTCAAACAACAGTTCATTTCAAACAACAGTAACTGCAAATAACAGTTCATTCCGAATCTACCAAAAACATAGAACAAAAACAAGATTGCAAAAAAAATCAATAAATCAATGCAGCAGCTTCGCTTCTGAGTAAGATGCAAGGTTGGACGCAACAGCAAACGTCCCTCCGGAGGAGCAAATCATTATATACAAAGATAAAAATGTGCGAGGTGATTGCGTGGCTAATTGTACCATAGATGACTGAAAAAATCATTCAAAACACATATTAGCACAAGTTAAACGATGATTGGAGTAAGGCTCATCGCTAATGATAAAATATTGCTAAGGAGATCATCCAACAAAGAGGCTTGACCCAATAACGGCAACGTCAAGCCAATTAAACGGAAAATGCGATTAAATAATCCTATCTTATAATTACACATTTAAACATATACACACCTACAGATACATAAACATATCTTACGCAATGCTGTTTCTACTATCGCAGCAGGCTATCATTGCTGGGGAAGAGATCGCAAGAGGGGGGGGGCAAAGGGGCAAAATTGCGTCCCTTACTGTGCTGTTCTAAAACGTCCCTGCAAAGTTTCGGAAATATGCAGCAAAGTACAAGAGTTGGGAAGCACGGTGATTTATATTTATTTATCTATGGCGTACTGAAAGACCTTAAAATGAGGTGAGAGCGGGTAGTCAATCACTGACAGGACGTGAAAGAGAATTTTCAAAATAAGCATGTTATTTTTTGCAAAACCTGACAGTATGTTTGAGTATCGTTGTAGCACTTGTACCCAGGGGTGCTGTATCATAAAACTGCACATCAATGATAATTAAGGATGTCATCATTGACGGAGGTAAGGAGTAAAAAGACGGGGTAAACTGTTCAAGAGTTTCGTGAAGGCCGCCACAATGGTTGGCGGCAAAAAAGTTGCAAAAAGGATGTTCTAGGGATGTCCGGAAAATGCATCCAAATAACCACAACATCGCCCTAGACCCATGGAAGATCTTGGACAATACCCATGAGCTTTCTTCAAAATATGGTCCCAAGGCCGTTTGAGGCAGACCTGGGTTTACTACGAATTTGCCTGATTTAAAAAAATTACCTGAAATTCTTTACCTGCTGACACCATCCTCCGCAATTCAGTGTGTCGATTAAAAAAAATTAGCAAAAAAATAATTATCATTAAAAATAATTAAATTAATAATTAAAAAAAATTATCAGACCTTCGATCCCTTTAGTCTGATCTATATATCGGAACAAGCCCAAGATATAACTATACTGTCCGAGGCAGCATCATGGTTGCCGCCGAGGGAAAAGAAAACTTTCGAATTTAGATGCTTTCAGATTGCTGGAAAACGCACTTTTTGAAGCAATTTTCAACAATGCAAGCTTTTTCTTAAATGAGTATCTACAAACTGAAAGTTGTTTGATGGTTTTAATCGATTTTCTTGCGTCGTTGTTAAATTGTTTAGCTTATGCAACATAATTTTCTTCAGATTGGTACATAATATCTCAGCTTTTTGTTCCTAGCATTTCTTATCATTTCAGTAAATCAAAACGCCTTGCACCTCCCCAATAATTTTATGAAATGGAGCCTAATCTGGACATTTACCGCCAAGCCCAACATTATCGGCGGGTTCCTCAAAAACTCCTCCTACCTTGGTACGACCCTGGTATCTACTTTGTGTAAAAATCATTCAGGTTTTGCGTGCGATCTTGAGTTGGTGTTTGAAGATCGTTGTTAAGAACATCAAAGTTAGAAAGAAAGAAGAGGTGGTATGTTGCAAGGTGATTCTTGTTCTTTTCGCCTTTAGTATTGTTGGGTTCTTTCATGTTACATAAAATTATGTAACATATTTACATAAATTATGTAACATATTTACATAAATTATGTAAATCTTCCTCGCTTGCTAGCTATTTGGTAAGGGCGCCTTTGGCACCCTTATAAAGTGAAAGATCATTTTGGCACCCCTGATATATGATCGGCAAGGGGGGCAACTGCCCCTCGCCCCTCTGCCAGCACGCCATTGTTGCTAAACCAACCAGCTGACTATTCCAGAACACGCATAAGTTCAGAACCTGTAGCACATTCATGACCAGCTTAAAAGACCACTTCACTAAAACAACCATCCCTTCTTACTCCTTCTCTAGGGATCTGCCAGCAGGTTTGAAAGTACTGACAACTACAAAGTCAAAGCGTGGTTGATGAAATGAACAGACGCTACTTATACTAACCGTGACTCCTCAACTGATGTGTACGATGTTGCTACTCTTAGAGTTGGTTCGAGTTGTTTGAATCTTTGTGTTGCAACCGCAGCTGGATCTCTGAACGGCCCCTGAAATGAAAGAAGTCAAACAAGTGATCAAGTGGATGCACCTTTATTACACATGCTGATCATAGTAGGATGCAGGGTGTCAACATTAGGGCAGAACACGGCAGCGGAAAACTTTCCCTACATTTCTCTATGTTAGACACCGTCATAGAAAAAGGTACATCTTACCTGTACTTTGAAGCTTGGTATTGGTGGAAGTGGTTCTGGTGATGACTGCATACACGTATATCTTTCCAGTGTTGATGACGTGTCAACAAAGCCGGATTTTAAGGACCTTTCGAGCTTTTCTTTCGCTAATGCGTATCGTTCCTCTTTGCTAAAAGGCTTCGCTTGCCTCAGTTCTAGTTCTCTTTGCGTAACATGGGGTTTCTTAACCGGAGAGCTATAAATCCCTGAACGTACGCTAGTGCTTATCAAGTAATGGTGCCTCCTATCTTCTTCCTCTTTAAACCTCTGAAAAAGAATAAAGAGAAAATAAACCATAGTGTTTCGACCTATTGCAGTAACACCTTTTATACTGTTTAAAATTTGGTATAAGAGATGAAGCAACAAAATTTTTCCAGATGCTAATCTTTGGGGCAACAAAAACAAAATGACCTAGTGGCTTATACACACACCGTGCTTGAAGGACAACTGGATTCATAAATGTGATTTCCTTTCATTTGTTATTCAGGACTTTCCTTTCCAAGTGAAGAAATGGCAAAAAATGATATTGTGCATGCGTTGTTTGGTAAATGCGCAGATGGCAACTATGTCAGCTAATTTCTAAAATGAGAAACTGGCCGGTGCATAGCAGATGCTGCATTGTCTTATTGCACATCATATTGAATCACAAATGAGAATAGCAAAAGAAGGGACATTAAAAACTTCAAATCGAGATCCATCACCTACGTACATTTTGATTATACACTGACATCAACAGTGCAATCAACGAAATATACGAAATGTACGATTGTGAGAAATTAAGGTTGAAACAAAACATTTGAAATTAAAGAATTAATCAAACCCAATTATAGAATTGCCTACAATACGAACATCTCAATGTAATTATCTCACAGTTATTTCAAACAAACTACTCTCATACTGTACACGCTATAATCGACAAAATAGCATGGGCGTACGCACGTTTTTCGTAAGAGTAGTGTTTTATTCTTTGTGAAACATACGTTTGCGTTTGCGAAACACACGTCAGATCGGTATATCAAACAGAGAAATTTCCAACTAATGCAAGATTTAGAAAAAAAATGATGAAACCATTTTCCAAAGGCTCGTAAAGTGTCTTAGTAGTTAAGAGTCTTTGAATTACGGTTATATGAATCCCACAATATATGGTTTATTCGTGTGCCTGATCTTTTTAATCAAGTATCAAACCAAGAAAAGATGAATTATACCAAGCAATGCATTTGGCTAGAAATTCATATTCATAAAGCCTTGGGAAAAAGCAACCGGAAAGCTGACAATACGTAGCATGGGCCCTTGTTGATTCATTTCAACCAGCACTGAGATTCCCACGCACAAGCATATTGTGACATACAGGCAGCAATGTTCGAAGTCCTTTAGGAGAAATCTACGAAAAACAAGGCCGATTTGATCTCGGCTTCACAACTGTATCGCTAATTAGGTTACAACGAAATATAAATGTTTCTTACCGGTCTAAGGAAAACCTTAACTTATCTCTTGTTTTCTCCCCACTCCTTTTTACAATAATTCACTCCTCTCCCTCTCGCATATCTCTCGGGTCTAGTCCCTTTATTTTCCTGTCCTCTTATAAAAAGCTTTATCTAAATAAAGTCATAATGTTCGGACAAGATCCATACTGAGCCCTTCAAAATGTTTGCCTCCGCTACGCACATGATAGTGATTATAATCTTAAAAACTAACATTAACATAATAGAAATAATTTTACAGATAATCAGGTGTCTACATCATTTGCTTTATCGAGCTCTGCAAATGGTTTTTTTATCCAACTCGAAACTGATCATGAAGACGTTTCTCTTATTTCAGAGCTGTCAACTTCAAATGGAAGAAAGCGTTCTTAGTATTATGAAGATTTGTCTTTTGTTCACTGTGCTGTATCTGAAAACCCAGAGCTATGTAGCTCTTTCTGTAGCTTGTTTAATTTTCTTGAGCGTCTATAATTCAAAGCGCATCATCATTAACTTTTCTAAGATGCTCTTCGAGGGCTTTTCTTGTTGGTGTCTCGGGATGCAGTCACATCATTTTTCAACGTAGAAATCTAAGAAAGATTCTTGGAATTAACTGACAAAGTAGTGTTACCAACAACGAGCTCTACGCCACAGCGAAATGTCAACGATGGACTGAATAAATAAGAGCACGGAGACTAACACGGCTAGGTCATCTGATGCGACTGCATGCTGAGACACCAGCAAGAAAAGCCCTTGAAGGACATCTTAGAAAAGTTAAAAGGACGCAGGGAAGACCAAAGACGACATGGATACAAACTGTGCGCTAGGATCTCAACAGTATCGGGATCTTACTAGATCTCTCTAAAAAACCAAAACATTAAATAGAAAAGACTGGCGTAGAATTGTAAAGCGCGTCATGCGGTAACATTACGTGAGACGTTATACTAGTAGTATATGGTGACAGTTGTCATCGAAAATCATAAAAAAATCAGCACAGAACATCTGTCATTTATTTATGTAATATCGAGAAAGGTATATGAAGTTGTATACGTCTTCTACGAATATGAAGACAATTACAAGGCATAGCAGAGGTCTATAGGTATCATGAAAAATTGAAGCCATGACAAGAAAGAATGAGGACACTAAGTGCCAAGCCTTTAGACAACCAGAATATGGATCACTAAGGAGAATAAAAATGAAAGGATTCATTTTCCACGTACGAGTTGACGTCTTTTTACTTTGATTTGAGTAGGAGCATCGAAAAAGAGCAAAGTTGATACCAATTTAAGGATTCCATCATGAATATGATTGGAACGAGATTAGAATAACATTGAAACCTGCCAAATAAATCTTAAAATCATACAATACTTGGCATAAAGATAGAACATTTAATAGAAGGATGGAACTGGGACTGTTGAAAGGCTGGAAATATGAATTTTTGTGATGGCGTTTCGCCGTGAACACGATATTTTCCAAATACCAATGAATAGGAAACCTCACAAATGAATTCGTGCTTAAGTAGATGAGGACAGAAAAGACATTGAAAGTAGATAATTAGGAGGAGAAAACTCAAGTAGCTTGGTCACGTGACACGTCGTCAGAGCAAAGAACCTGTTAAGTCAGGACGATCCACGCAAAAGCCGGAGAGAAGGATTGGTAAGAAAATCAATGTCGATATAGGTATGGACAGCAATTGATCCATGTAAATAAAAAAAAGCGCACGAGTCTATGCTTCCCGCTCCTCAGTTTTTAGGATGGGCGCAATAGTCAAGTCATGTCAAGAAACTAGAAGTGGGAAAGAGGGAAACTTGTGTTTGTTATTGAACAGACCAAACAGGGCCCTCTTTCATTTGACTTCAATTATAGATCTATGTCGATAAAAGCAGGACTTTTGGTTTTCTTGTCGTTGAATTCCATTTCACCATATAACCCTTGATGGCCAGGCTATATGCAAATTCTTTTGACTCAATTTCTCCAAAGCTTTGAAATGCACTCCCTATCGATGGTCAAAAGATCAAAAGAAAAAATGAAGCTAAACATTCCATTAACAGTTTGGGAGAGTTGATGAGCTTTCGCAGGCCGAAACAGCTGGAAAGTTCCTTGGATTCGGAATGGTCAGAAGAAGAACAGGCTTTCAAGACAGATATATCACAGTTGCATTGAAGAGCCAAGATAATCAGCGAGACATGTTTGCCGAATCCTTCAAAAGATCGAAAGATTTTGCATCTGATGAATATACAACAACTCTTGCGAAATCCCAAGAGATTCGCCTTTTTCAAAGGGAAACTGCAAGTTCTTAGAATTACAGTCATCGTGTCGTAATACTTCAACTATGACATCCCACGTTGAATTCAAACGTTAGTCTTTTTGCTAGAAAAATCTGTTCGACATACATTTGATTGCAAGTAAATGTAGAATGACAGTGTTGTGTTTGAAAACCTAGATTACAGAAAGCATTCATCTTGTAATGAAAAAAAAATTGTCATTTCTTTGATCAAAGTGTCATCCTTTTCGTTACTATCTTTAATCACAGTTTTTGGTTTGATAAAAAAACTCAGAAGTGCATTTCGATGCAAATAAACCTTTTAGTCTTCGTGCTGCGTCAAACAGCGTTACATACAAGTTACCAGGCAGTTATTACAAAATTCGTAGTTTAGTTATCTCAAGATCAGCATATCTTATCAACCCTTGGCGATCTGAAGATGCAACAGGTTGAAGCTGAAAATTTTTCACATATGCTAGACAGACATGTAACAGAAAGTGAAAAGGAAGTTTGTCAAATGAGGCTGTTTTTGAGTAGTTCACATTTAAGTTGCATTTAGAGTCTAGAGGAAAAGTTTTCTGTTGATGATACAGAAAGTCGATTTGAGTCGCATTCTTTGAAAATGTTTTGTTTTTTCGTAAATATTATGCTGCTCAAAAACGAACTCTTTTTATAAATTTCAACGGATATATACTGAGAGTCTCTATAAAGGAAATTTCAACTTAGTAGATCGATAAATTTTAGCAGGAGTAGCCAACCTGCTTCTGCAATGAACTGTTTCTTTTGGGGGGGCGTTATTATATAAAAGCTTGTTGAAAGGTATCTGTTTAGATGCTAAATTTCAAATTTACACTTTAAATGCTCAAAAAGTTCTCGAAAATTCCATATATTTTATTGAAACCAAAAATAAGAAGGTAGACGAAAGCAAGATTTAAATTAAAAGTGTGTGAATATCTATGGTACAATCAGTGCAACTTTCACAGACCACCAGGGTGAACAGATGTCTACTTTCTCATGCAGGTTTCCAGTCAAACAGGTTTAAACAAGACGATACAGTGAATCAGGTTTAAAGAAGATAAACAGGTTTAGTAGATTACCTTGGCAGTTTCTTCTTTTTTCTTCCTAATCGCATCCTGTCGTTGAATTGCTATTTCATCAAGCTCTTTTCTAAAATGAGGCATTTTTTAGCTTATGCTAACCTCCAATTATTTCAAAGGAATTGTTTTTTAAAATGGTACGTTTTTAAAATTTCATAAATTACGAACAAACTTTGCAAAAAGAGTGAAAATTACTGACAACCAAGGTTGCCTTACTTAGAATGAAGAAGAACAAAAGTACACAGAGCAGTAAGATATTATTAACTTGATTTTTCTGTGCAGAAACATTAAATCAGTCAATCTTCAAAGTCAGTAAATCTGAGGCTTCTTCAAACAAAAATTATACACTATATATGCATTATACAAAAACCTCAACATATAACATAAAAATTTCTTACCTAACAATCTCATTTCTTTCCATCAGTGCCAAAAGGTATCTCTTACGTGCATAATAATTGAAAATGTATTTTCTGACAAAAAAACCTAAAAGACACAATGTAAATTTTTTATTGTTTTTAATGGCCATTCACATGACTTTAAAGTTAATGTGTAGCAAAAGAAACTTACGGTTTATAAAGACTCTTTAAGTTTATAAATACAAAGCAGAAATGAACTCACCTCTCCACTGGGTTTGAATCTACAAAAAAAGACATCCACTTAACAAAACAAAGTTTGCAAGTACAAAAAGAAAACTTAATTCTGTTTATCATCACAGTACACAAAATGGCAGAAGATCATAATGCCCTCAAAATAACATTGGAATCAGATTATAAATCTCCCTGCATTCTTGCTGCAATTTGAAAAGCAAACCAAACTCATCTAGTATTATTTAGGTACTCAGTGAAAGGGCAAAAGCTACATTCAGATGTGAAATCTGATTTTGTGACATCATCTGTTGCAGAAAAATACTATAATTTATAAAAACAACTTAGACAAAATTGAAGAAGATAGAATTACCTTGGTAGCCATTAAATTAAAATGATTTTGTCTCATTTGTTGTAATCGAATCTATTGTAATGAAAAAATCAGAAATCAAATGTCAAAAAATCAACAAACTAATTCTGATAATAAAAAAGCTACAATAATGATAGATGACAATTTTCATCTTTACAGGTCAAGAAATTGAGCTAAAACACCAAAATTACCAAAACAGATGCTGTAAAACTTTGGATGTTATTAAGTCATCTATCTCATCTAGAGAGCTACAGTTTCTTTCAATGACTTACTTTAACAAGTAAGTTCACAAGAAATGTTATCTAGGTCATTCCGCCTGTCTAGATGCAGTAAACTTCAAGTTTTTAATCAATTTCATCCATATGGTTTTACATATTATGTGCAAACCTTCAGTAAGTATGGAATTAAGTGCAATCAAAAGATTCTTGTGAAAGATTTACCTTCACTTTTTCTCTATATATTGCCCTGTCAACATGGGCTCTATAACTTCGCTGTATAACCAAAGCACAATGATGTAGATGCCTAAAAAAGAAAGTGTCACATCATTCTAGCAGTAGAACATATCATTAAAAATTATGAATGAGCAGTGGAGTAGCGAAGGGTAGGCAAAAGGAGGTGTATGCCCCCCATGGCAAAAATGTCTTTTAAAAGGGTGTTTTCTGGTGTTCAAAAAGGCGTGGACCCCCAATTTTTCCTGGCCCAATTCACCTTTGCCCCCCCCCTATAATCTAACCAATCTGCTTCCAGAGGCAAAGCCAAAAAGATTCAGAGGTGCACAGGAATGCTTTTTTCCAGCAAAGGAAGGAAATGTCCACTCTTGATCTTAACTCAAATACAATTCATTGAGCCTTTCCATTTTGAAATATCTTCAAAATTATTTTGAAAGGATAGATAATTAAATATTGACTGTTTTAATCATTATTTATAATGGCAAAAGAAGCTTTTGCTTTATATCATCTGTGTACATTTCAGTAGACTCAAGGTAAAGACACACCAAATTTTGCTTGAAAAGCTATGGCAATAAGTGGAGGGTGACTGTAAAAAGAGCTAATTTAAACAGTTTTATGTTTTTCAGACTAAATTTTATGTGACCATAAATAGTAGCATGACTTTAAGGAAAGTAACTACAAGTGACCTCACTTGTTTTTGCTAGATATCATTACAAACATGAACAATAATGATAAGTAGAAAAATTAATGATAAGATAGGTAAGACCATTGGTGAAAAAATGACAGAAGAAGAGTCCTGATATGATGAAAAACTGACAGACTATAAAACTTCAAGGTCTTTGTAGGATTTAATTTCAACAATTGATGAAATATGATGAAATAATGGTGTTCCATCTATTTTTCTCTGATGAAGCCCCATATGCTGGGGGAATTATTAGCCTTCACTGACTAAGGTGTATTTTCTGTTGTTCATTCTCGTTGCAATGGGATGTTTCTTATTTGCTACAATTTAATCCATTTTTCACCACAAGAATTCCTTCAGAGTTCTTCAAGCAGCCTGCTATATCATGACCTTTTTTCACACATTATTTTCAAACTCTTTATAATAACTTTGTAATTTACACAAAAATTCATGCCTTTCAAAACCATGCAATGCAATACTCAGTTCAACTTACCTTATATATGCTCGGACTTTTTCTCCCCTAAACCAAGACTGTATTTTTATTGCATTTTTGTGCTCCAAAATCCTGGCCTCTTCTGCCATTCTACAGTAACAAACAAAAAGCAAAAACTTCTTCAAGTCCTAATTTCTTGAATGATCGTAATTTTTAAAGTTTGAGAATGTTATGGACACTGGATACAACTCTATCAGGACTTCTAAGCTTAGAGTTAGATAATTCTTCAGTTCACAATGCTTCTCACTTATTACCATGGTATGTTTTACATGTTGTGATACTTTGTCAACACATTGTTGGGAAACCACACATTGATTCTACAGGTAAGATTCTTCTAGAAATAGAGGAGTAAACTTCTTGATTTAATGTTTAAGTATATGATCAAACAAAATTGTGATTTCTTTTTACCAGCCTGTTACAGAATTGTGAGACTTTAGGTAGCATCGTGAGAGTCTTTTAATACTCATTCAGGCAACTAATATGAACACAGAAACCATAAATACATTATCATGCTCCTAATAAACACAAGGTTTAGTGAACATAAGCAAGGGGACAATGAAAGCACAGAATTTCATTTAACATTATCATAAATCAACATCTGGATATAAATTTATGCTTAGCATTCAGCCCTTGATGCCAGAAGCCTTTTTGCACCTAAAGAATTTGTCCAGAGTGTTGGTCAGTATAGGATTTAGAAACTTATGCTTAGTCTATTTTTGATCTAATCTATGCTTCTATTTTTGCGCAAAAATAAAACATTAGATAAGCATGGCTATAGTTATAACCCATAAATATTCAATTTATGTCAATAAACAGATCTAGAAGGGCTGTTCTTTGAATCTCAGTAGAATGGTAGGAAAACAAAATTAGAAACATTGGTTTACTAAGAATTAATTTTACAGAAAGTGTTCTTTGATCGGGTAATTGTATTTTTGAATATGTCTTTGGTCGACTGTCTCCTATTATCAACCTTTAAAAAATACATAACTAACGTAGGCCAAAAACCCCATTCTCTAAGTCATCCTAGAGGACCCTGTTTAGAGACTTTCACTCTTAAAAAGTGACATTCTATACCTACACTATACTTTAACATATAGCTTATAACAAAATATTGCTAGATTTACCTCATTCGATAATGTATTTCTAATAGAACTGTCGGAGCATCTTTTATTAACCTCCACAGAGTCGCCATGTCTTTTTTATTACTATATTCTTGTATCTTGGCAACGACGAAATAGGTGTATTTTTCAAAACGAGGCTAGTGATCTTGGCTTACTGACGTCAAGGAACGAAAACGCTTTGAAAGATGCGTAATTATTTTATGGTGCTCTTGATTGGTTTGAATGCACTCCCAAGAACATGAGCCTCTTAAAATTAAAAACCCGTGGCTGAGCTACTGTAAAATATAATTTTGAACAAAATTGTGAAACCCCCTTAAAAACCTCTATCTTAAAAACGAGAAGATTTTGCCAATTAGGGACGTTTTGTTGGTGAATTTTCAAACCTGTCGGCAAATAAATGGTACAAGCACCCTTTTTGGCGAATAGAGTCTGAAAACTCCCCTTCAGTACCATTGGTAGTGATTGAACTGCTTACAACCTAGCCTAAAAAAAAAGTATGTATAGAACAGGACGGTTCTAAGTTGCTACTCTGAACTGGCATCAGACCTGACGATCGCATGGAACCTGAAACTTGGAGTAGCCACTTAGAGCCGTCCTGTTCTTTACACGCTTTCTTTTAGGAACACTTGGCTCCTGTTTCAGCCTGGCATTTCTTATTTTTTTCGCATAAATTCAAACTAACGTGTTCCTCATTTTATCCCTTTTTTCTCTAATGGATTATCTTGTGCATAGTAATGCTGGACACAACACGTGCTTGATAAAGTAATTAATGCTATTTTGCTTATCGCTTTCTGTTTTTCTGTTGCTATTCCATTTTTCAATTTTTACTGGTATTGTTTTTCAGTTTTATTGCATTTCTTACTTTTTTGTTCTTTTTTGGGCAAATCTGAGCCTGAAGTTCTTTTATAAGGGTTGTTCTTATAAAAAAGAGCGAGTACACCGAATGCGTGTACAGCTTTGCCTAAATGGCACCGATCTGTTTCAAATACAAATACCAAATAGACATTTAACTCGTTGCCTTTAAAGCTTGTTTTTTCACCATCCTTAGTCATTGTATTGTTTACCGAGTAGTTGGTTGATTCCCAACCGAAAAGAATCTTAAACCGCACTGCACATTGAAACCACACTGCACAATGTCATAAAATGCTTCGTGATGTATCTCCTAAGTTTTATATGACTTCATATTATATATTTCTTCCAAAAAAATATGAAAGGTAAGATTAAAAAATTTTTTTATCCTTGCTTGAACACTTTATGATCCTAACGAAACCCCTGAGAACAAATCCTATGGAAACCAGGACTTGAAACCACAATGACGGAATTCTGCCCACCCGTCAGGTTGGCTTTGGTTTGCTTTGCTTAAAAGTTTATATGACGTATGCGTAACAACTCCAACACGATAGTACGGGTGTAATGTTACGATTCAAAACTTGTTCCTACTGGTGTTCCTACTGGGGAAAAATACAGTAAACTCATAAAGATTGCTTGCTAAATCAGGCCTGTAAAACATCTAGAGATCGTTTTAAAAGACCAATGTCTTTTGATAATTTTTTTAATACAATGTGCAGTATTCTAAATTTACCACACACTCATTTTTTATAAGAAACTGGCTATAAGAAATGAGTACTGGACAGTCAAAAAATTAAGAAACTTCAATACTCGAAGCAAAAATATTAAGAAACCATTAAATCGTGATAAAACTGAGAACAACGAAATTTCGTAAAATCCAAGAACATGGTTGCCCTGATGGCCTAGAAATTAAGACACAAGGAATAAAAATATACTCCCCACATCTAAATACAACGTCAGAACAGAAGCGAATCTCTTGACATGATAAAAAGGTCACGAACATTTCATAACATCATTCATGACATCATAATTAAGAAACTCCTAAGAAACAATGAGTATGGGGTCATCCATAAAGTACGTACGCACTAAGGGGGAGGGGGGGTGCCGACCAAAAATCGTACGCTTGCGTACAAGGGGGGAGGGGGTGTAATTGGTATTTAGTATGTACGCTTAAGAAATTCCTAAACGGGAAATTTCAGCCTTGCAAGCTTGCTCATTCATTGTTCATATGGCAGAGATTTTAATGGGAAGTTTGTTGCATATTTTCATCCTTCCTAAAATCTGCTCTGTTTGAGGAACTTCCGATAAAAACTATTTAAATGGCGTTGCGTTTTGAAAAAGCTGCACACAATTAGCTCAATGTTAAAGAATCTGCTTCAATATGCTCCACATGACTACATAAATAAGACAACTGCATTAACATATATTATAACGAGGAATGGTCAATATGGACAAATCCATGAATTTCCCTGGAAACTTTCAATTATTTCCATTATACCTTGAAATGGGGGGGGGGGAGTGAAAAAGATATAAGCATACGTAGTGTACGCAAAAAGAGGGGGTATACGAAAAGCGCATATGTGCGTACAAGGGGGAGGTGGGGGTCAAAAAGTTGCTCTCAAACTGCGTACGTACTTTATGGATGACCCTTATTGAAATTTCCAGAACATTTAGAAACTGTAGTACTCAACATCGATCTTTGTTTCTAATAAAAAAATGAGTGTAATGGACATTTTTGGTCACTGAAATTTGTAATGGATCTTGGGGATGGATCTAACCTAACTAAAAAAGGTTCACCAAATTCCGCCAGAGTCTTTACCCTTGTGAGTATCTTATTTCTCAAAGAGGCAGACACTCAGGTTTCTTATTTGTACAGTTTCCATGCACAACAACAATTTGATTAACTTGATATTCTGTGTCATATCTATGCAAGTCATCAAAGGGATTTGTCACCCTATATGACCATATAGAACCTTTTGTATGAAATGTCACTGACCATCATTTTACAACCATTCTCTATTCTGACAGGCTCGTCGTTAGCTGTTGTGCTCAAGGGGGGTTTCCCGATCCCTTTTGCTGACAAACTGGGTGAACTATCATTTATTTGCCGACAGGTTGGGAACTTTACCGACTAAGCACACAAAATAACTCCTCCTTTTCGCAACGGAATTTTTACTCAATGAATTGTCTCTCATTGACTCTCATAATAAGGCACTGTAGTCAGGGTTTCATATGAATCTCTTTGATTTCTATTAAGTCCGGCGGGGTGAGAAGGCCGGCGTCAAGCGCACTTCTAAGAAAAGGGCACTTTAGCCCCCCTTGCTTCCAATCAAAAGGCAACAGGGGCGGTTGATCTCTGTGTCCACGTCTCCGGTGTCCCTGCTTACATCTGCTAGCTACTTACATGATTGTTTCCGAAAAAGTAAGAAAAGTGTTTCAGGGGGGCTCAGTGAGCTTCTCTTTTGCAAACAAGCGCCATATTTCATTGGAAACAAGAGCTAAACCGCAAAGATATGTTCCAATGATTTCTTTTTTCATCTAATGAATTTAGAACGTTCCATCATTTCTGACATGAACCTGACACACTGAGAAGAAGACATTGGGAGGCGTCAGTTGACAATGTCTACTATATTCAGATATCCATTGTAGATATAAACAGTTTTACGAAATACTGGTTTTTGCTGTTATTCAGTCTCATTTATGCCAGTTTACAGAGCAATGACTAAGAATTTCCTTGTTACAATACTTCCTGACGTAAAGAAGATAAGAAGTGGGGGAGGCTGCCCGCCTCTTACCAAAGGGACATAAAAACGGTTTTAATTCGATGCAAATAAACCAACAGTTCCTTCAATTTATCAGTAAACAACTCAAGAAGGAGGTGTATTTTGGCTTGGTGTGCTTTGTTTTTACATATGTCTCTATTTCCAAATGACTGTATCATCCTCACCAGCAATTATTGTGAGCAGTAAAAGCAGCTATAACTTTTCATCAAGTTCCTTCCATTGATATTGAAATTCAGTTCAGCTCAATTCAGTTCATTTGTTGACAAATTTTAAAATTCCACTACTACAATTAAAAAGCATTTCAAAAATAAAAGAAAATTTTATTTGTCATCCATAACTAATCTGTATTATATGTTTTGGAAGTTTGCGTCACATGCTTAAAGGATGAATGTACATAGCAGTTCGAGCCCTAACGAAAGTAGAGCACCCTGTATACTGAATGAAGGCATTATATATTTACTGACGGAGTGCTACTATGAATGTATTTATCGACAGAATGTTTATTGGGGCCGTTAAGAATATTGAATGACTTTTTCAAAAGCATTTTGAAGACTTTTTTAAAGGAACATATGATGGACAATTTCTTATTTTTTCAGAAAGATCATCCCAACCATTTTGAAAATTATAATTGATGGGTTTGATGATGAAGATGTTAATGAACAGATGAAATAGAAGAGAGAAAAACATGAATGTATGGAGTGTTAATGTTTTTAAAATGCAGACTTTTCATTTTAAATCTTCTTACGTGTGATTTGAGCAAGGCAAAGACGTCATGAAATTAAAGAAAATTTGAATTCAAGCGAAGACATTATATCGAGGAACACCAGTACTTTAGGCCAGTTCTATTCTCTGTATCTTTCTTCCTGCCTCTCAGTCTGACAAAGAAGACACAAATAACATCAACTGAGCAACTGAGCAAGCGTTCCAGTATCTATCTTACTCCTATCGTGTCTACTTCACTGCTCACAACATTATTGACAAGCTGAAACTTTTCCTAACCTGAAACATTATCCATTAATAACAAAAGCAGCGTTTGATTTTCCCATAAGCCTTAAGAGATTAATGGGGGTTGGGAAAAAGATGAATCATTGAATAATATTTAATTGCAATTGAAGCAAAAATCTGTTTGGTTCTAATAGCGTTTCCTCTTTTCTATGTGTATAATTTTCTCTTCCTTTAGACTCCGTTCTTACAGGAGCTGCTGGATACAGGACATAACCTGTCTCAAGTCAAGATTCCTTGCCCTCTGTTTTAAGGGGTCAATAATGGGATGTCTATTCCTTAAAATCAATCGAATGCTCTAGCAGGCCCTTTCGTGAGAAGGGAGCTGCACCCTCTTTCTTGTACGTTGCAATCTATTTTCTGGCATTATAAGCATTGCAATCTACTCCCTTAGTATCTTTCTTCTTCGAAAGATCATGAAAAATGTTTGAACGTTAACTTTTTCCTTTCATTTCCTCTCACCAGGGTCCACCAAAAGCATGTTTTTATCTTGTAAAGCACAGCACGGTAAAAAGCGAGCCATTAAAATAATGTGCACGAATAAACATGTAAAACGGTATCAAGAAGCCAAGGAAATAGCTCAGAATATCCCTGACATAGATCTGTAGGGGAAGCTGGTGGAAACTGTGCTTAAGAACTTTTTTGATTTGTTTTATTATAAATCGAGATTTTCGCTTATTGAGATCAGGAAAAGCAACGACAAAGACTGAATAATTTTCAGTTACATAACAGTTGCGTAGCTATATAATGGTAGCTAACTGTCAGCGATTTTAAAAAAGCCGATTTCAAAAAGTTGCAATATGATGCAATGGAGTCTTCTTTATTTATTACCAAGGTTCATGCAATGCAACACAACGCAATTTGTGCCTACGTCATCATTGTGCAGCGTTTGTAGATTCACGAACATACTTCACTTCTATCTTCCGGTCGCTTGGCCTGGAATTGATGTTTTATCCATTTTGTGCTGGTACTTAATGTCTAATATCATCATCCAAACATAATTGTGGAGCTTTCCACCCAAAAAAATCGTAAACAAACATTATTTCGAAATTTCTTAATAATTTATTGTAGTTTCTTATACCTTGACCTAGATAATTTTTTCAAGTGCAGCAAACCTTGCTCGTTTTCTCGGATATCGGCAAAACTCACAAAGAATATTAAAAACAGTAGCGGGAGAGTAGCTAAGAAGCAGATGGTTATATTCCATCAAACTTGTAGCGACAGGAATTTCACATTATTTCACGTTATTTCACATTGCTCAATCTTAGACATCATTGGTCGATATTATAGAAAGTGACGTAATGCTAGTAGTCTATTTTTAGGAACAAAGGCATGACGGGATTGATGATAAATGAAACCAGCTCGCAATAATACAAAACAGAAGGCTGAAACTGGTTTAGGAGAAAGTTCTAGTCCTGCCAACAACTCATGTAAATATAAGTGCAAATCAACACATAACATATACACAATTAACAGACAAGACACACTTGGAATTGTAGTACATAAGTAAAAGCTGTTCATTCTACCAAACCGAAGTAGGCCTACGTTACGTTCGCAGAGAACTGTCTTAGTACATGTATATTGCCGCTGTTTTTATTGTTTTACGGGGAGTGAACTTTTGAGTAACATATTTAGGATAAATAAGACGTTCATCCTTATGCTAGCTTCAACGATTATGTGCTCTGTGGCCAGCCAGTTGATCGATGGCGTACGAAGCATTCTGCCGAGCGAATTGGCGCAAGCCCTTCAAGCGGGCAAAAAAGATGTATCCCTCCATGATCTCAAGGAGTTCATGTTATTCGACTGTCGCTCGTTCATAGCATACAGCAACAGACATATAGCTGGAGCAGTTAATGTTAATTGTTCAGGAATTGTTAAAAAGAGACTTCAGCAAGGAAAAGTCGCTCTCGCTGATTTGGTAACACCAGACGTTGGAAGAGAGTGTATGAAAAGCGGCAAGTGGAATCGAGCCATCGTCTACGATGACAATACAAGCGAACTCGAGAAGGCACCTGCCTCCCATCCTGTTAGACTTGTCCTAACATCAATACTCAAGCAAGGCAAAGAGGCATTATTACTAAAAGGTTTGATAGCACAATATGTATGACTACTATTTTTGTAAAGCAAATTTGAATTATGAAGGGAGCCTTGGCCGTACAGCAAGGACACTGTGACTGTCAGTTATTTGCGCTCAGTTATGTAAGGATGGCAGAACTTTTGAGACAAGTCCTCAGTTCTATGAATAAGCTTAGAATAGTTTGTCTTCAAATTTTAAGCTCTAGACGTTCCCAACCGTTGGACTGCAACTGGTGTTATCTTTGAAAAATCTTGTGTTTTAAGGCTTCCAAGCCAAACATTATGCACGCGGTAGTCTGGCGCGAAAGCCACCTGTTTTATGAAAGCTGTGTGCATGCTTTTCGAATGCGCCAGTTTTTTGTTTACTACAAGCCTTCTTCAAACCGCGTGCTTGTAGTCAGTTGAGTGAGAACTGCTTTAGATAGTCGATCAAGAAGCTTCATAGATATGTCAAGCCGAATAACGAGTACTAAAATGTTCAAAAAAACTTCATCGTCAGAGGCCAATAAAACAGTTAGACCAATGTTCTTAAGTATAGATTTAAATATCAGAAAAGGTATTTCTTTTTATATTAACTTCTTTAGATATTTCGGTAGTGAGGTAGGGATTGCATGAAATTGTATGTAGTTTGATGCTGTTGCACGTATTTGTTTTCTAGAACATTCCGGTTTATTTACTTTTTGTGGGTGTTGACAGAGGGTATTGTTCATTAATGTGCTGACGTGCTATAGCTGGCGTTAATCTCGTCATGAGGTTTGCGTCATTGGGCATTGTACTCGAATATGCTGTCATCCAAATGCTTTTTCTAGTTTAACAGGAGTCAGAACTAATTTTGTGACCATTTTTGGAGCTTCCATTTATAACTTGTCAGTAGCATTTAACAGCATTGACTCAAAGGACCCCCTCCCTCGACGCAGGGTTCATACAAAAACCCTTTCGTGATGATTTTTGGGGAATGATTGAAACATCTAACTTCATTGATATTTATCTTCAAATTTCCGGGTTTTTTGACTGATTGAATTCTTTCTCAATTTCTAGGTGGTATAAGAGAATTTGCACAATGCTACAACAATCTTGTACTGGACGTGACACCAAGAAATAATGAAGTTACAAACACGGAAAGGATAGGAAATGAGTTATCAGAGCAGACATCCAGGCTGAATATTGAGACCACAGTAGAGCTGCTGAATGTTCCTCTAACAAACGTGCTGCCGTTTCTGTACCTGGGAAACTCAAAGGATGCAGGAATGGAGAAAACTTTGGATGACAATAACATTAAATTTGTGCTTAACCTCACCTGTAATTGCGATAATCATTTTATATGGAGAAATGATATTAAGTACAAGCAGATTAAAATTGAGGACAGCTGTAAAGAGGACATCTTGACAGTTCTGCTAGAATCAATACATTTTATTGGTAAGTTTTTAACCCTAAGTCTAAAAAATAATCTTTCAAATATTTCATCATGTATTTTCTCACTTTTTGTACATAATTACTGTTATGAATGTTAAAAGCTAGTTGTTTCTAGGTGTCTTAGAGTTGTCTTTCTGCTTTTTTGTCAGATGTTTTTAGACAAAGTACAAAGTTATATTCAATGTTTAATTAGTAAATATTTGCAATGTATTTAGGTTTCTATATTTGCGTCTATTCAGATTTTTATCCAATGCAAACTTTTTGCCACTAAAAAATTACTGCTGGAGATTTTCATAGACAGTAACATTGCTCTGAACACTGTCTTCTATTAGTAACTAAGCGTTTTATATAAAATTTGAAATATGCAAAGTAAATGTGATTTTGTGTGTTTTAATATTGTTTGTATGTATCAACACTGTGTCAAAAGTAAAACTAGATTTATCTGTCTGTATAGCATACCAGTCATATATGTGTCTCTTCTTTTATAGAAACTGCAAAAAAGGATGGTTGTGCTGTGCTTGTTCATTGCCAGGGTGGTGTCTCACGCTCAGCTGCCATTACCATAGCTTATCTCATGTACCATCTGAACCTGTCTCTAAAAGATGCCTACAAATTTGTTAAAGATAAGCGCTCTTGTGTAGCGCCAAATCTAAATTTTATGGGACAGCTAATGGAATTTGAGAAGCAGCTCAGACAGAACCAAAAGTAGGTGAAGTCTTTGCCAGAGAACTTCCTGTCAAACAGGGTCTTCCTAATAGTTGTATTAAATTTGTTCTTTGTTGATGGCTGATGTGCCAATTTAGTTGGGTTTTCAGCATCTACTTGATGGATTTTCTCATGACCTTCTCAAAAGAAAAGGTCTTCTGCAAGTAAGGGGAACCTCAAACAGTGTTGAATGAGGTGTCTTGTCATGGGAAAACCTGATTAAGTTCAGGAAGACTACTCCAAAGGATATAGTATACCGAAAAACATTTGTGATTATTTCTTTGTATTAAATAGGTATATAAATATGCAACCACCACATAACACACTTGAAGTTTACATTCCTTTGTACTTAAATGCGTTGTATGAATTTTATGGCCTATCAACAGATTTATTACAAATTAGTAAAACAATTTCAATTACAAAATTTGGCTAATGGCTTGATGAATTTTTTTTCAACTGTTAATTCACTTTTTAAAGATCTAAAAGGCCCACACAAGCATTTACCCACAAAGGAATTGTAGATACCATGTCATGTCAGAATTTCAGTATTCAAAACCAGTCTGTACTTGTAAAACATGTGTCATAAAGCATACATTTATTTCTTTTGATATTGGTGATGCAGTCATCTTTTTGTTCTCTGATGCATGGCTACCACTTGACAGCCACAGGCAGTGAAGTGGATACAATCTTATAAGTTTTATTATTTAGATGTTGTATATATCTTGTAAAATATTAGACAAATTTTAATTAAAATTATGTAGAGATTTCAGTTGAAATGAAGGAGGGAAAGATAAGACCATTGATATTGTAAAATTTTATGTTGTGTTTTCTTATGTCCTTCTTGTATGTTTAGCCAACTGGACAATATTTTCTCTCCAGTTTAGTTTGCCTCTGGTGGAATCATTTTATCTTTTGCACCAGAGTAGATTGTGTCTCTGCAAGGCTCCATGTCATATACATCCGAAAGAAGATTTTAGACTGGCTTATCGTGAAATAAGGCTCATAAAACACTTGTTTTTGAATTCAGTTTGATTTGTCTTTTGAATTGTATTGTAACAGTAAGGATGAACAGATTTAAGATATTGAAACCCAAAGCCAATGCAAGTTAAACAAAAGTAAATATGTGCTTGCTGCCATGTGGAAAGATAAGAGAGTTTAGGGTGATACTGTTCAGTTTCCTATGAAATTGATATGTGGTACAGCAGTGCTTCTATTGGCACAAACGACTTCTCCGATCTGCCGACTTTTAATCATGTTTTTATCCTCCAGTAAAAACCATAACGTTTTACTATAAGGGGTAATATACTGTTGCATTTGCGGCCCAGAACCATTATATTTGGGTGATAATCAGCATTTTGCTGATGCAACCTTTATTTGAAAGTTTTGTAACTGCAAAAACCGTAAACAAATTCTAAAAGGCAAAACGCGACCCTGGGAGATCGCTCTCCAGCTAGTTGTGAGAAGCCGTGGTTAGTGTAGTATCTCAAATGAGCCGTGAACACAATGGAAATTAGGTGCCGAATTTTGGTTTCGGAGAAAACATTTTGAGCTATGGTGACGTAACCGTGCAGAATTATCAGTTTCTCAGTACACTTGTTTATCAACTTGCCAAATACGGAAATGCTACCTGTTCAAAATCATATTTGATTTTCTATTTCGATGTGAGTCACGCACTCAGACCACTTTAAAAACAATTCAATGCTGGTATAACATCGAAGGTATACAGGTAAGCTGTCAGGCCGCAATCGGAGGTATAACGGAGAAACCAGCCAGTTCAAATACGAGGGGTGAATCACTCCTAAGAATCTCGAACACCTTTCACAAATTACAAAAAAATATCTACAATCTCTTAAAAAATTGCTGAAATCTCAAAATTTTTAAAATAAATCATGATATCTAAGAAATTTCACCATAAACTTAAAATCGCTCAAAAAAATTGACATCTTGAAAAAAGCCCTAAAATCTTGAAAAGAAATCTTGAAATCTCAAAATTTATTGGCAGTGGCTGAAAGATTTTTTCCAAATCCTGGAATATTCCAATCTTATTTGAAACGAATCCTCAGCAAAAATCTTTGCAGTTTATAAATCAATATCTCTTATCACGAGAAAAGCGTTCACATCGGCTTTGGTTCATGAAATTATGAGCCAGGCCAAAATAACAAAACTCATTCGCAAACATGAAATCTTTCATTGGTCGTCTCTCGCCAAATTTTGATCATAATTTTGCATATTGAGAAGTATTAATGCGGTTCTGAATTAGGAAGTTCCAAAGTTGATCTATGGTGTCAGGTACAAAACTTCCATGAAAAAGGTTCTATCTTCAACATCAAGTGTCGAATCACCTTAATCAAATTATGATGGTGACCACTTTAAAAAATTCGTTTTTATTTGGTGCACATGTTCGGAAAAAAATATATTCCATGAAGAACAAACTTTTTACAGTGCACTGTTCAGTAACAAACTGTCGTCTGAAAATCATAAGTTGTATCATAAGCAACTTCCTAGATCGTAGAAATTTCATTTAAAAGTCCAAAATCATAAAAGATCTTGCTTATAACGATGAAATCTACTAAAAAATCCCAAAATCTCCTGTGTCAGCGTGATATTTTTCAATATCCCTAAATCTCGTAAACCTTTTTAGAGTGATTCACCACTCGTTCAAACTTGTATAAAATTTAGCAATACATCCTTGATGTCTACCTTTTATGAATAGTTCATGTCAGTGGCGTACCCAGGGCTGTAGCAGTGGGGGATCTGGGGCTCAGCCCCCAGAATTTTTTTGGGACAACGCCCTTCAAACACTCGCAAATGCAGGGAAACGCCCTTTTTGCAAAATTTCCCCCCATTATTTGATTCATTTTAGCTACGGTAAATAGCAAAGTATTTTACAATTGTTATTGACACAAGCATACAGTATACTAACCCCCCCCCCCTAATGAGTATTACATCGTTTTTGGACAAATCTCGAGGACCATATTTTAGAAAAGTGGGTCGGGCCTGACCCCCCTATTCCCCCCCTTGGGTACAGGGGCGAAACTTCACTATTTTCATTAGGGGGGTATGAAGCTTAGATGCCCGACGAAAGGGCGTGGCATGCTTGATGACAGGGCGTGTCATACATGAACTTCATTTTTAGAGCACATCGCCTCAAGGGCTGGAATCATCGGGAAGCCCGAGAGAGGGTCTTTAGACTCAGGCTGTTTGTTTAAAGTCAAGAAATATGCCTATAGTTTGTCTGGTGTTGGCTATAAACATTTTCACTTTCTAAATCACATAGCTATTGAGAAAGCAATTCAAAAAAGGGGATTGAAGTAGGGTCTCAATTTTATCAAAGAGGAACACCAAAACACAGCTAGGAAATTTCGGAATTTAGAAACAGCTACGCAGATTACATTGTTTCAACAAAAAAGAGCTTCAGTTGCATTTTCTGAGTTTCATTTTCAATTTTCGGTTGCTCCGGAAGCAATTTCAACATTTTTAGACACCCAAGCACAAAGTACGTATCTCTAAATTCACCATCACAAAATCCCTCAAGCAAAGGAAAGTTTTTTATTGGAGGTATTTTACAGGTGCACCTAACATTAAAGCTCAATTTTTGTGTTTTCGTAAGCTTGTTCAGAAATAGAATAAACTCGAAAGTTTTTTGCAATTGATATCTTAACTACAATTTCTTGATAAATTTTATATTATTTTCCGCTTGAACTGATTAAAACTTTCTGTTACTTGTTACGGTTATTCGAATTTTTTTAGTTAAAATACTTTGGCGTCTGTATGACCATTTTCTAGCGAAGGGTGCAATACTTTCGAACTGTAAGTGTAACTCCTTATGAATGTATGATGAAAGTTTCATACATTTGGAAAAGAAAGTATTGATTGATTTTTCTCAACAACGTATTCCGAGGTGGTATATCCTTCATGCTTTGATTTATGATGCTTCTAAAACTGTCAGTGTTCCATGGGCTCCGAGGCAGAATGGAAAGGGGGGCGGGGGCTTGTCAAGGGAAAATTTAGAAATCACAACAAAGAATTTTGAAAAAAGCTCTCTTGGTTTGCAAAAAGTATTAGGGGGGTATGCACAGTGTTCATTTCCTTCTCGCATCAAACACACTTTACTTTCCGTCTATACTTTCGCTGTCGATCAATACTTCAGACTTCATCTCGAGGCGAAGATAAACATGTGCGTGTCGAGCTCGAGACGAAAGCGCTGATCGGTGGACAAAAAAACAGAAATGTATATATGTTGCTGTTCCTAGCCTCGTTTCTGTTTTGTTTTCCCAACTGGGAGGAGATTGAAAAAAAGATGGGGGAAAAGACCATGAATTAAAAAACCAAGCTTGGGCAAAAAATAGCAATAAAAGTGTGACATAAAGAAAATTTCCAGATTTGCCGGACAGATACACTGGCAGCCATAAATTTGCCCGACAAAATCTGCTACCCCCCCCAGTAGTTTCGCCCCTGCTTGGGTACGCCACTGGCTCATGCTAAACAAATTCTTGATATATATATTCCATAACTAGCTCACTGTTTGCTGGAGATAAGATTCCAAGGGCTTCAACATAATTTTGCTTAATAGTTCCATTTTGTTTAGATTGGAGCACAGGCATTTTCTTTGTCAATTGTAGATTAACAATTTCTCAAAACAAAAACAGTTTAAAAATATTTCTACCACAGAGGAACCACAATTGGACCATCTAGTAGGTAGCTCGTTATACTTTTAAAATAACATAAAGAAAAATAACATTTAATCAAACATGGCTCGTGATTCATGAATGTTCATTCAAACATGATTAATCAGCAAGATCATTCTCGATCATACCGTATTATCATAAAAGCCCTATTTCCAACCCTTCGACATTGCCGTCGATGACGCCAGAGTTGAATAGAGCAAACAATTACAACACGGTCCGTAAAAGCTAACTTAAAAGTAGCACCAATTTCCTACTTTGAAATATACTGAAATGTTATATGTTTCTATGCATCTTATATGGCCTGAATGTTAGGATCGTTCAACTCTCCCAACGAACCATTTTTACTATTTGATACTGTTTCACTTCAATAACGGTATTTTCATCGGGTCTAACTAATAACAATTGCAATCTTTATTTCTTTCTACATAAGAGTTGTCTCTCTCTTTGCTTTGCTGAATTCCAGTAAAACTGCTCTTATTCAATTATACAAACTTTGAAATATATACTATAAGCAGCCGTATGCTTCCTGACGCGATTATTTTTGTTTACTTATCCGAGATCCCTAAATCCTATGATTAATAGCAACTCTCAACGCTATAATGGAAAAAACTGCATCATCGAAAAAAATCGTTTTGATCATGCTTTCAATTAGCAAATACCAATAGCTTTTAGCATTTTGTTTTTTCTCCCGCGTGGGCTCTTAAAAACACATCGCTTGCCCAGCTGCAGATGTTGTTGCTTATATCAAGAGCGACTTTCCTGAACGCAAGTTCTACATAAATGTCTAAGTTTGAATTCTACATTTTTCTTAACGTTCTATTTGCAATTACTTTAAGATCGTAACGCAACTTAAATTCTCATTGCTTTGATTATGAGTATTTGAACAGCTTTAACTTCCCTTATAGGGGGTATTGCGAATAATGGATAAACCCTTTTATGTCATAAATGTGATCACAGTAGCAATTCGATTGTGAGCCAAGAAGGCCCAAGCCAAAGAACATCTTCTTATTTATTGACTACTGTCCCTGATTCCCTAATAGCTGCTTAATTGAAAAGATGCAACGTCTTCTAACTTCATGATGCCTTGACAATCACCCTTCAAAGATCGCTAGCATCACGTTGACTTACTCTAGCGACCCCCTTCCCGACTAAACCCTTCAAGCTTGAACATTATAAAATCCAATGACCATGACATGTCTTTTGTCAGTCAGATTTGTACGCTTTCAAATACGTCAATATGGCAGCTTCATTGCTAGGCTCTATTTTTGTCCTAGTATTTGCAGTCAACTCGTAAGTTACTGATTTTTTCAACATTTTACTGCATGTTTTCCTCTGCCTCTAATGTACTTTTCAACTCGCTCTCTATCACAAAACTAACACACTATAGCCTGAAGCATTTAAAATAATAAAAAGAGAAACCAGCGACATACCTAGCCAGAGAAACACTACGTTCAAGTGAATAGGATGCACTCAGTTTTTTCTCCTCCTTTTCATCAATTTGCGAATCATCCGCAGTCTAAACGTGTCTCACCAATCAGGCCTACAGGAATTTAAACTTGTCGAATAGGCAGAATATACCTCTTGCTCTTTGGCACTTGGCAAGACAGCTGGGGACCGTAGTGGTTAACGTTAGTTCAAAGGATAACCTCCAATATTGTAAAATAGTTTGCTATCCCATAGTTTGACTGTTATGGTATTCATTTTGATGCTTTTTAATACTTGCTATAGTATCGTTTACCACTTTTCACGCACGTTTGAAATCTTCTTTGCAGTCGTGGGATATGTTCGAACGACACATTAGTGCTGTAATCTTCTGTCATAATTCTGCCAAGTCAGCTTATGTTCCTTTCATATTCTAGATTTTTGCTGCTAATGATTCTTGGCACAATATTCTATTCCTTTCGGACATTATTTTTGGATTTGAACATGTTGCCTATAGATTCATCAGTACTTCTTGATTCTTCTTTAAATGGTGCCAATGTACTTACACTTTTAGAATCTTCACCAATTCGTCCCTTTCAATATTCAAGCTTGCATTCAATAACCCATTGCTGCATGACAGTATTTTCTTGCCATTTAAACTTTTAACCTAATTAAGCGTTTACACACTTGCTTTCGAGGGCCTATTCTCAAATATGTCGCATCGATCTTGGAATAATTCTTGATGACTCTGGCTCTATAAAACATTGGGGATTTGAGCAGGAGAAAAAATTTATCCGAGATGTAACAAGACAACTTCATGTCTCGTCAAGCAACACTCGTGTTTCAGTGATGACGTTTTCTACTCATCCACGAATGAGAATCTTCTTCCGCGATGGCTCAGCACAAAACTGGAATTCTTTGAACTGGGCTCTTAACGGCATAAGGCATTCGGGTGAGTAGAACGCTTGTTTTTAAGAAAAACAACATGAACAACTTTAAGTTAAGAGAAGTAGATAATTGCTTAATCTGAGTTGGTTCTTTGTTCTCTTGGCACAGATTAAAACTTGAGGTATTTTTTGAGAACTGCTTCTCACTTATCATGCATACAGGGACAAACAACTACAGGAACAAATAACTTCTTTTTGGAAGTAAGACTCATAACGAGAAAGCAAATGAATTGATATTGAAATGCACAGTTGAATACGTCAAGCAAACTCAACGATTTCAATGAATTCTCTTTAGTCGTTGTCTGTTATATCTGGTAGATTGAATCCTGCGGTCCCCTGAACTAACATGATGACCTATACAAAGTTGCATTATGTTCAGTATTGTGCTGTATTGTGCTGTGTTGTTCTGTATTGTGTATTTATAGTGTATTATGCAAAGTTTTGGAATATTTGTAATGTTGGGTGTGAAGGCAACTCGATAACGTTATGTTTTTTGCCTCCATCTCAACAATGATCAACTTGAGTTTTTTGTATTTGTTTTTATTGTGATAAAAAAATAACTTCACCGTTAAGAGAATTCAAAGGATCTTGGAAATTCTTGTATATAGAAGATCCTTACATGCGTTGCTAACAGAAAACTTTTCCGATTGGGATAAGGGGCAATACAAATGAAAACAGAAACAGTTGCAGTTAGAAAACTATTGGGTGACAGGTAATTAGGATCAAAACTGTAAGAAGGAAACTAGCGGATGATATGCCCCCTCCTTCATCTGTAAGACATGACATGGGATTTATAGACAAACATAAAAATAAGAGCCTAGCAAAGTTTCGTGGCGTGTTCTTTGATAAGCTACTATACAAATAAATCCAATTAATCTCGTATATTATTTAACTTTAGGATTAATTTAAAAAAATGCTCAAATGTTGCAATTAAGTCATTAAATTGTTTTAATGGAAGACTACTGTCTTTGCTCTTTGTGTACTAGTCTTGAATATTCATCTACAGGTTATATAGCAAAGATTCTTGAAATGAAATACAAAATTTTTTCTTTTGTAAGCATTCATTGAGTCATAAACGTTAACATAAGCTTAAGCTGTCATGAGCATTCGTTTTTCGAGAAAATGTCTACCACACCAGCCAGGAAAAAATTCCCTTACAACAATCATTTGACGATCCCAATTCTTTCAATACGTAGTTTGAAGGTGTGGAAAACCTCTGTCCCATAATTTACATTTCTAAATAATCATATAGTTATGTAATTACGTTGTGAAAAATCATAAAATCAACTTTGTGCCTAGCGAAGATGCATTCAATGTGCCATTTTTATTGATATTTATGAATCATTCCAGGTGGCTGGACACACACCGACAAGGCTTTGCATTTGGCTCGTAACCAGATGTTTAATCAAGCTTATGGATCAAGGTCAGGAGCACCAAAGGTACTAAAGAATTGTTTGGTTGCTACAATGTGTATTGAAAAGAAGGCCAACGTACACCAACTATTACTTGGCCATTGCAAGTGACTGCAGCCTCTTTCTTATAACTGCCAAAACATGAACTTTGTGCCTAGTCTTGAAACTCAAGTCTTGAAAAATAATCGCCTTTTTTCTTGATCTCCCTTTCCTCAATGTCTTTATGATCGTTAAGTGAATAAAGCAAGCTCCTCCCTACGTAATTTTTGCTAAACAATTAATTTTTGCCTGGATGTAAGATTTGCACTAACGTGAATGAAGGTCATTTAAATGAATGGAAGAATTCTCGATGATCTTTCATAATCGAAGCTCTAGATTTGGTTGTCTAGCATGTCTACAAGCGTTAACACATTTATAGGAAATTCAAGGTTCTTTGAAGATCTATCACAAATTAGATAACTGATGTTCCGGCTTGGCTAATAGGTATTACTGCTGATGATCTGATAGTAAGAAAACCTTTCCTCATTTGGTTTGTCTCAGAGTGGTTTAAATTGATTTAATTGCTTTACATGTAGGATTATCTTATGTTTTTTCGATAAATATTTAATGACGTCATTACTTTATCGCTCTTTTGCTAAATACGGGATGCAACATGGTGTGATCGCCAGCCTACTGGAGGCAAACTCGTTTTATAGAGAAATTGTCTGACTGGCATCGCAAAATGTGATATGCAAATTTTGAAATTAAATGAAAGTTCAAGGTTTTGAGAATTCAAAGAAAGTTTCGGAATCAACATTATGCTTATTGCAAGCAGCAATAATGTGCCCTTTAACTGTCAGTCTCCATTATTCTAACTTCATTTCAATTTATAAATAGACTTTAGTTAAAGAAAAGCTACAAATACATGCGTTCATATTTTCTGTTTACAAATATGCTAGATGCTGCTGCTGCTCACAGATGGCAAAAGTCAGTCTGGCCACTCAAAGCTCTCTTATGCTGCAACTCTTCTGAAAAATAACTTCGTAAACATTATAAGCATTGGCGTTGGCTACTCTGTACGACGAAGCGAGCTGGAGCTGATTGCATCTAGGCCAATCCACCAGCATGTCTTCCAAGTACGAGATGCAGGAGCGCTGAATAGAATCGTCAACACCGTGAGAACAGAGGCGTGCAAACGTATGTAACATAAAACTGGCATAGTCTAGAAGACGTGTAAATTAGACCACGTAACCTGGTGATACATCAAGAGCAAAGCAATGGGAGCCATTAAAAAATTACACCTCTTAAAATTCTAAAAGAAAAAATCCTTTAAACTATTCTCTATACTTAACAGGATCATTTAAAGAAAAAAATTGTTGAATATCTTTTACAAAAAACTTGATCATGTTAAATTTTCAAGGACATCTTTACATATCTTCGTGCCATGTAAAACGTGTTGAATATTGTTCTGATTACAATGTATCTCCATGAAGACTTTAATAATGCATTATGTAGATGACTCAATATCGTTAAAAGTCAGTGCTTTTATTGTCAAAATCCACATTTTCTGGTTCAAGCTAGAACGTTAAATTGTTTTTTAAGAATGCAGTTTTTAACAGATATCATTTGATGTGCAACAAGCACCATACCTGCTACTACAAGCAGCAAACTTTATGCACCTTGAAGGAAAATGATTAAACTAACATTAAATCATATTTTCAATGTATTATGAGTGTTCATATTTGTGTTTGCAACTATCTTGTTTTTGAAGGTAGAATTTAGGACACTAAGAAGCTATGCTTATCGAGCAGTGTCCGGGTCCTTCCTCTCAATGAGACCACACCTCGTGATCCATACGCCCGGAGTTACAGAAAGGCTAGTGACTCCCCTCAGTCTAAGCGAAATTTTGGTCACGTTAGTGAGTCGAACTACAGTCCCTTCGATCTGCATAGCCATCCTCCCATTTATATTTTGCATGTTAGCTTGACTTGTTCAATGAGGAAAACATAACTCATGATACTCGTATTGATCCCCCGTAGCTGTTACTTGCTGGTATATCGAATGCATTTACAATGAATGGTCTGCTTGGAGCAGAACATGCGAGACAGCAACGAGAACGAGGTCTGTGCGCCAGCAAGTCAGAAAATCAAAGATGGTTGTCGGTGGCTGCGCAGGGCTAAATGTGCAGAAATGTCAACCCAAAAGCGAAACAAAGAATCTTGGCTATTGCCTCCGTAAGTGCAAAACATTAAGACTCTGTGTATGTTTATTGAGTTTTGACGACTAATATTATTTAATTGAAGGAAAGAAATTCTCTTCCAGAACATCTCTGGTCTTTGGCTAATCAAAATTTTAGAAATGTTTACAAATATATACCACACAATTCATGAAGATATATTTTCTCGTATATTCTTCGTGTGATTTCCTTCTAGTAGCATAACAAACATTAAGACATATTTTACAGTATGGGATTCCAAGTCCTGTAAGCCCACAACTGTTTGTATTCATTTGTTTCTTTCTGTGCACAGATTTGTTAATGCTCGCGTACTTAATGGCAATCTGTCTCGTTGTGGATTGGTTAACGAGAACAATAGCTGGAACAATAGCCTAAACACGATTCCAGCGCTCCGCCATATTTTTTACAATGCAATGAATTAAAGGGGGACTGGAAACAATAAAAAATCCCTTTGTTCTTATAATCAATCAATGTCGTGACAGATTGCCTTTAATTGTGTAGAAGTACAGAACAGCCAGTTTGGATCACGTTTAACAACATAGTCAAAAATGTATCAAAAGACAACGTCAATTCAACGCAATTTGAAAGATATGAGAACAAAGGCGACGTTTTCAGCCATGCCAAATAGAATAGTATTTCTATCTTTTAAGGGAGAGTAAATTATCCCTTATCAAATAGGAAGGAATGTTTCTCTAACTGCTCTAAAATACCTTTGATACAATGAATTACTGTGCATTTCCTTTGCATTTTTACACTAGTGTCTTTTTACAGAGAAATGCAAGTACGTGAAATGCCTGTGGGCACAATGGAGTCCATGGTCAGCCAGTTGTGGTAGAGCGACAAGGCAGCGAAGTATCAAAGCGGACCCTGCTACGACTGAGAGACGAACCTGCCAAGGATTACCTCAAAGATGCTACGAAAGACCACAAACAGAAAATAAGATTACCAAATGTGAGCTGCAAGAGATTTTCTGCATTCAAGTAGACCTTTGATAGATTTAAATAGCCTACAGATATGCCAAAGTAACCATGGTCATTTACACTTATTTTTTATACAAAACCGTTTATTAGAAACAAAGCCCTAAGATGACCATAACATATAAGAATCTATAGTGCTGACCACCCTTGGTTTCAAGAATCTGCTTGTAAATCGTTTTTTAAACATGGCGTTAAGATTATCACTGATTTCAACAACAACAAAACAATAAACTGAGTGCTAATTCTGAGCTTGGTTTTAGTACGCTCAATTTTAATTTGAGGATTAATTTATCTATCTTACTTCTCAACTTAACTCAAACAAAGCGGGTCTTAACTTTGGCAAAGTCTGACTATAAACACATCTTGCCAAAGATTATCATAACTGTCATAAAGCAAAAGTGGTTTCATTAAAGAAAACGAGCTAGATGGAACCAACTGGCATCTGAAACTAAATGTAGCTCAAGACACAGAGCTGCGGATTACCATAGTTGAAGAGCACCATGTTCCACAACGAAATTGCATGGATACATGCTGGTTAACACATAAAATGTGTTTTGCTTTGGCAATCAACTTTCTTTCTGAGTTACAACAGGATCTGATATTCTTCATCCTTGCACAACCTATGTCCATCATTTCCTCAGACAGCTGACGGAAACTGATGGTTGTATCTTTGAACTAATGCCGAGCAGATGAGATGAATTTAGGGAAATGCTGAGACAGAAGTGTTGAAATGTAAGGAAAGTTCTGCTAAAATGCAAAAAAGAGACAGGCTTAGAAGATTAGATCGTTGCTCTAACTTATGCGCATATTCACTAAATTGGCACTCTCGTGTAAGTGGCTTCCAACCATGTACGGTTGGTGTGATGACATTGTGCCTACTTCCCTTCACAGGTACATGCAAATATGTTGAATGCAGTTATGGGCAATGGTCCCGATGGTCGACGTCTTGTGGAGATGGGCGACGCACGAGACAGATGAATACGATACAAAAAACGACAGAAAGGAATAACTGTGATGGCCTACCTAAAACATGCACAGGAAAGCCACAGGTTGAGACAAGGACCGAACTGTGTATGTATTCGTGCACAGATTTGATGTTTATAGAAAAACCTTCAGGCAGCTGCAGTTTTTGGGAGTGGGAGAATTTCCATTTAAGGAAAGGATCTTGTCGTACAGCACAATGTCTACGCCTTTAGCTTGACATTGTAAAGACTGTTTTGGGGTTTGTTGATTTGATCGGTCCTTTCCTGTGCCTGTTTTACAAATAGTCCAATATGATAAGAAAAGAAACTCTTTACTTTCTCTTTTTATTGCGGTATGATAAAAAATTGGTCGTGGTTTCTATGTTGTTATGTCTTGTAAGTTTGATGCAAAGTTGCCGAACTTTGTCTAAAACAAGTAAGAATCTTGCTGGCAAGCATTTTTGGCATTATTTAGGTACATGCAAGTATGTTGAATGCAAGTATGGATCTTGGTCTCAATGGACCACAAGTTGCGGAAAGGGTGAAAGAGCCAGAAAGTTCCAAGCAATTTCAAAAACAAAGAGAGCTAAAAGCTGTGACGGACTACCTCAGACATGTTCTACAACCCCAGAAGTGGAAAAGAGAACAAAGTTGTGTAAGTACTTGCAATATGTTACTATTTTTGAAACGCCGTCGCGCAGAACTGTTTCTATCTATCCCGGGAATGATTTCTCACAAGCTCAGTGGCAGGCGACGTTCGCTTTCTCAGACCTGTTTTTTCATCTTTAAAGATCTTGGCGTGGTTTCGAAATGTTAGTTTTTGCTGAAGAAGCAAAATGCCGAGAGCATGATTTGCAAAAAGCCAGCTGCCGCTGATGACGTCACATTCAATGAAATGTTAAAGTAAAATTCAACAGTACAACAGAAAAAGTAACATTTCTGGATAGACGAGGCTATTGATGCGTCAATGGTTTTGCAATACCTTGATGACTTGAAAAAACCTCTTAGAAAACCTTCCGCAAGGAAACTCAAAAATACTTTTCTCTAAATTTTGGTTCTTTCTCTCTAAACGTATGACCGGTTTTAGTTATCTGGATCGCTTGGAAAATGCCAAAAAGCAAAGAAGGGCCATGTATATGATAATGCCTTCAATGATAATGGCACCTGCTAAAGATAACCATTTTGCTGAACAAGCAATTAAGACTCGTCATTAAGACTCGTGAGAATAGAAGCAAGGCTGTCGGCAAAGGATGAAAGAGAAATACAAAGAAACCTCCAGGAGCATATTTTAGACAAGAGTGTAGCTTTTAAAAATCAAGGATAGAAAATCTCTTAGGGTACATAATTGTGGAAAGAATTAATCACCTAGTATGTCTTTTCTGCTTTAGTTAGGATTACCCTGACTGCTTCTCTGCTCTTTTAGCTGTACCTGAGAATCTTTAAAATCAACTTATCAGTGAAACATAGACAATATAGCTCTTGTTAAAAAAAGCCAGTGAAATTAATCTATTACCAAATAGGCACATGCAAATATGTCGAATGCCCGTATGGACCATGGTCTGAATGGACCACCTCTTGCGGAAAAGGACAAAGAGCAAGGAAAAGAAAGCCAAGCCCTAAAACAAAACAAGCTGCAAGTTGTGATGGTCTTCCACAAACATGCTCTGCTAAAACTGATGTTGAAACGAGAACAAATATGTGTGAGTCTCTTTGCAAGCTTTCAGTGAACAAATATCAGCAAAAGTAATCGTCATTATTGCTTAAAAGCCGTCACTAGTAATGAAAAGTCACATCTGGAACAACCCACTTGGACCCAATCCGGGAAATGTACGGAGCAAACATATTGCCAATGACATTGTTCCTATTTGTGTGACAACATGTGGTAAAAATGCCGATTCTGTGCACGCAATAGAGTTCAAAAAAAAGAAAAGGCAACATGTTCGCAAATTTGCACCATTGTCGTTGATAAAGTAAAATTAGGTGACTCAAAAATGTATGAGAGACATAGAGCCCGTAATTCGCCTAACTTGACACAAATCATATCTTGGGATATTTTGAAACTTAATGCTAGTTTCTCACTACAGCCACGAAGCTCCCTAAACAAACACTTCCATACTGTTACCAGATGTTTGTTTTAATAAACCAATAAAGCAAGTTTTTACCAATTAGGCACATGCAAGTATGTCGAGTGCCCGTATGGACCATGGTCTGAATGGACCACCTCTTGTGGAAAGGGACAAAGAGCAAGGAAAAGGAAGCCAAGCCCTAAAACAAAACAAGCTGCAAGTTGTGATGGTCTTCCACAAACATGCTCTGCTAAAACTGATGTTGAAATGAGAACAAAAATGTGTGAGTCTCTTTGCAAGCTTTCAGTGAACAAATATCAGCAAAAGTAATCGTTATTATTGCTTACGTAAAAGCCGTCACTAGTAATGAAAAGTCACATCTGAAACAGCCTACTTGAACCCAATCCAGGAAATGTACGGAGCAAACATATTGCCAATGCCATTGTTCCTATTTGTGTCACAACATGTGGTAAAAATGCCGATTCTGTGCACGCAATAGAGTTCAAAAAAAAGAAAAGGCAACATGTTCGCAAATATGCACCATAGTCGTTGATAAAGTAAAATTAGGTGACTCAAAAATGTATAAGAGACATAGAGCCCATCATTCGCCTAACTTGACACAAATCATATCTTGGGATATTTTGAAACTTAATGCTAGTTTCTCACTACAGCCACGAAGCTCCCTAAACAAGCACTTCCATAGTGTTACCAGATGTTTGTATTAATAAACCAATAAAGCAAGTTTTTACCAATTAGGCACATGCAAGTATGTCGAGTGCCCGTATGGACCATGGTCTGAATGGACCACCTCTTGTGGAAAGGGACAAAGAGCAAGGAAAAGGAAGCCAAGCCCCAAAACAAAACAAGCTGCAAGTTGTGATGGTCTTCCACAAACATGCTCTGCTAAAACTGATGTTGAAACGAGAACAAAGATGTGTGAGTCTCTTTGCAAACTTTCTACAGAAATGGCAGAAAGCATAAAATCGTATTGAAGACGTCTTACGTGTTTTGGAGTCGATCTACATACCAACGAAAAAGCCGACATTGAAAAGACAGAGGGAGTTCGTTTTCTCTCTTGGACTCCAGTCGCAATTTTTCTTTATGCTCTGATTGGTCAACTATACTCCTGAGTCGCAATTTTCTGACTTTATGCTCGCAGCACTGATTGGTCAACTATACCGGTCTTGTGCTAGCGTTTTTCTGATTGGCCTATTTCGATCCACAACTGGGTATATATTTTTCATCGTGTTCTTTCGGACCCTGATTCTGACGTTTTATGCTCTGAGGAGTGTCAGACGAAAAAGCTTTTAGTATGTCGTAAACTGTTTGCTTTTTTCAAAACCATTTTCAAAGAAATCCATGATACGTATCAAGTCAATGCCAACTTTGCTATATACTTTGAAAGCAGTGCCCCAGGGCAACGAATTAGACCAATCAAATTCAAAAGAACAACCAATTACTAGTTGGGAGGTAGGTCTTGGCCAAGGCGATCTCAATCAGAAAATGGGTGTGGTTAACATACCCCTACATTGTTACAGTGGACGACTTGTCTGCTCTTCAAGTGGTTTCTATGCCGCGTTACCTCATTGTAAGTGACTCATTTACCTTCATTTGCATAGGTACTTTAGTTTTGAAGACAAGTATGACAATAGCGCTATAACCCTTTACATTTACTATGTAGGTACTTGCAAATACGTTGAATGCCCATATGGACCATGGTCTGATTGGACAACAACCTGTGGAAAGGGACAGAGAAGTAGGAAAATGCAGCCAAGCCCAAAAACAAAACAAGCCGAGAACTGTGATGGGCTTCCACAAACATGTTCAACAAAACCTGACATTGAAGCGAGAACCAAAATGTGTAAGTTTATTTTGGGTGTTTAGATAAGAGAAAAATTATTTTTATCGATTTTCTGTAGTAACATACAGCAATTGATTTCTAGCTTTTACCGAGATGCAACTAATTGCCTTCTGATTTCTCTGCTTCTATATTTTATGTTGATTTTCTAGTGGGCAGATGTTATACAGATTGCGAAACAAGCCTTTTCCAGTTTCTAGTTTTTAAGTATGATTATAAAGCAAGAATTTATTTCATTGTTTGACATACTGGGCATTTAGAGAAAGTCTAGAACCACTTATTTAGAGCAAGTGTAGAAAACCTGCCGGTCTTGTAGGATTACTAATAGCAAATCCAGGACAAGCCAAGGAGCCAAGGACTACTCAGAGCAAATGCTGGACCAGGTTGCTGGTCTTGTAGAACCTTTTCGATTGAGATACTTAAACAATTGGAGTCTACTTATTGATCCTTTGATTAATTTTTGATTGTTATTTTTCTGTATTTTTTGACCTGGCCTTTGGCTATACAACATTTCAAAACCCATGGCATGACAGATGAAATTATGAAAAGATAAGGAGTTGCAATTTCTGATTAAGAAGGAGGTCGTTCTTTCGAAGGTGGATTCTCTCGTAGATTTAGACTTGTTTAGACAATTTATCTGAATGCTCATGAATTGATTTCATCTAATGTCTTTTTAAAGAATTCTATGATATAAATACACAATTTTGCCAAGGGCAACTGTGTTTAATTGATCTTCATCCAAATACAAGATACAGGCTATCAGAAACTTTGGAATGGATTGTCTCTTGGTCACGTTTACCATACACTTTAAAGGCTGTCCTTTTCTCTTGCAATTCATAGTTGAAAATTTCCTATAACATAGGTTCATGTAAATATGTTGAATGTCCATATGGACCATGGTCTGATTGGACAACAACCTGTGGTGATGGACAAAGAGCAAGGAAAAGGAACCCAACTCCTCAAAAAAAGGAAGCTGAGAGTTGTGATGGGCTTCCACAGACATGTTCAACCAAACTTGAAGTTGAGAAAAGAACCAAGAAGTGTAAGCATTTAATGTTCATATGTACAGAGCAAATAGATTGCTTTAAGTCATTAAACTTGACTTAAATGAATGTTTTATGGAAGTATTTACAAAAATCGACGATTTCATTTTCTATATTTATTGCAGAAATTTTATTTGTGCTTTTGGGCTTCCCCTTAGACCACTCTCATTCAATGGATTTGATAGAAACTTGGAAAACCTTTCTGAAGCTATTTCGGGTAGAATATGTGTAAAGTATTTTAGATAACCTTTTGAGGCTATCGTTTTTTGTATCTAGCTATAAAATGTACACGCCAATCATTGTTATCGTTCAATTTGCTTGTAACCTGATACTTCATAAAAAACAGCTTTTGGTATTGGAAATGAGACCCTTCTAGAAGAGATGTGTGGTCTACTAGCATCCACACAAATGCTTTCGTTTGGGTATTCATACAATGTAATTTTGTAACTGTCAATACCTATAGTCAATAAAAAGTCTCCTTGCTGAAATAGAAAAGTTTCTAGGCTCCAAACACTGGACGTATTCTACAAGTAAGATTGCAAACTTTGCTGAGCTGGAGGAAACATTAAATAAATTTTTTAGACCTAAGAATAAGAACCCTACTACTAGTCCTAGAGAAGGCTTAATATTCCCAAACGATGCTACAAGTAAGATATGCTCGTGTACATGCTCGAAACGCTGTGTTTTCAATTATCAAACTAATTTATTTTATTCTGGTACTCACTTTATTTGCTAACTATATTATCGTTTCTTTGGATGAAGTATCATACGCAATGTACATACTTAATATGAAAAGTTTCCGAATTAAAAGGTTCCTCCCAAACAATTTCCCATCGTAGGCCAATGTGACTTTGTAGAGTGCAAATACACGGAGTGGTCTGAATGGACGCCGAAATGTGGCAAAAATATGGCGAGAAAGAGAACTTTACAGACTATCAAGAAGACAATTGAGAAAGAAAGCTGTGATGGACTTCCACAGACTTGCATTGGAGATGCTGAGCAAACCGAGAAAAAGGACGAGCTGTGTAAGAAAATTCTTCTTTTTTCCAATAAATGTTATCTTCAAAGAGGGATTTTTCTTGATGAAGTCAAGTGCTCTATGGGTAGATTACGTTAAACCTTGCTTCCAGTGGTTCATGTCGCAGATTTTTAAACTCATTGTATTTTGATCGACAATTAAGCTAGACTTTTTGTCTTCGAGCTATGCCTAAAACTTCATTAGCTCAGTATGCATCCAGATCATATTTTGTTGCACATCAAGCTCAGAATGCAATTGCAATTTTAACGATTCACAAGCTGCATATTATCTGTCTTTTCAGCACTCAAAGACAGGTGTTGCTTATTATAATACCATCTGCAGATCTGACTCATTTGCTTTGCTTCTTGCCATAATGTCAAACTACACTGAGAAAAGCCAAACATTTTGACTGCATTTTTGGCTACCTTAAGAAACAAATCAAAGTCTCAATTCACCAAAACAAAAAATAATTGACTTTGGTTCATTCTAGGTGAATGTGACACAGTCAAATGTGTTCAACAATGGAGCGCCTGGTCAGCGTCTTGTGGCTTAGCAACAAGAACTTTGAGATTCGTTAAGGTTCCAATCAAAGTAAAAAAAGAATCATGCGAAGGGCTGAAAACAACATGTCCCAACGTGACCGAGACACAAACTGATGACCTTTTCTGTAAGTTTATATCCGAATATGTTCGAAAACATTTTCCATATGGAAGGGAGCAGTCTGTCTGACGAGCAGCGATTAGGATTTGAGTCTCAAAAAAGAGATCGTGTTCTTACATAGCACAAATCTTTAACCCATAGCAAATCTTTAACTAAAAATAAGAACGCTTAATACATTTATATATCCAATGCTGCTTTACAATTGCGAGATCTGGACCTTAACCAAGAAATTGGAAGAAACTCTCGATATCTTTCAAAGAAAACTGCTACGTAGGATGCTAAACATCAAATTAATGGATAAATTAAGAAATGAAGAAATATATAAAAGATCACATCAGACAACCATCACAACCGAAATAAAGAAACGGCGATTAAACTGGCTTGGGCACATGTTAAGGTTGCCAGAAAGAACACCAGCAAAATTAGCTTTCAGAGAACATTTGAAAAAAGTGAAGGATAATCGGGGAAGACCAAAACAGACATGGATCAGACAAATGAATAAAGACCTGAAACCAATGAATAAAGCAGTGGATGAACTAACTAAGAACGATTATGAGCGAAAGGAATGGAAGAAAACAGTGGCAAGGCTAATGTCTTGAATTAAGACGGAAGCGCCAGTAAGAAGAAGAAGAAATCTTTAACTCCTCCTTTGGGGAGAAATTGATAAATCCACTCTTGCTTAAACATGAGAGCTACGCTATTGATCTCTATAGGTTGAATTCACAGTGTTTAGGATAGTAGCGATAAGATTGGCACTGAACCCTTCATAGACCTCTGTCCAAAGGGGTCCCTTTCAATATTGGATCTTGCAAAACGGATCACGCTCCTGCAAATAGAAATTATGATGATTCCGTTAGATATAACTTTGTGCTTTATTGCATGAAATATATTTACTCTAGCAAACTCAACTGGGTACATTAGTTTTATCATAATCCGCTACTTGCAAATAGAGAATGTGATATTTATTTGACACATTAGAAACATGCCAGTAGGTCATTGGAAACACGTGGAGATAAAATTGCAATCAAGGCATTTCTACTTTATGTGTTTTGCATAATTATAGACTCGAAAATTGCTTTGTCTTCAAAGCATTCTGTTTCTTTATCAGGTGAGAAGACACAGCCTCCAGTTACAACAGCTCCTCGTAAGTATTTCCTTTTGATTCAGATTCCCGTAGCAGAAGTTGATAGGGACCTGGGCCTGCTAAACAGGTATCATTATAAAGTTAAACTATGAGTCTTCGAAGTTTTCAAAACTGAAATACACATGATTGTCACGCATCTAATTGACGTCAAAACGCACCAAGTAGTTTGAATAATGGACTTTTGAGTGTCCTATCCAATACTGAAACTTTTTTGCAGTGGCTCGAGTGTAAAAACAGGAAATATATACAAATCTCATCTCCTTTTTCCTACAAAGCATCTACATGATTTCTGTATTAATTAATTTACTTGCTTTCCAACAGCATCTGATGCGATTTGTGGAGCAGGATACAAACCAATAGGCTGCTTCAAAAGCAATAAAGAAACCCAAAATGCCTTCAGTGAGATTCTATTCGTGGAAAGACATGTGAAGAGCAAAACCTTTAGTTTCCACGATTATCTCTCAAGCTTCGTTTGCAGATGTGCAACCAAGGCTAGATTCAGAAAATTCAACTTCTTTGCGGTGTCATCAGAAGGTGCGTCTATGTTTGATATCAGTTAAATATTTAAGGATATTGATATCAGGGCTTTTAGGTAGATGATGTACGAAACAATTGCTTTTTATCTATCTTAAAAGTATGAAAGAAGAATAGAGCCTGTGAGTCATCCGAAATGATGGTAACACTTGATAGAATCTTTCATCTCAGGATATGAAAATGCTTCTTTCTTTTTTAATGTTTCTCCAATCACTATAATACAAAAGAAAGTTGCAAAATGCAAATTTGCTCTTTATAGGTAGTACAGTGCAAGCTTTATCTTATAGATAGCACAGTGCAAGGCTTTTATATACCTTATACTTATATATTACACGAAAATAACACGGTACACCAAATAACGCTGAACAAGTTAATGCGATCACAAATTAACGCGAATAGCGAGATTGGACATCAAAATATATGGTCATTAACACAAATCAAGAAACTCAAACATCCAAATGGTATTTAATTAATGCGAATTTTCAAATTCAGTAATACTTTTTTCATTAGTCTCACTTTTTACAGTTGCATAAAAAGTAAAAGTTGGATGAAATTAATGGGCGTTTATTCAACGCTAGACGTTAAAGAACGCACGAGAAATTTACGCGGATGTGAAATTAATGGGATTTTGATTAACACGGAGTTTTTCCATTCACTTTAATTAATGTACAACTTTATTCTCGTGCAATAAGGTGCTATTTATGCTTAAAATTGCTAAACTTGAAGCTTTAGCAATGACTATAAGGCTGCTTGAATCATTCAGGTCAATGTCTGGGTGGAAAAGATGACGATGACAGTTGGAGTAAACACAGTGCTGTTGTTGCGAAGGAGTGCAACAATTCATATCATCAACAGTGCAGTGAGGCGACACCAATCTGCTTTGGAGCTGAGCAAACCCTCTTTGCGTATAAAGTAACCAATTAAAGTACACTTAAACATTAATATTTACACGATTCTTATTTGATTTAACAATATAAAAATGATTGCGTCAAAGCAATGACTTGAATGCAGAACTTGAGTTTCTTTGCTCAGCGTCGTCTTTTAGGCAAGCAAAAATGTCACTGGGACAAGCAAATAATGAAGGGAAAACTAGAAGCATGATTCTATCTAACAAGCATGAGTCATCTTTGGTCTCAACAGAATCTTACATAGTTTGTGAAATGCAAGTGTAAGAATAAATCGTCACTAGCGTTGCACAAAGATGAGGCATTGTCCCCTTTCTGTTTATCATTTTTGGCAGAATTACAAGATTTGAAAAAGACCAAAATGACTCAATAACAGAAGCTAGTTGGAATTGGGATTAAAAATTTAACAAGAGGCTGCCGGAGGGCAGCGAAAGTCTAAGAACAAATCATGATCATGTATGTGTGTTTCGAATTATGGTTTCTAAACAAAGTAAAGGCAGAAAGTTACCTAAATATAGTTTGATCTAAATCATATAAAATGATTGCAAATCATGCAAAATTCTGGCTGTCGCAATCGGCAACGAAGGTAAATGCATACACGCGTTTGAAATTGTCAAAGAATTTGCAATTAAGTTAAAGAACACTGTTGTTTTGGTGGTGTTCAGATTGACGAGAATTCAAAGTGTGATGCTAATATCCACAAGGTCTGTAAAAAGCAGCCAAGTTTCCGATATTCTAAGAATCTATGGGTGACAGAGAAACAAGGATAATTCTGGTTCTTTTATACTACGTCGTTTTAATTATGACCCATAAGTCTAGACGTTATATGAAAAATGAGACCAGCTTGAAAAATTTGGCGATCAAGCAGTACGACTAGCCTACTCGAATTCTTCGTCTTTGTACAATGATTTACTTGCTAACTCGAAAAAACTACCATAACGATTAAATCACTCAGAGTATTGGCACTGAAGTATATAAAACACGTGGCAACTTTGATCCTAACATTATGATGGGTCATTTTGTTTAAAAACCTTGTTTACATCTAATGTCAGATTCATCAATTATTGCATCAGACCGTTAAGTTTCCAAGAGTCAGAAATCTTTCAGGAATTCACTACCAGAATCAATGTAAAAAGCGCAAAATACCAAGCAGTTGAAAAATGTTCTTTAAACTTGGTCCCTTGAAAATAAACACTCATGTTGCTTTTGTCGTAAAAAATTTATCTGGTACAATCCTTTTGATTGCCTTATGTCTGTGTAAATTAATGCATATTCACTTTTGTAGAAAATAGCATTAAATGGTATATAGAATGCAAAACAATGCTTAACGATACCAGAAGATAAAATGTTGGTTGGAATAAACCTAAGCATATTTTTAATGGAAAGTTTGCCATTTTTACTAGTCGGTGGATGTCAAAAGCTTTCTTGGCTGAGCCTTACAGTCACAAGGATAGCATCTCAAAATGGCTTTCAAAGATTCACTTAAACAACAACATTCTTGGCAAGATTCTTACAGAATTAAAAAAACCAAGCTTTTCTCTACAACTAGATAATCTTGCTAATAGCTTATTCCATATCATGCTTTCGCTTTAAGCGTTTTTACAAAAAAGATTATCCTGGTGTTATGAAATTTCTGGCAAGACGAAGTTTATTAGCAGAAAAGCCCTGAAAAGCTGTCATAACTGTTTCATCTTTTATCTCCAACAATGAGAATACGACGTCTTTGTCATTGCCTTTTTATGTAGTGATTTTTATGATGTCAGACTAAGATCAGTGGTTTGCAACTTCGCGCAAACATCTTTATCTCTACATAAGTGGAAAACTTGCTCTTAGCAGAAGTCCTTAGATCTTGATTCTCTACGTAACGAGATGTAATATTGTAGAAATATTTGTATCATTTTTTTTAATTGTAGACCGAACTATTCGTGCAACACTTTCTTGCCTTGGTTGTGACATATGTCAAGTATTCTGTTATATGCTCAACTCACAATTGACTATGAATTAACCTGGTGTGCTGGTGTAAAATAAAGCATATATATCATTGACTCCAATTATTACTTTAACAACTCATAATAAACTTAACATTATTTGAATAAAACAATTGAATCATTATGTGAATAAACCAGTATTTTTTCTATTTTGCCATCACAGTCACATTTACTTCATTTCATCTCAGTTTTGAATGTTCATTTTAAGTATTTATTTCATTTTATGGAAATTCTTTGGCGATTTTGTTCATACTTTTTTCTAATGATTCCTGAAGTTTCCAAATTCTCAATTTTGTGTTGTCTTAAAAAACACTGATGACACATCATCAAGATGATATCATCTCTCAATAGCTCAATGCGTTGTAGCATGGTCAAATTGTGACCGCTTCCACAAGAATAATCTTCTTCTGATGGTGCTTTCATTTCGAAAAACTGGAATGCTTTAAGTTTTTGCAGAGCTGCAGATGTTGTTGACAGTTTTGAGAGCAACAGTTTAAACCCAAATCATGCATTAATGTCCAATTGACATTTCTACAACCTTCTTAGCAATCTCTTTACATTTACTTTGAGACTGTAACGCATCTTTAGCTCTTAGTGCATTGATAATGAGTATTAAACAGCTTCAACTTCCCTCTCAAAGGGGTATTGCAAATATAGGTTTAACCCTTTCTCTTACAACTCTGAATATTCAAAAACTCTGATTGTGGAATCTTGAAAACTAACATAAGAATGACCTATCATCTGTCGTCTTTTCACTTTCCATGATTCCCTTTTAAACAGTTTTTTGGCGGTACATAATTTGAAAATGGCTTTGAAAAGCAAACATCTCACAACATGTTAACTAAAAGCTTTTTCATCTGACACTCCGCAGAGCATAAAATGTCAGAATGATTCCCTTTTAGTTGTCTAAATTGAAAAATGGAAATTCCTCAAATTTCATTACGCCTTGAAAATCCACCTTCGAAGCTGGCTTGCATTTGATTGATTTGCTGGTGCTACCCCCTATATTCTCATCTTCACCCCAACATGACACTCCAAGACTTGCTTTTATAAAGTCCACTTTCTCATTAAGTCAGCAAGATCTGTATGCCTTCAAGCAAGTCACTATGGCAGCTTCATTGCTAGGCACAATTTTTGTCTTCACATTTGCAGCCAATTCATTCAACTATATCTCTCATTTTTTGTCTATTCTGTCTATGCATATTCTTCTTTTATCCTTGGAATACCATTCAAACCCATTATTTTTTTCACGGCCAAAACCCATTCACCAAGGAGATTCACAAATGCATCTCAGCCGGAGAAATGGGGCTAGTTTAATCAAGAAGAGAAACAAGCAATCTCTTCAAGAGTTATCACGTTTTTCTTGCAGGGCCTACTCTCAAATATGTCGCATTGATCTTGGAATAATTCTGGATGATTCTGGCTCTATAAAACACTGGGGATTTGAGCAGGAGAAAAAATTTATCCGAGATGTAACAAGACATCTTCATGTCTCGTCAAGCAACACTCGTGTTTCAGTGATGACGTTTTCTACTCATCCACGAATGAGAATCTTCTTCCGCGATGGCTCAGCACAAAACTGGAATTCTTTAAACTGGGCTCTTAACGGCATAAGGCATTCGGGTAATGATTTTCTTTTCTCGTGGGTGTAGTGCTATGTAGTTTGTGAAAGTGCAGTATAAATTGAGGAAAATAAAAAGAGGAGTCTTGGGCTTTAGAAAGGCAAAACGCTTTTTTGTTGGGTTTATTCTCGATTCTTTTTTTGACAGTCATTGTTTAAGTCTAGTCTCTGTCTCTTTCACTATTTAATGTACAGCAGTAGGACAATATTGTGCTTATGTGTATGTATTGTATCATTTAGAAAGGATAAGACCATCTTGAATATCGAATAGTTTATGGGCCCTCCTAGAGAACTCTAACTATGCCATTCATATGTACAATATGTTTATTTTGTCTATTTGACAACAATTATCAACTGAACTGCATTTTACCCATCGCAGGCGGTTGGACAAACACTGACACTGCTTTGCATTTAGCACGAACCCATATATTAAATCCAGTTTTTGGGTGAAGACCTGGAGCACCAAAGGTACTGAGCGATTGCTTGATTGCCACCTATGAAGTGGAAATTTAAATAGACCATGCTCCCACCCGTGTATTTTCTGTATTTATACAAACGCTTTTCTTTGACATATCTTTAGCGTAAATCATTGTTTAAGCCGTCACTTTGATAACTAAAACAGTTACAGTTCTTCCTTCTTAACACAGTTTTATCTCACGGAGTCATGATAAAGACAGTCAGTTTGGATGAAAGTGCTGTGTATCGTGCCTAAGGAACAATATGACAGTGGAGACTAGCATTAAGTTGAGACTTTATTGTTGTGGAGAATAAATTTAGTCAAAAGTAATACCATTTTTATATCACATCATTTTTCTGTTTCACTACCTCTAAATCCAGACTGCTCAGCTTGTAATAAATGCCACTTAATAGCACATCAGGAGCCAGTAACTATCTTCATGGCAAAGAAGTATTTCAATTCGATCCTTTTTTTTAGTACCATTCTGTACCTGCTAGCCAAAACATGGTCTTTTTTGAGTAAAATGTCTTTAATGAAGAATGCTTAATAAACTACTTAAAACGCTTAAAATCTTCTGTTTACAAATGTGCTAGATGCTGCTGCTGCTCACAGATGGCCAAAGTCAGTCTGGCCACTCAAAGCTCTCTTATGTTGCAACTCTTCTGAAAAATAACTTCGTAAACATTATAAGCATTGGCGTCGGCTACTCTGTACGACGAAGCGAGCTGGAGCTGATTGCATCTAGGCCAATCCACCAGCATGTCTTCCAAGTACGAGATGCAGGGGCGCTGAATAGAATCATCAACACCGTGAGGTATTTAATGTTTCTATGTACAAAGCAAATAGAGTGCTTCAAATCCTTAGATTTTCTTTATGTGAATGTTTTCTGGAGGTTTCTACAAAAATCAACAATTTTACATTCTATATTTATTGCAGAAATTTTAATTGTGCTATTGGGCTTTCCCTTAGACCACTCTCATTTACTGGATTTAATTGAAACTTGATTGTAATCTGATATTTCATAAGAAACAGATTATGAGGCACTTTCGCACTGGAAAGAAAAGGTATGTGGTCCACTAGCACCCAAGAAAATGCTTTCTTTCGGTATTCAAGCAATGTAATTCTGTGACTGTCAATCATTTTAGCCAATAAAAAGGACCCTTCATTGAAATAGTAGAGCTGGGTGTGTTCTACAAGTAAGATTGCGAAGTTTGCTGAGTCGATGACACAAAAATCTGCAAGAAAACCTTGAATACATTTTCTTGACCTGAGAATAAGACAACCTTCTACTAGTTCTAGAGAAGGCTTAATATAAAAAGTTTTTGAATTTAAAGGCTCTTCCCAAACGATTTCCCATCGTAGGCCAATGTGACTATGTAGAGTGCAAGTACACGGAGTGGTCTAATTGGACGCCGAAATGTGGCAAAAATATGGCGAGAAAGAGAACTTTGCAAACTATCAAGAAGACAATTGAGAAGAAAAGCTGTGATGGACTTCCACAGACTTGCACTGGAGATGCTGAGCAAACGGAGAAAAAGGACGAGCTGTGTAAGAATATCCTTTGTTATCTACAAAATGACTTGAAAACGAGAAAAATAATTTTGCTGAAGGCAGAGGCTCTCTGGGTTGACCTGTGAAGTTCTGTAGGTTGAAAATATTTCAGAAGAACTCAGTTTCTCTCTGACCTCACCAAAGTAAATGAAATTTTGAACCCAAATACAAACTAGCTGCTATTACAAAGTTTTGAGACATTAAGATAATATATGTTTTTTCTATGAGCTATTTGAGTTTAAACATTAAAATATATGAGCATTCAAATGGGTTTGTAAGTACATTCAAATTTAAACAGGCATGACGCTGACCCCACCTAATCCCTCATGAACCTAAGCTGACAGTGTCCCTAGCTTTCTTTTCATGTGCGATTACTGTATAAAATTTCCGTTTTGCGCCAAATATAAGCTAATATCCTTTCATGATAGTTCTTAAATCTGAAAAAGTGAAAGCTCCTTATTGGCTTCAACAATGAATAAATTGAAGTAGTAAAAGTCTTTGCAATGAGAGCACTATATTTGCGTTGTCCTTTTCCAGGTGAATGTGACACATTCAAGTGTATTCAACAGTGGAGCGCCTGGTCAGCGTCTTGTGGCTTGGTAACAAGAACTTTAAGATTCATTAAAGTACCAATCAATGTAAAGAATGAATCATGCGCAAGACTGGTAATAACTTGCCCTAACGTGACCGAGACACAAACCGATGATCTTTTCTGTAAGGTTTACTGAGGTTAAGTTAACATACTCAATTGGAATGAAGGTCTTGATCTTGATTATAGCGATCACAACTTTGTGGTTCAGAAGATGGGTTGTAAGAAAACGAAGAAACGGTCTCAAGAATCAAAGGGGCAATTTATTCTTGCAAATTGCGTACATGTGTCTACGAAAACAAAAGGTCTTCCAGGGATTTTCAGATAAAACCATAGGATTTTCTCCAAAGTTATACAGGTTTGCCTCTCGTAGAATCCACATTTGAATAAAAGCAAGATACACCTTCCCGTCTCACAGGATTGTCGCCACTTGAATCGAGCAAAAGATTTATTTTTTGATCCGATGGAGACACAACGGCCATTTGCTCTCGACTCTACCACTAATAGTTCATTATAGCAAGTTCAAAGTTCAATACATTATGACGAAAGAAGGATTAAAAGAATTGAAATTTCATAGGTCTTTTTTTCTTGAATTAATAATAGCACATTGGAACATTATTGTCAAGTAGTAAATAGATCTAGTTTGTACCGATAGCAGATTTTGAATAACTATTTTGGATTGTCAGTCGAATCAAGAGCACTATGTTGTTTGTACCTGTGTCGGTAGTTAGTGAATTACTATTATTACTATTATTCCTATGATCAGAATTTGTGATCAATAAAATGCAAAGCAAGTGATCAAATATCAATCAATCTCTGAGGAATTTTTTTAAGCTTTATCAGTTTCCATTCATATGATTCAATTCTATACCATTTTTGAACATTTGCTAAATATATATGAAAGGATGTTGTTGAAATCTTTTTTTTGAAATCAGGTGAGAAGACAAAGCCACCACTCACAACTCCTTCTCGAAAGTATTCGATTTGTCTGTACCTTGAATCATTGCTGCCATCAAAAATCTATAAAATGCTACCTCTTGCAAGAGTAATAAAACATCATTTTAGAAATTTTTTTGAGTATACTACTAGAAGCTGAAAATATTTCTCGTTAAGCAAATGAATGAAAATCCCTTCATTTTCACTCCTTGCAAAGAAAATACAATTTAATGCATTTACGCCACCATAATGTTTGTTGCTTTCCAACAGCATCTGATGTGATTTGTGGAGCAGGATACAAACCAATGGGCTGCTTCAAAAACAATAAAGAAACCCGAAATGCCTTCAGTGAGATTCTATTTGTGGAAAAGCATGCTCTCAAGCAACCAAGTCTAGATTCAGAAAATTCAACTTCTTTGCGGTGTCATCAGAAGGTGCGTCTATGTTTGATATCAGTTAAATATTTAAGAATATTGATATCAGGGCTTTTAGGTAGATGATATACGAAACAGTTGCTTTTTATTTATTTTAAAAGTAGGAAAGAAGAATAGAGCCTGTGAATCATCCGAAATGACGGTAACAGTAATATATCTTGATATAATCTTTCATCTCAGGATATGAAAATGCTTCTTTCTTTTTTAATGCTTCTCCAATCACTGTAATACCAAAGATTGTTGCTATGTGCAAACTTGCAGTCTATAGAGTGTATGCCAGGGGTGTCGTAGTGCTATTGAAAGCCCCCTGATCCCTCTGAGCCTCCTTGCAAATACTAAAGATTAGCCAATTTCTACTTTTGGTATTGTTTTTGTGGCATTTTTTGCAAACGCCTTTCTTGTTATTTCGTTAGCACTACGCCCTTGGTGCACGCTTTCACCTAAGCACAATGCAAGATATTTTTTTATTAGTCCCAGTACTTTAGTCATGACTATAAGGCTGCTTGAATCATTCAGGTCGATGTCTGGCGGGAAAAAATGACGATGACAGTTGGAGTAAACACTGTGCTGTTGTTGCGAAGGAGTGCAAAAATTCGTATCATCAACAGTGCAGTGAGGCGAAACCAATCTGCTTTGGAGCTGAGCAAACCCTCTTTGCGTATAAAGTGACCAATTAAAGAGCACTTAAATATAATTAGCTACGTGATTCCTTGTTTGGTTTAATAATGTGAGAGCGAATATGACAAAGCACAGAATTTGAGTTGCTTTGCCCTGTGTCTTCTTGCAAACTGCAAGTAATGTAACAAAGAATGAGAGTAAGAACATGAATTTGTTTATTCTATGTCTCCTTGGATGACAATAAGAATAATATGGGAGTCTCTTTAATAAATTTTTTCTTTACGCTAAGACTGGGAAGGAGAAATATTTTATGCAAGGATGCACCTCTGCCCTCTTTCTGTTGGATATCGTAGACAAAGGCATAAGCTTTTGAGACAGAAAAAGAAACTTATCTAAAGAGAAGCTAGCTTTTGTTGAAGATAATTGGCCTAAGACATGCACAGTATATTTGAAAATATAATCATGTTCAAAGGAGTTATAGAACAAGCGAAGTTCAGAAATCTTTCCAAATAAATTGAGATTTCGGAAGTAAAATCGTTGCCAACACAAAGTACACTATGATTGATGTCAAGGACAGAATAATTTTAGCTTTGAAGTTTGATGAATGCCAGGCGTCCAGTTCCTAACAAGGACCTTGTATTTCGATCGAATATGATTAATGTAAGCAAGAACTCAGAGAGATGAAATTTTGGTAAAGATCTTTGAGAAATTCTCAACAGCTATTTTTGTTCTTACTTGGTTAATATATTTCACTTATAAGCTATTTCAATGCCTCTGAAGTGAAAAATCCTTTGCTGTTTTGCATTAGATATTTCAAGATGGCACAATTAAACGCATATACCTATTACACGTCACAGCTTCAGTTGTTCACAGTTTCTTAAACCATCTTTGTTGTCGTTTCATCTTTATTCCCTGCCATCTTTTTCAGCAAGAATTTTTTTCTTCTTCATGTAGAAAGACAAAATGCTAAATACACGTTTAGACCTTCTTTGGAGCACGTTATAACACCAAAATCGCTGGTTTAAAAAAGGGAGCTAGTGTTACTCATCAAACAAACTCGTTCCCCTCTTGCCTTGCGTCGCAAAGTACTTATAAAAAAGTTGATTCAACTTTGCAGCCAGGCAAGAAATAACAGCAGTTGAATTCTAAGCCTGTGTTGATAAATATTCAATTTTTCTTGGAAATTGAACATGAAACGAGAATGCTATAAAATATTGTTGGATACCCTTGTTACTTCTGACTCCTCGTCCTTTGATATTTTCAAAGCACAAATGATGATAGATGCCTTTCTATAATTCTATGTTAGAAACTTGACATGCATAAAACAATACCAAGAAAACCATTAAAAATGTTTGCAAATTAGAAATCTTTTTATATTTACGGTAATGTTTGTATTTGTTGATAGGTGATAAATGTGAATTATTCCCCCAAAACATTGAAGGTGACAAATGAATTTGTTGCGAATGGAACAGTAACAAAATACCTGGAGGTTGTGCCTTGAGACTGGGTGTATTTAGATACCGAAGTCTATTCCAACTTTGCAAAGATGTCTGTTCGTTGACTTTGAAGCAAATTAGTGGCGATTTCAGCATATTGGGAGATACTGGAATGTAAAAATAAGATATGATGTCAAAAACAATTCGAATGATACAGCAATATATGCCTATTAAACAACTAGTGATGCCTGCGGTTTTTTGTAAATTCAGAAATTGCTTATATAACGGATTAAATCATTCTTCTTCTTCTACGAGTTTGTCCCACTATCCAGTGGGGTCGCTGCGGCGATCATCTTCCTCCAGGTCCTCTTGTCCAGGGCATCCTCCTCCTTCGCTCCAACTGAATCAAGGTCCTTCTTCACGCAGTCCATCCATCTCAGCTTAGGCCTACTACGCTTTCTTCCTCCTGGCAACCTCATCTCCATCACCTTCCTGCCAACGTACGTCTCGTCTCTTCTCTTAACATGGCCAAACCACCTCAGACGGCTTTCCTTGCACTTTTTTGAAATACTAGTAATTTCCATTCGTTTCTGTTGTAGTTATTTCCTACATGATCTTTCAAAGTATGGCCCAGGGCCCATCTGCACATTTTCATCTCGACCACCTCTAGTTTGTTTGTGTCACGGACACTCAGGGGGACTGTCTCCATACCGTACAACATAACTGGTTGTACTAAAGTCCTGTAAATCACCCCTTTCACCCTATGTGGTATTTTTCTGTCACAAAATACCCCAGACATCTTCTTCCAGCTACTCCAACCACATTGGATTCTCCGAATCACTTCAGCTTTCACACCACCTCCTGATTGTAGGGTACTGCTTAGATACTTGAAGTTTTTTGTCACTGGAAGTTTACTATCCTGCATACACACACTTCCCAAAGATGACCCATTCAAGCACATATACTCTGTCTATAATCTGAGTAAATCGTTCTAAGAGAAAATGTGAGCAAGTGACAGAACCAGGGCAGGATTTGAACCAGCGACCAGAAAAACTGTATGTCGTTGCGACACCGGCTGACCTTTAATAGTCTTGTTCTACTTCCAGAAAAAATACCAAATCTTGCAGCAAAGTATGATCAAAACAATTTTGACAAAGGATAAATTTTCTTTGATGTCATTTTTAATGCTTACTAACAACTACTTTAGAAACTATCTAAACTTCATCAGATATTTCCAATGAATTGAAGTATAATATCGAGCAATCAATTAAATAAAACTAACTAACTGGCTTACAACTTCCACCAAGCTTTACAAAGCCCTTTTCTTTTTTAAATTGGTAACTTGATATCTGAAATGATTTGCAGAATAACTTTAGTAGGGAACTGAAGAAAACCAACTAATTGCCACATTTTGTGCAAAAATTAGACAATTTTTACTTAATCAAGCCTAATTGATCTCACAACTTAAGCAATTTACAGGCTTACTAATACGGTTATTGCATTTACAGTATGACATATAAGTGTAATTCTGCCATTCTAGCATATCAGCAGCATTACTTTTGCATGACAAGGTGTAATTGAAACTGTAAAGCCTCTTCTGTTGCCTCAAAACATATCCATTTATTCTCTTGACTGATCATTACTTAAACAAACACATTAGGGTGTGTTTTTAAGCACTTAAGGCATGTAAGCGTTGAGTATAGTGTATTATTTAAGCAGCTTGGGCTCTTCTAGAAACGGGGGGATATAGAAACTCCAAGCTAACTTAAAGAGTTGAAGAAGAGAATCTATGTTCTAAAAGAAAACCTAGGCAGTTTAAAGTCCAAAGGATCCATCTGACACACAAAGATCACAGCAAAAGCGACTGTTTGGTTATATCGTTATCAAATCTCTTGTAAATTTTGATATGGGTTGGGGTTGCACGAATAAATGTCACAAGAATTTGACACAAAACTTTATCAATTCCATCTACGGCTAAGGTCTTCTTTTTGCCTCTACTTCTCAGTAAGCTTTATTCATGCTATATATCTAGTATTAGAGCATCGATACTTAACAGTCTTCTGCAAGTACTGCTGGTCCAACCATTCTTCAATATATTTGAAAAGACATAATAAATGTTTCTGCCAGCCAATCAGGTTGAATGACATCAGCATAAGCTTAGCTTTATCAATCATAGCAATAGCATTATCAATCTCGTTGTCAGCTGGGAAACATGTTATATACTACGTTGCTGGAAAACTTACTATATTTCTAGAAGGCAAATATGTTAGTTACTAAATTAACTTGTAATAAAGGAATGAGTGAGAGAGGCCGAGGCAGCAATGTTACTTCAAAAACGGGGCTGTTGCTAGAAAAATTCTATCGACATTACACTTCGATGATACAATACTTATATGCCCACTATGCAGTCACTGTAAATCGTTTAGATGCAGCTTTCCGTTATAGATTCTATGAATTATATTACGTTATAATTTTTATATAAAAAGAAAAACAGTTAAATAGTGAAATGATCCCAATCATTTATTTGCGTCACTAGGATATTTCTTGAAATCAATGACTGAGGTATTCCTGGCAATGCATGTTACCCCCGGCTGTTCAATTTTCCTATAGAAAGAGTCTTTCTCACTGCCTAAAATAAATTGATTTGGCTTATCTTTGCTGAACAAAATGGCTACGATTTTGATAACACTTTTCGCCTATTCGATTGTGCAAATGTGAGTGATGAATCTATTATTCAATGTAAACTTCGTATTTTAATCTATTAAAACTCTAACTTATTGCTTTATTTTGAAACTCAAGACAGTATTCTAAAAAAACATATCAATGAAAAAAGGCTTCTTTCTTCAGAAATTTCTTCTAATAACGCTTTTTTAAGAAAATCATTTTATCATATGAAAAATTGAGGCTCAATAAAATACATTTCTCTTTAGTAAGGTTAATGTGTTAGATATCTTTGCAAAATCTAGACTGGATTCTTACATAGTAGGAGATTTTATAGCTTGCCTAATTTGTCACTCCTATTTTGAACCTCATAGAACCTTAAAAAGATTTAAAAAATCTTCAGTATATTATTACACTGACTCTTGTTTACCAGTGCACAAACGCAAAGATGTAACATTGATATTGGGTTCATCCTTGATGAATCTGGCTCGATCACTGAGAATGGGTTTCGGCAAGAGAAGGATTTTGTTAAGAAAGTCTCGGGTCGCTTGCATGTTTCTCCAAGCAACACACGTGTTTCAGTGATGACGTTTTCGAGGAATCCTAACATGCGAATCTATTTCAAAGATAAATCTGCACAAGACTGGAATGCTCTGAGTAATAATCTTGACACCATGACACATTCAAGTACGCAAGTTTTACTCAATTTCTATAATAGAAAATAGTTGCTTATTTCACATTAGGAGCTTTGTAAACAAATCTGTCACATTTTGGCACAGTATGTGTCAGATTTTTCACAGAAAGATTATATTATGTATAAAATTAATAGTTTTTTATAAATGCTAACTATCCTTGTTTCATATAAAAAAAGGCTAAGCTGGAAATTTTGTTGAATTTTAATGAATTGTCTGGGGGTTTTTTACGGTGAAAAATCAAATGACATTTAATTCTTATTGCAAAGTCAAGTATGATTTCTATAATTACATGTATTTATTGTTCATAAAAGGAGGGTAGTGTGTACTTGGCTAAAGTTCATTTAATACAGGAACAAATCAATTTGATATGTTATAAATCTTCGGAGATGCTCTTCGGAGATGAGGCCCGATATCAAATTAGAAGCAAACTCCGGTCGAAGGCAGATAGGTCGAAGGCGTTCATTTTTGAACACACGTAAATGCAAGTATAGAATAACACCTGTGCTCTTTACTTTGTGTGTCGTAAGCTGCAGCGATACGAGTCTGCTATGTTAAAATCACAGTAAGATGTATGTAACACACCAGTTATAGATGTATATATTCATAAGGCTGAGATTTTCTTAAAAAACAAATCTTGATAACCTATTTTATCCCCAAAGGTGGCAGAACAAACACCGAAAAAGCTTTACAGCTGGCCAAGACAACGATGTTCAATCAAAACTCAGGTGCAAGGCTGGGTGTACCTAAGGTAAATGGTTTTCTCGAGCAGCCTTCTGTTAGAAGTATGCATTTTGAGCAGCATAATTTCAAAAATGATGCTTGCCTAGCTTTCTTTTACTGTTGATCCTATTTGCTTATGCGTCTTATATAAAGCATCACCAATGAAGGTGCCGAGAGATTGTCACCTTCATATAATGTAAAACGGTGTATGGCTTAACTTTAGCTTTTTTAACAAAACTTACATACTTCCCATTGTCTAAAGCTCTCTGATCTAATTCAAATTACTTTCAAGCATTTTGAAGAGTTTTTTTAAATCGTGTCCTATGATTTCTTTTTCTTGAAAGGTCCTTTTGCTGCTTACAGACGGTTTCAGCCAATCCAGCACTGGAGTACTGTCACGTGCAGCATACGCACTAAGGCATGACGGTGTTTCCATCATAGTTATAGCAGCTGGTCCACTTGTGCGCAGGGCGGAGCTGGAACTTATTGCATCTAGACCAGTCGAGCAGAACATCTTTCAGGTCAGAGATATGACGTCACTGGGGAATATTGTTGCCAGAGTCAGCACACAAGCTTGTAAACGTATGAAATTTCTAATTCTCAATGCATTGATGTTTATCTGAGTGTTTTGAATAAACCTATAGGTTCTTTACTTGTTAATTTACATTGACATTGATATTTTACTTACGACACTGCTGATACTTTTTTAAATCCCTTAAGTAAATAGCTGAATCGCTATCTAACGTTTAGTCTATCTATTAACTCAATTTATCAATATTTTCTTCGCGTGTAAATGCTTGTGATATTTACGTGACAGTACACTATTTCTGATCCAACCCACAAGATATGATATAATATGAGAATGAGTTCAAGTTTTGTATGCATTCTTGATGTCACCTATAAATACGTTATTAACAATCACAAATATGAAATTAATTGAATAAGTTTTCAAATTTCCTATAGTATGAATGTTCCAGCACTGATGTTCTAGAAGGCTCAAAGTTTGGAAGATAAGCCTTCTGGCAATACAGTATTGAACAACTAGAATCTCTTAATTCGTAGTAGGGGTAAACCATTACAACAGTGGATTCTCTTGATTCTAGAATTTTCATCATATCTATCATTGATTTTTGATAGCGGTAACTTGTTTCTACAACCAATGCATCTACAACGAGTGGTCAAAATGGAGCGGATCATGCAACGAAGTGACACGCTCAAGAACCGTTCTCCAGCAAATACGAAGATCAAAGATTGTAATGGGTGGCTGTGCAGGACTCAACACCAAGGACTGTGTAACCGATATCGATAAAAAGGACATTGGGAAATGTTTACGTAAGTGACACAGTAGAAACGCTGTCTTTATGTATTATAATTCATTTGCTTGGTATTTCTTTATTTTCACACCTTTGATTAGAATTGTTAGTTATTTTGACTTGTTTACAATCAGTGTTGTGAAAAACCAAAGTCAATATAAAGAATTATTGCAAAACTTCTTTTGACTTTGGTGAAATCTTGATCGTGAAATGCTCTGTTAATATCTTGCAATTAAAATGTATACATTTGCATCGAAGAGGGGGGGGGATCGAGAAACTTCCCTAGGCTTTGTTTGAGAGTTATCGACCGAGAAAAAACTGGGGTAGTTTTCTCGACCACGCCCTTCAGACTCTCCGAAAACTTTGAAAACGCCTTATTCGGTATTTTGATCTACTCTGAATTTGTAGAAAAACAACTTTTTCAAGCAGCATTTTACGTAACGGGGATTTTTTTGCAAGAAATCGAATTTGATCTGTCCCGCTCCTCTTTTTACAGAATGGTGCAAGTACGTGAAATGTTTCTGGGCTGGATGGGGAGCTTGGTCTGCGTCATGTGGCAGCGTTGCTAGGCAACGCAAGATGATAGAAGAGCCAGCTGTTGCTCAAAGAAAATTTTGCCAAGGACTGCCACAGAGGTGTTACCAGAAACCAGAGATTGAAACCAACAATCTCAAATGTATGATTTGTATACTCGAGTTTAAAGCTTCCTTTTACAAGATTTAGTTATATGCTTCTTTCAAGTAGCACAAATTAGGCCTCTTTCAAAGACGCAGGAACCGAGAGGGATGTGAGGCACGGCACCCTTTTTTTGAAAGCAAACAGAACGCAATCAAAGACACAGGCATTTTTATTTTTCGAAATGGCCCTTCTGTGTTTGTAGCACATCTATCTCTTATGATAATCAATGCTTAATCGAGAGGCCTCTGATAAAAAAGGGTGGGCCAATTTCTCCTTTGCTTGAAAAGACGCAAAAGAGCATAAAAGAGCAAGAAGTATATATTGCTACATAAAGCTCACATCAAGAGATGTCTTGGTACAGTCTTCATATTACCCAAGATACCAGATGAGTAAAGATTTGATGGAAACTAAGTCTTTAAAAGTACGTTGTATCTGAGCATAGAAATAGCAAATGCCCTTTACTTTCAAGAAATTGCTGAATTCTTTAAAAAACCTATGAAAAGTTATATTTGAAGACGATAACCCACTCTTTCCAAATGATCTCTTTTTCTTTATTAATACAAATTGAAGATTGATTAGTTTTGGGTTTTAACAGGAAATTTTGTAAACCAGTTTTTCAGTTTTGCTGAATGTGTTATTTTGCATGCATATTCAAGAATGAAATGAAAAATTAAAAAAATATAACAAACCTTTTTATTCTCGTATTATTGATCTTCCTTTTTTAATAATTTGGCCGTATTCATCTACATAAAAGAAAATATAACTTTAACCAGCGGGTAAATTACCAAGAAGAGGATGGTAGGCTGCCTTGGCAATTGGAGAGCGTGACGAGGCAAATATTATTGCATTCTGAAAACAGAAAATGTAGAATGATGATGAACGAGGGTGGATTTGCCAAGAAAATCAAGACGTATGGTTGTGTTTGTCGCATACAATGTGAACTCGTTTTTCTCAAGACATCTTCATTTTAGGCGTTTCCTGTGACTACGTTGAATGCAAATATACAGAATGGTCTAAATGGAGCCATAGTTGTGGCAAAGATATGGTTCGAAAGAGAACTCTACAAACTATAAAAAAGAAGGGTACAGACTGCACTGGAAAGCCAAAATCCTGCACAGGGGAAACAGTGCAAAGAGAGAAAAAAGACGAACTATGTGAGTGAAAATAAATGAAACCTTTGCCTCCCTTACCTTTTTATATACTTGAGTAGCAAGAATATGCCTGTTGCGATAGACTAGGAAATTGCTAGGAGCATGTATGTAGAATGGTTGAGTTTACTCACTGTTTTGCGTTATCTTTAGGTGAGTGCGATGCAGTCAAGTGTGTTACCCAGTGGAGTGCATGGTCGGCCACGTGTGGTAAGGCCACTCGAACCCAGACAGTAGTCAAGGTTCCCATTAAGGTGCGAGAAGAGTCTTGTGACAAAGTAACCAAAGACTGCCCAACCACGACAAAAACAGAAATTGATGATTTAATTTGTGAGTATTTTTATGGCATTTATGCCTTCAAAGAGCAGTTTGGTTTATTCATAGTCTCTAAGGAACCAGTGTGATATGCAAACCCTGGGGATTTATGCATTGAAGATTACATCAAGGGTGAGACTCGGAGTTGCAGCCTCGAATCCAATTCAAAAACACTTTGATGCGGCGATAGAAAGGGTACAATTGGTAGTTGATATGACTGGAAAGTAATAATGCATAATTCATTGAAAATTCATACACGATGAAGGAAAGTTGCAAAATGTGGGCTATACCTCCCTATTCGTGGGTAAATCTTTTGGGATCCTAAAGAGAAAAGAGCATTTAACAAATGGCGGCCTCTCAAAGGGCTGGGTAGCATTTCTAGCAGTCAGCCGAGCCTGGCATTGCTGACTAAACGTCTATCTTGTTTTTATTGTCGCGGTGTTTTGAATCGTGTTGTTTTGCTTTAGATAGATATTTAAGTAGTCATATCCCCTAGAGGATATTTTTTGTTTGATTTAAGGAACAATAGTGGAGTTGTTTTTTAGTAGCAGTTGAGGAGCAGGTTGAGAAAAGTAGAGTTGAATCTTTTTATGTATAAATTCGTTGTCTTTGGTTTGAATCGCTTTTGCCATTTTACTCGTACTCGTGACAGTTTTTAACAGTAAGACTTACAAATTTTATGATTTACGTATTAATTCCAAGATCTAAATAATGATATATAGTCTTTCAGGCTTTTCACTCCATGCATACTTTATTGTAATTATATGAAAGAAGGTACATTTTGAGCTGACGTTTTATTTTGAAAGGTGTTAAAACAAAGCCCCCAGTGACGACTCCTGAACGTAAGTACCAATGATTTTCAGGATTACAAATCATGAAATCAAAAAGTATATGAGATCTTTTTACTGAATAAACTGACTTTTAACAGATGCCGTATTCATATTAAGCCGGACTGGTTTGCTGTATTGGTTTCAATCTTGCGGCTAGCCAGTAATTAATTTGTACTTTATTCCGTTAAAAGGATGATAAGCACGCTAGTTGGTAAATATGGTAGTTCACCATAGCAAGGTCATAAAGAAGTTTTTTGATCAGAAGGCAACGAAAGGAATAGGCAGGGAAACGATGCTTTAGATATTAAGGTACCCTGGCTGGGTACCAGACCCACATAAATTCGAGAGTGGAAACAGAATATTGGAGTGGAGCGTTTACGCTCCTCCGCTTCTACGCTTGGTTTTCTATTTACGCGCTCGAAATTTTGTGGCTCTGGTACCCAGGATAACATAAAGTAAACTGGTAACAAGAATGGGTGTCTCTTTACTGTGGAGCACAGATTTTGCAATTCAAATCCCTGATCCGATGAAACATTCACTGAGAGCAAGGGCACTTGCATTCTCTATGCAATTCTAACGCAGACACCCCAATTCGTAATCATGTATGTTCTAAGACGCCTCTTTTTGTAATTATAACCAATAACAAATATAAAGGAAACAGATAATGAATAAAAAGATAAAAAAGGTTTCATTAGCCTTGTGAAAAACAGGGGAGGAAAAAGGATATTGCAATTGGAGAGGATTTCAGATGGCAGAAAAAGAGGGAGTATGAAAATAGAAGTAGAAGAGACGAGAATGGCGAGAAAGGGAAAGCACAGCAGGGAGTAGGTTTTATGCTATGGATAGAAAATTGGGAGGGGTAGAAAGGAGGTTGTGGAGGAGAAAATGAGAGTGAAGATATTGACATACGGAGAACACCTTGAATTTAAAAGTCTGTTACTAGACTCAAGTATATATTTTATATTTGTATATATGTATGTATAAAATGCAAATTTTCTACTAAAAGGTTGAAATGAATGCAATTTTCTTGTGATCATTAACAGCTTTTTTGCATTTCTAAATAGCATCAGATGAAATTTGCAGAGTTAGCTACAAGCCTGTGGGGTGTTTTAAGCAGCACAACCATTCTGCGAATGTCCTAAACAAAGTGCTGAAAAAGAACAAGTACGAGAAGGGCAGAATTGTTGGCTTCTCTGATTATCTGCAAGACATTATATGCAGGTGTGCCACGATTGCAGCTAATCGAAAGCTTGAATATTTTGGCATCTCATCCACAGGTAATTTCAGAATTTACTGTCTTTTTATATTCTCCTCCTTCTTGGTTGTCTACCGCGAGGCAGGCTCAGCGCCACACGCGCCAACCATCACGATACAGTTGTTATAATTTGCATATATTTTTCCTATACAGTTGTTAAAATATGGAGATAAACAATTTTGGCTTGAATATCTATGCAATGTCATGGGCTCCGACGCAGGTTGGAAAGTGGAGGGGCCAAGTGAAAATATAACGATCATTACCAAAAATTTCAAAAAAGCCTTATTGCTTTACAAAAAAGTAAGGGGGCCATGGCACTGAATCCTCGGAGGCCCTGAATGTAATGAACAAGTTTTCTGCTATATTCAACTTTTATTATCTGCTTATTATCTAATTATATTTTTACTGCTATATTAAGGCCCCCATGAGTCCATCTACATAAAAATTGAAAACCGCTATTCTGTAGACAGAAGGAGTTCGTTTGAACTCCATTCAAAAGTACCCAAATTTTGTAACGCATAGAAGCACTGCATTTTCACTGAACAACCTTTTAAAGTAAATATGAAAATACTAAAGAGAAATTGCTGGGAGGAATAACTTCCTAGGTGTTATTAATATCGGTTTTTAAGCTGTAATCTAGATTAGTGTTACAAGTCTCTAATCTAAGCATTTCATCTGAAGCAAATAAACATGTGGAATGCAGGCCAATTTTGCCTCACTGCTTGCACTCTTCAAGTTTGTGTTGTGCCTGCCCAAAAAACCTAGTTTTATCTCCATGCACAATATAAAAGAGCCATAGGATAAAAATTTTCCTAACTTTTACTGATTTTTTCTCTCTGAATATTCAAGGCTTGTTGTGCACTAAGGCAGGAACTTATCATATAAACTTGTCGATTCTACTCGGAGAGCAACTGCAAGAAACAGATCAACTGCATCGCATTATAAAACTTCTCTAACAAACTTATTCCAAACTTAAACAACTATCTTGTACTCAAAAAGAAAATCTGTAAACCTGCCCAGGAATTTTTCCTAGAAATACTACATCCCTAAGAAATTGTACACACTAGATGAAAACACAAATTCTTGTTCAGAATTTTGTTTTGCAATGTTCGGAATTAAAACTGCCCATGCTGGCTTATATGTAAGTTCGGCTTGGTTAAACGTGAAACCTCGTTAAAAGACCATTTTTTGAAATTTTATACCTTAATCCTTATACTTAATCTGGTCATTAACCACAAAAAAACTTGTAATATAAACTTCGTTGGTGGGTTAAGTATTTCATACAGCCTTGTAAGAGGGTCATCAACTTAAAAACAGTTGAGTCAACAATTCTTCTGAATCTGACGGTGAAAAAAGATTCTGAGGGTTCTTTGGCCTTTGCATAATTATAATCTTCAGCTGATATTGATTCTCTTGGTTATTGTTTCGCATTTCAAGCCCTGAAATCATCATTGGCACAATATGACTTTCGGAAGGTCTTCTAAATTCACAATCAATTAAGTTCAAAATCCAAAGTATTAGCTTCAATCAAAAGAAAACATGGTATTAGGAAAAACTATCGTGGTGGCAATAATGTGGTAACTGTTGGAAACGTTATAAGATGCATTTTAGTTCCCTTCAAACATTTAACTCAACGACTAAAACGTGTTTCCAAAAATAATCTGAAAAGCAACAAAGCACAAAAAGATGTGAAATAAAATCCAATTTTACTTACAGAAAATACCTGCAGTTTCACTCATATTTGATGCTTTTATCGGAGGTTAGGGAGTGTACTCAAGGTTGTGTTTAGAATAGTGTTCCTTTTCATACTTTTCTTTTTGATCAACTACTTATAGAAAAATGTATACTGCATTTTTATATTTGCGAAAAAGAAAAATATTAGCAAACAATTATAGAAATATGTAAACTCACTCAAATCATAAAAAACGAAAGGAAGATTTTTCGAGCTGGCCTTTAAATATTGGGCTTATCAGGAAATGGTCATGCCAGGGACTGGATGTAAATTCAGTAGACAGTAAATTCAATTTGTAAGACTTTGCTGCAAGAGATCTTTGTAAGAGTTGTTAATGCAAAAGCCTTGAGATATTTCTATCAATTGATCCTTACCAACACTATCATAATTATCAACAGCTACGACAGAATTCATATGGAATGGTATCTAACTTAAAGACAAAGGGGAGTCACCCAAACTTTTTATATACTGCAAGATCCTTCCGCAATTATCAAAATTCACATTAAATCATCAGAGACAAATTTAACAGTCATAAAATTATCAGCTAAAAATTGTTGATAAGACCCAAAAATAACAAACTGCAAAATCTCGCTGTTGAGCACATAAGAGACAAATAGTCTTAGTAATTTTGACTGTTTTCTAAAATAATCAGTTTAAACACGTTTGTTCTTTTATTCCCTTTTTGGATATTTTTATGTGTTAGGTGGGCCCATAAGTACTCAAAAGTATCAAATCACAAAGAAAATTCTTACCCATAACTATCGGATGGGACCCTTGTGTGTGTGAAAAGTTTAAGTGACCCCATTGTTCTTACAATACAACGCTAATGCTGAACTTACTCTCGATAACTTTTCAGGACATTGCCTCTATGAAAACAGTTACCATGACGACAGCTTCCAAGCACATGGCAAGATAGCAACAAATAGGTGCAGGAACAGTTTCCAGCGGCCTTGCCTCAAAGATGACATTCATTGTATGGGTGGAAAGAACACTATTTATGCATATAGAATCGTAGTTTGATTTTGACTATGACGTACAGATAATAAAACATAGAAAAACCCCAGTGTAACAAACTTTTGCATTGATATGCTTTGCTTAATTATTTAGACTTCATCAACTGCGTTGTATGTTTAATTGTAACTTCTTCGGCCACCCTTTATTACAACTGTGTCAATGTGATGTTAATATGATATGATATGAGAATGTAATTCCTGACCAACAGGAATGGGTTTGCATATTAATTTTGTTCACATCATTTGGCAAATGATTTGTGAGAAACTATAGGTCAGGAATAGGCAAATTACATATTTTGCCTCATCTTTTACTACTGAAATTGCTGGTGAGGCATCTTGGTCTTATTCTAAATTTAATCTTCAAAGCCTTCATTGTTCATAAAAAACTGAAACTACCAACGTTGATGTCGTCTTAAAGTTGAATTCAGTATCCAAAAACTCAGTTCGAACCTTGAAATCACAATTCGACAAATCATAAAGAGAAAAAAGAATTGATTCGTCCCGGGAATCGGACTGTCTTGCAAAGGGCTTCATGGCTTTGGATTCGTAGAAATTCAAAATATAATTTTTTAACAGGGTCTCAAATTTTGGTTCATCTGAAAAAGTTTCATATGAATAAAAATTGGAGCTCTTCTCCAGATCCTTTAAAATGGAGAGTCTTTAGAAATAGCACGCTTATAAATTGTGGTTCAGCCGACAAATGTTTTTAGATGTCATTTGCAATTGGGCACCTGCCTCCTCCTGTCCCCTACCACGAAACCCATCAAACATGAAAAGGGGCTTTAAGTTCTTAAGTATTTAAACTTTGTTTCAAACTTCAATCATCTCGTGCATTTTCCAAATTCTGACCCAACCAACCAACCAATATCAAAAGTTGCTGTTGTTGTTCTCAAAATGTTCAAATTTGATGCCCCTAGTGATCAGTTCTGATGCCTGAGGTTGCACCCAGGGGCTTTTTTGTACGGTGGTTGCATAAAGAAACTGGGAAGCACTTCCATAGCAAACATTGTTGGAGAATTAGCAAACAAATAAGCATCCAGCTTTGCAACCTAATCGCATCAGACCACATCCATCAGTGACGGACGAGCCAACCACTCTCCGCAACAACAGTTTTTTAAACTATCAAGTTCAGTCACCTGAAGAGAGCCTGCGTGCAGCTAACTTTGAGATCAAGAAGCAAATAGGAACTAAAGCAGTATGTCGCGTGGAAGGTACGAAGATGAGCTTCTCGGACACCATGGTCGCAATTCTCCTCGTGGCGGCAGCCGCCGAGAGAGCAGGGATGTGCCTTATGATTTTGCATCGAGCCCAGAAATTGAGAGAAAACGGGACAGGCCGAGCCGAAAGACGAGTATCAGGGATAGAAATTTCTTCACTGATGCTCTTGACGAATTGGAAGTTAGCATCATGAAATTTGAGGAAGAGTCAAATGTATTAGTGCATGACTTTGTAAGTATATTTTTAAAGTTAATAAGTATATAATGAATATTTTAAATAGAAAGACACATTTTAAGACTATTGCAAAGTATACCGAGCGTTGCCAGCAGTATGAAATTAAGTTTGCACGTGTTTCTCTAACTGTCAAATAAATTATTAGCATGTCACGACTGCCAGATGTTGATGACCATCAAAATATTTTTCACTTGAGAACGGTCTTGCCCATTACTTTGGTGCTTAAAATTCCTGAAATATATATCATCGGAAAAGAATTCATTTAACGGCTTAGTTACTGTTTGTTTTATAACAGACAGAGGGTTTTCAATGTTTTCCCCATTATCATATTTTGCAAATTTATAGCTAATTCTATCACAGGTTTATTGAAATTTGATGTATAAGCATTCTGCTGAAAAGCCAAAGCAATCACGGTATGGTAATGAAAATTATAAACAGGATGTTAATGGCAAAATCTGTGGTATAGACTTATAAATATAGCAAAGAACATATATTTTGTAGATTCATAGGCAGCATTTCAAAGCATTCTTTCCATTAAGATTTAGTTCTCTGTTAACCATAAAGTGCTGTGATGTTAACCTTGTGATTTGCCTCCTCTAATGCAAGGTAGATTTTACACACATTGGAGTCCATGCTGTGATAAATTCTGTAATCTGAAAAAAGACAGTTGGAGCTAACTCAATACAATGCAACTGCAATGATTATCCTCCACAATAATCTCAATTGTCTGTAGGTTTATAGACAAAAAACCAAATGTTGCCCACTGTTTTTCTTAATAGCCTGAATTCCAACACAAAAAATGCATACCAGAGACTTTCTTTTGTCTATTTAAGTTTACTCAGTAAGGATATGATCCAAAGAAAAGTCAATAAATTTATAATATTATCTTTTCAAATGAGCAGTGCTTCCTCCTACACCCATCTGGCCATCTAAAGGATGTTACCACATATCCTGACCAAAAAATTTTATGATGCTCTGTTCATTGATACTTTCTCTCTGGTCTATGTTTTAAAATTGGTTACTTTTGGTTCCAATACTGTCTCTACTAAGTAAGAATCACGCCTATGTAATAAGCATTTGTGTAGAAAGCTGTCAGCATTCAAATGAACTATGAAGACAATATTGCTTCACTATTGTTAGATGTCTCTGCAAAATTTATCAAAAAGGTGTATCACCCCACCCCAACCTCCTGTCAGATTTGCCTTTGCAATTAAGCTGCTTGATCATTCACCATTCAAGTGTACCAAAAAGACCTTTTTTGTACAGTGACCATAATAAATTTTGATGAACTCAGTGGTGTATCTCAACTAGTTACTAAGTTACTGCTGAGAAAAAGTTGCAAAATTTCCAAATTGATGCTATTCACACCATACCCTGATTTCCACATTAAAGGATTTGCAGTAATGACTTTGCCATAGGTGCCAATACCGAGAAAGAGTACTGAGGACTATTCACCTTATCCTTATTTTGATTCCAAAGATTAGGTCAGAGGCAACACCACAGGTTGGAGTAGGGTGTCCGCCCCACTTTTTTCAATGAATGATTCTGTTCAAAATCTACAATATATACATTTTTGTAATTGTAGATTTTCTTCCTGGTCTTCAATAATTACCTTCAAGCTTCAATGCCTGATAAAATGCTTATTAGACCTGTTCAAATCAGAATAGAATGTGATGTAGGGGCCATAGGAGTTTGAAAATATAGAAATTATGTTTTGATTATATGATATATTGAGAATCAAGCTGAAGATGAAAATGTCTGCATCATCACTGTTTCCCTTGCAAATATCTTTAAACAAGGTGACTTCAAGCAGTTAAATGGATGTGGTATCAAGAAGTTTCTGGGCAAGGCCCTTGTTTCATTGTCCAACTCACATATTTCTGGCTTGTACCGCCTCTGGATTAGATCCCATGCAAGAGGGTGAACTGGACATACCACAAAACCTATCCCCCTTGGTGCAGGATCAGATCAAAACTGATATTCATAATATGTAGTATTAAACAAATTGTGATAGAAGCAAGTGATAACTAACAGATCCACTGTCAGGCATTGTCCAAGGTCTTTTCCAGCTCCATCCCCACGACAAGGCTACTTGGTTCTGTTGAAATCATTTTATGTCTCCAATTTAGGAAGATATATATTTATACTGGTACTACTTGTAAATTGGTAATGTTGATGCCTTGATTATTGGTAAATTGATAGTGAAAAAAGTTCTAATCTTGTTCTGGGACACTTCAAAGAAGAAAAGTTTGGAATTTTGATGAGTTTCCATTGAAATTTAATTTTTAAATTCACAATTCAATGATTCAATTAAGTCAGAATTCAATGAGGTACATGCATGTTGTATTTCGTCAGCTGCACAAAATTAATTTAATACCTCAAAACATAAGAATAAATAGATTTGTAAATGATCATTAGGTTCAGTGATATTAATTTCTTTTTGTATGCCATAAAATAGAGATTTTGATCTTAACGAGTCATATTTACCATTCTGGTTTTTTTTAGGGTATTTAATTTCCCACCCACATTATTTCGTGATGGACATATATCAATGAAACTTGAAGCACAACGAAGGAAATCTGATCAATGAATGATCGTACATGATATTTGCATGACTAATAGCCACTCCTTTCCGCGAAAAGACAAAAATTCTGGAAGTACCTAAATGGAGAGAGAGCTGCTCAATAAAGATGATCCTGAAGGGGGTGGGGTGGTCTTAATCCAGCTTCCGTTAATATTATTCAAAATTCTGTTCCAAATAGACGATTAAACCTCCGTCGCAGTGTGGTTTTAAAAGCTCAATCATTCAATTTACTGGAAATCACAATCCCAGAATGATTCTCCAAGTCCCCGTTGCTCAGTTGTCAGTCCCAGTTGCCTCAATTTCCGGTGCCGAAATAAGCATATCTCATTTCCCCCCCTCCCCAAGGGCCTTTAATAAACTAAGCTGTCCTCAGAAGCCGAAGCCTTCTGTACTTACGCTTCGTAGATACAGCATTGTGTTTCGCAGATTTTGCTCGTGTGTTGAATTAACAAAAGCGTTCGGTTTCAGTAATTTCGCTTAATGATGTGAAATTTAAACAACAGCGGTTTCATAAGAGGAAGATTCGATTGACATTTGCTTCTGGTATTTGCTCAAAGCTTTGTGAGTTAAAAGGTCGTCTAATCGATGAAAAATTGTTTTAGCGATACAGGGATTTATTCCATCATTTACAATGAAAACAAATGTCCCCGTCACTGCCTCCACCCAGGGCACCCTTCTCTCAAGTCACCCAGCGATAATAGTCTGCGTCGCACCCCACTAGATATTGGTTTATTTGCCAATCACAGCGACACACGCGTCCATTCACCAAACACGGGGACATAATTATCATGTAACGAATGTAGCCTGGGATGCATGCAGGGGGTGGTTCGAGTGAAGGGAACTTGCTACCCAGGATAAATATGACAGCTTATAGAATTCTCCTTGAAAATTAAACCACCCATCCAATGATTACATACAAAACAGAAAAATTTGACTAAATTATCTAACTTTAGGCTAGGTCTCTATCCGACTTGACCAAAATGGCATCTTAATCGGCTTGGTGATGCAAAATTTTGTTTGAAACCGCAGAGGTGTAGAGCTAGGGGGCTAAGGGAGGGTCGAGCCTGCGTTTTCTACGTTTTGCTTTTGTATTTTGAAAAGTTTATCAGAGAGCATCTCCTTGTACTTTTTAAAGCAGCACATCGCTATAGAACACCTCACGATGTTAAAGGCAAGAAGAAGTTGCCACTTCATTGACTCAATCCCCTTGTGGCCAATCATGCTTGATTTTTTCGCCAATATGTAATGCACCGTTTCATGCCGTTTCACTTTCAATGAAGTTTTCTGTCAAATGAAATTGAAGCATGAATTTTCTCCAGGTTTCTTCTTTGTGAAATCGAAAGAGCACCGATAGTTATGCTTTGAGAAAACCGTCTTTTAATATGATTCTTTATTGACTTTGCAGAATGTCATACGCAACCAGCACATGAGTCAAGGGAAAAGAATCAACGATTTGCTACGATCCTTTGAAGAGACACGTTACCGTATCGAGCGGATCAATTCACGTGGCTATCGATCTTACGGCTCAGATCATGCCTCGGATACGTCCTCAGACCACCGTGGGTCAGCTCTCTCTCTGGACAGAGGTGAAAGGTCTGGATCATTTAGGGAGGAAAGGTCATCAAAAAGTCATAGGTCAAAATCACAGCGCATGGAATCCCCAAGCGATCGCGAGCGCCATTCTAAAGCTGATGCAGATATTTAGTTGGACATTTGCTCAGACTTTCGTCGTAGTTAGCACCGAAGCTTGTTGTAAAACTGCATAGATGTACACTTTTTATTCGTAGTTTCAATTCTAAAACGGAGGCACTGCTATATTCTTGTTTAGCAACTTTGTATTTTCATATTTGATGAAATAATTCTTGGCCACTGAAGAAGCATTATGATTTATCTGGATTTAACAGATTTATCAAACTAATAAAAATAATCTCATTGGGGTGATGATTTTCGCTGCAAATGCTAATGCTATCCATAATTTAAATGAAAAATGTATGTTCGATCTAACAAGATTTTGAAAAGTACATAATTTTCCAATTACCAATAAACTATTTGACACAGGAGGTTGTGGTTTGAATCTTGCAATCGACTTTGCAATTTTTTTAATCCTTTATACTGTTATTAATTTTTCCCAACATAGCAAGGATGCTTGCAGTTTTTCTTCACAGGATTCAAAGTTTTAACTCATTTCAACCTGGATGTGCTTGTAAAAGAATTACATTCATGAAATTTTGACTGCTGACGGGAATTGGAAATTATTTTCTCTCATCTAGCTGAAACTTGTGCTTGAGTATTGTTAAAGCGGCTATTAGTGGTGGGAGGGATACTTGTGTTTTTTGATTGCGCATAATAGCAGTGGCGGCGCCAGCTACTGCAGAGTGGGAGGGTAATGGGCATGACCAGTGAGTCCACGCCCCTTTGCCTTATTCAGTGCTTTGTACCAGGTGAAAATTCTTTTGGCAAAAATATGATCTACCCCTACCTAGCGCTTTTATCAATTTTTAGAAGAAATATGTGGACCATGTTCTGACAAATATGGGGGTGTAGTTCCCCCTTTCCCCCTTGGCGCCGCCATTACATGATACTTTGCTAAACATTGTCCTCCTATTCATGATACTCCTATCTTTGATGTATGGCTGATCACACGAATACATTATATGATTAGAATGCTCCCTTGTGCCGACCCTCTCTGTTATTTCAACGCTTCGTCACTAAACATAAAGTAGATTAGTTGGTGAAATAGACTTTCTTGTGAAATAGTTACAAAAAGGTTTGTAATTTATGTAGCCATTTTGAAGAAGATTGGTGTTTTCCTGGACTTTTTGGTGATGATAGTAATTTAGGAATTATATAAATTTACAAAAGAATAAAGTTAACTTTCAAAAACATAATTCTTGTTCGTTAGTTTTCACCATTGAAATCTTCTTTTTCAAACGTAACCTCGAAAGAAGAGATGTAACATCGAACACATCTTTTTATAAGAAACTAAACTTGAGACTAGTTCTTATTTTTTTTAAATTTGTTTGGTGATCGTAATACTAAAAGTTTCTTAAGGGTTTTGTAAAAACCAAAGTGCTAAAGAGCTACTTTTTAGATAGAAAAACTACATACAGAAACGCAAGGCAACAAACGTTTTTTATATTAGAGCTTTTTCTTAAATTTGAAGGTACTCAGTTCTGTGGTTTTTTTGTATTTTTCTATCTCTGGAACTATGTCTTATTGACGGAATTTTTACAAAAAATGCATGAAACTTCCTTATTTAGCGAACAAATTATTGCAAGAAGATGGCTATATTCCGCCAATAATGATAGCAAAAGGGGAAGAAAAGATTCATCTAATCATAGACATAACGTTAATATTTTGAAGTTTTTGATGTAAGAAGGTTTAGAAATGATGGAGGTTAGCACTAACCAGCACAGGAAATAAGTCTCTGGTGAGGTGGCCGTTAGATGGGTTTGGAGTCCTGTTTTAGGTTAGACCAATCATACTTCATTTTGGTCAGCTTGGTTTATCTTAGAGAAATATATGCCTTTTGTGCACATGCAGTAGCCACGAGGGAAATTCAACGCAACCGAGATAGAGCTTTTCAGCAGGGCCTTTTGTATCATACCAACTAGGGAAAAATTGTCTCTCTAGCCACAGTAAACCAATACCAAGGTTGGCCCCCTTCTCCCGCTGATTACCCTTCACAAAGGTTATGCTTTCCATATGGCGTATTATTAAACTTGGCTCGGGCTGGAATAAGCACTGAGCAGCAGTGGCGGCCTGGCAGGGGGGGGGGGCAGGGCTCCCCCAGCTGACATTTATATAGGGGCGCCAAAGCTTGTATAGGGCGCCGAAAGCTCAAAAAAAGATTGATACGATCGACTTGTCTGGTTACTAGGTCTCTAGGAGGCCAGCAAAGTAAAAAAAGACGCCATAAAATTCAAAACTTTATTGGGGCGCAAGCCCCTATACCCCCTAAAACATTCTCACTTCAAGGGCACGTCTTCGTGCCCCTTCAGTACTGTATTATCCAGACAAAACATTTGTACTGTTTGCAGGGGCGAAAAAATTAATCAATTTTTTAGAGGATTGTCAGGAAACTTACGTAGTTGAATTCTTTCGTGTGGAGAACACAGCACTCATAGTGCAAACAGACTGTGTTTGGGGTGTCGGGGGACAGTCTGTGTTTAGGGTGCCCGGACTCATGCACCCCTTTCAGGGAAAATTTTGATTTTGGATGAGTCTCTTTGGCTCTACTGGCCTTCAGAGACCTGCTCGTGTGGGGGTCAGTAGATTTTGTCTCATTGCTTCATTTCTCATGAAAGGATCAATTTGTCTCGACGATACCAAGATAGGATGGATTCTTTTCCTTATTACAAAGTAATGAAATGCATTCTAAGACTGGAATTAATTAAACGTGCTAAAAGGAAGCCTTAAAAATAGCAAAATTTTTAAACGATTTCAAGAAAATGACTGCAAGAAATATTTTGAAATGTTTTTTAAACCAGTCTAAAGGGCATGGTCGCAAAAATTTCCTGCTCGCAAAAAAGGCCTCTTTTATTCAGAGTTATACCAAGGGCCTTCGACAACCTCTCGCCGGCCCTTCCCAATGTTGGGTTTTTTAGTCAAATAAAGCTATTAACTCGAGCCCCCCCCCCCCCCCCCCCCCCCCCGCTTTGAATTTCTTGTTAGTTTTGGAGGGCGCCATTTTGATGCTGGCCCCCCAGGCGAAAAGGGCCAAGCCGCCACTGCTGAGCAGTAGAAAACGATAAAGCCCAATCTCCAGTGAGAAAAAGTCTTGCGAAATTTCGCTGCGAAATACTTCACGCGACAAATTCCTTTGAATGCTTTTGTTGACCTCACGACATAGGAATGTAAAGTTTGGAAGCGTGACAAAAGAATACGGAATATGATTGGCTGTTGAAGGATTTCGCAAGCGAAAAGCGAAAAAGTTAAACTCATTTTAACTTTTTTTCGCAGAGAAATTCTTCGCGAGAAATCCCAGCAAAAGATCACTGCGCATGCCTAAGACGTATTTCGCGCGAACTTTTTCGCATTTCGCAGTTTTTTTTCTCACTGGAGATTGGGCTTAAGGTAATTCAGCAGATGGGAACAATTTTCAATATAAAGCCGCGGGAAGTGCAACTTGGGTTTTGACAACTGCAACAACTAGTCCTATGCACCACAACAACAGCGCAAATTTTAGAATTACACACTGATCAGTGGATCATCCAAAAGAATTAGAAGAGAACATGGGTAAAAGAGATAACAGGATAGTAAGTTATATCTTAATTTGTGCGAAACTTTTGTTTGTAAACTAGAATGATTGTGATTTATCCTAGATTTGGTATATGTTGGGTGGGTAATTTTTAGGAGCATAGTTTGCAGTTTCTTAGATTGTTTACCCGATCTATTTCTTACGACAGAACCATTTGCTTGCAGGCATTTGTAAATCCAGTTGCTGCATCTCGTTCTTCTGGTTATACTGCCTCTGGTCCAACCGCAAGGGACTATCTGAATCGACCCAGGCCAACATGGTAATTTGTATTGCCTCTTTGTCCTAAGTTGTTTCAAAAGCAGTGAATGTTTGCCGGTCATGTTTAGAGCTTTGCATGAAATCACGATTAAATCAATCCGATTCTAATGTAGAAATCACAGAAATTTTTGCTAGAAAATTTTACATCACACAATCTTTTGCTTTTTCATTATGAAAGTTCATATCAGTAAAATTCTTTGGAAATTTTTTGCCAATTTTTGTGAAAATTTTGCTTTGAAATTTTGCAGTTCATTAGCAATTTTTAATTTTTGTCAAACATTGTGATTTTGAAAATACATTAGTGAAGGGAATGGGAGCCAATGATGCAATGAGGGCAGGACTTCAACCAACTTTGAACAACACCACATGTTATTGCTCTATCAGCTGAGCTACCCAGTCACAATTTACTAATTTCCAAAATATTTTTAAGGGATGAAGTGAGAAGTTTGATTGACAAAAAGAATCAAGGGTCATCAACATTGGCAAAGTTTGAGGAAGAAATGAATGAGGTAGGCAAATAATAGGTTGATAATATTTCCCATGAGAAATTATTCAGTTATTGTCTGTCATGATATTTGAGGCATGCCTTGCATGGGCTCCGACAAAGGTTGAAAAGTGGGGGGGGGGGGCCAAGGGAAAATTTAACACCCATAACAAAAGATTTTGAAAAAAACTCTATTGTTTTGCAAAAAAGTGGGGGGCCAAGGCCCCCCTGGCTCCCCCTTCACCGGAGGCCCTGCCTTGGCGTACTGCCACCTTCTTCACTGCTATCAAATTGTAACTACAAAGATATCCAAATTTGTATTTTCAAACCACTTAACTTTTAATGGAGACAAATGATCATGGTAGATTATTCTCTAGAGACAGACAGGCCTTTTAAGTTTCACATGGGCAATCGCCATCCCTCTCACAAAATTATGGATGTGAGCTTTCAACCGTCCTTGCAAAAACATGTATCGCCAGCAAGAGAAAAGTAAAACACTTAGGGAAAAATTAGCAGTAATGTCAGATATCCATAATCTGCAACAAATTTTTTTGAAATTTATTGCTTCGTAAACCTTGATTACCCGTATCAAATGTTGGTTACACATGAGCAGAAACAACAAATGCTAATAATATACGACAACAATAAGAACTGGACCATAATGGAAAGAAATGCTATAATAAAAAGAGTCTTGAAGCTCCAAAAGAATCTGAAAACATAGATAATGCAATCAAGGAGGACAAGAAAGAGAATTGTTCAACCAGTTGGAATCTGATTATGATTCATACTCTGAAGAAGAACTTTAAAACATTGAACTTCTAGATGGTGGCTTTGATTGATTTCAAGTTTTATCTTATGTTTTTACTTAGCTGGTTAATTTAAATGTATTTTCTTTTTGTCTGTCCCTAAAAGTTACGGTATTCCTGAACGAAGGGTAAAGTTGTTAATGGAAACAAAGGGTCATTTCCTCACTTTTGACATTATAAATCATTGCATCAAACATTTTGGTTACAAACTGGCGGTAGTCATGCATTTAGAAAATCAAAGGTTAGGCAGTCGTAGGTAGATAATACCCTGATTCCCCCTCAGGTCCTGAATGACTTTGTATAGCCAATAATGTTGGAGGTGGTTTGTTACCCTTACAAAAGTTTCTTCTCGAAAAGGCCTGAGGTATAACACCTCCAGTTTTGACAGTTTTTCATTTTTATTTTTAGGCTTACAGAAAACGGCAAGAGAAGCATAGGAACAGAATTCTGGCAAAAGCTGTAAGAATTGTTTTCCTGAACATAGGACAGTTTTATCTCTAGAAGCAACATTTTAGAAGACTGTCTACATAATGCCTTGAATTCATAAATGAGTATTCAGAACTCCTTAAAGTTCTTTTGAAACTCACCTACATATGCACAACTACTTTTTCTATGTTGCCTAAAAGTTAATATACTAGATGATATCATACTTTTTCCACTTTAAAAGGAGTATCATGTATTATCGTGACTCTTTTGTTGATATCTTTAATCTTATCCTTTTAACCGAGGAAAACAGAGTATATGCCATGATTTGAGGGTAAGGGCTAAAATCTTTTAAGTATTCTAAGATACCAGAGTCAGGGTATTGCAGTGCATTGTTGAAAGTGCTTTTTAGGAATAATTTGGATGGATTAAAGGTCTTTCGCCCAACCCCCCTCAAATTTTGTATTCTTGCTGGTATCAAAGAGAGCATAAGCATGCTTTATTTTTTATTTTTGTCACTAGAACAGAATTTCAAAGAAGAGAAAAAGAGCACGGGTGAGTAGCAAAGTCCAATTGCAAAGTAATTCATTGGCCATCTGTAAAGTTGCCTTGTGATGTTTCAAGAGTTTTATTTAAGGAAACTTGTATTTTATTTTCATCAAATGCAAAAATGGTTGACAAAATTCACAGTGAATAACTTAAGGCACACAATCTACTTCTTCTGTTTCAAGAGCTATCTGCTTCAAATTCGTATTTGACTATATGAAACTGTATTTGGTTGAATTTACATATACAATTAAGTGTAATTTAAATGTAATGCCCTAAAAGCCAATTTTGCTTAAGCTGATCTTTTAAAATGACCTTGCACTAAACGGATTTCCTCTTGTTTTTCTTTCATGTTGTATTCAAGTCATCTTCTTTGTCATCTTCCACTACTGAATCATCAATAGAACACAGAAAAAGAGCAAAGGTGTGAACTATGATAACATTGCCCAATGAATTGATCTCTAATTGCTTGAATTTATTGTTTTTTAACAGGATCATTCTTCCAAATGTAAAAGTCTTTTTGATAATGATCCTTCATAATAAACTAAAAATGAGTCTTGTCAGTCATGATCAGAGCAAGCCTTGTTTGATTATAATTTTACATGTTAAAATGATTCTAATAAATATATAATGTTTAGAATTATATAAGCTTCCATTATAAGAGGCTTCAAGTTTAGTTTAGGCCTTACATTTCTTAATTTCTTTCCTTGTTCATTCTCCGATCTTGTTAAACAGAACCATAAGATCCTATCCATTGAAGTGTTTCCTATTGCTAAGCCAATCAATATTTTGTAATTTTTACCAAACATCGGAAAAAAGGTCTATAATTCCCAAAGACCCAAGCAATGACAAACTGTGAAGCATATTCGACTTTAATTTGTAACCAAAATTTTTTTAAATGAAAATTGCTCTTTGCATTTTTGTCATGAAATTGTTTTTTGCCTTTGCATATTCCTCGTTTCTTCTTTTTAGGCAAATTAAAGAGCAATCGTTTCGCTATGGTTTTTTATAAAAATTCGAAACCTAAGCTTTAAATTTTAAAATGTTTGTCTACATAGAGATTAAAGAAAAAGACGTCAAAGAGAAGAAAGAAGTATCTCTCAAAAGAACGAGAATATGAAACTAACAGTTCTGCAGAGGATACTGACATGGTAAGAAAAGTATCTGAAATTTTGTGATTTGATTGATGCTTTTTCTTTTTAAACCCAGTCAGGTGAAGTCTAGTGAAGTTAGTTAATCAATAGGTTTTCTATCTCTTTACTGGAGAAACTTTCGGCGTCCAAATTTGTCTTTTACTTTAATTAACTGGTTAACCGCAAGATTCGTCATTGCTAAGCAACTTTTAAAGTAACAACATAATCATTTTTTACTTTTGTGTCAATGTATAATTGCTTAGATAATGTTTGAATATAATGATTGTCAGCTAATACGTCATGTAAAGAAGCAAAACAAGGATTAGTCTGTCTCGCAATAGGAGTCTTAAGCATAAGCTTTAACCTCGTTAGAAATTTAAATATTCGGTGACCCAAAATTTGGTTTGGTCCTATATCTTGACGAGCCAACACCCGAGCTTAGTGGAAGAACATAAATGACGTGGATTGGTATAAAGGCATCATAATTAGAACGGGGGAGGGAGTACGAGAAGCTCAATGAATCTGCATATTTCCATTCAAATTTTTTTGGATAGAACAAAGTTGGGATGTTTTGCCGGAGCTCAAGCATCCCCCTCTAGCTCTATTGCTTCGAGGGGCAAATCACTCTATAAAAATCTCGTACACCTTTTGTGAAAATCCTATTGTTTTATCTGAAAATCTCTAGAAATCCTTTTGTTTTAGGCAAAATCTCGTACGCTATTTGCAAGAGTGAATCGCCCCTCGTATTGCTTCCAACTGCCCCATGAAATTAGTTACGGGCCGAAATTAGAAAGACGACGATGTCTCGGTTGAAACTGCTACCAGCGTGAAATTTGCTTGTTGCCTTCATGTGGGTTTAGTATGCTTATTTAATCTCCAGACTTAATCTAAGGAGATTTGTGACCTTAATATCCTGGAATTTAAAAGACAATTACACTAAACTCTACCTCATTGAAAGATGTTAATGGAAATGGGTCTATCGTGTATGAAATGGCCCACTTATGATAATTTTTTATTAGAAATGATGTCACAATATACGTAATAACAGTGAAAATATGGATGCGAACAAAAAGCAAAGTCGTGCAAAGGGTACTAGATAAGAGCATGTATATTTGAATGAATTCTGTCTAGTTTCTACGTTGTCTATCTATTGTGCGTGTATCTGTTCTTATACCTAATTTCAAAATAATTTTTACCACGGCCGAGCCCCTTTTTTTAGAGCCGCTTTTGTAAACCCCCTTTAGTAATTTTGTGATCATCTTCACGATGCAGGCGATGTTCACCGTTTGCCTCACTAAATTTTGAGAACAGGCAAGGTTGTAAATCATCCAAAAAGCACCCCTTCGTAGTGGCAACACATCAGATAACTGTCGAGAGTGCATACGTATTAAAAGTGAAAAGTTCAAATTGACATCTGTCACTTTTTCGTTAGGAGAGGGAAGAAAAAACCAAGAGGCAAAATAAATACAACAAGCTGGGAAAGGAAAGTGACACCTCTGAATGGGAAGAGGTGACTGTAAGTGTTTATTAACATTCTTTTTTTTAAATATCTTGTGCAAAAATATTTACTTAAAAAGGGTTCAACAATATTTTAAAACCGAATTCAATTAAAGCAAATTATACATGGTTGCTTTAATTCCTAAATTTCAATTCTGGTGCTTTGTTTATATATCATTTTACCTTCCAGACAGAGAAGACAAAAACCCGGAAGAAAAAAAAATTGAAGAAAAAGAAGAAGAAGAATCGATGATGAGTTACCTTTTGAGCTTGAGTTTTGCTACCTTAGTTGACCAGCTGTCAGTCTTGTTCATCAGGGTGGCTTTTTGAAAGATATGAGATCTACCACAGGAGAATTCGCAAAGCCGCCTGGTTTTATGAAACTGTTTCGCAGGAATCACGTTGATGAGATTTGTTGGTTTTTGTTTTGCCTAATCATGGACGCTAGGGGATGTTTTGAAGGGAAAAGAGTAACGTAGATTGCAAAACCACTAGGATTTTCCATCTTAAGCGTCAACCTGATATCGCTTTTTATTGGTTCTACTGGAAGCAAGAGAACATTTGCATTCACTCTGTTTACATGTTGTGATCCCTAGAGAGATCGCTGAATTTTATTTCTCTGAAGCACCAAGAAGCACTTTTCAGACTTCTTTTTTAAAGAAAACTTTACACACAATGGATGTCACTAAGTGGAGCTGGTACATCAACGAGATGTTTTCACCACGCCTATGGGACCATATTTTTTTGTGAAGTGAAGGGGATTTCGAGTATCACTCTGAACAAATGAACAGCTTGTAAAAGATAGTCTCAGGGACTGAAACAAACACAGAAGTAGCTTAAGACTTGGGCAGAATCTTGCTTGCTCAAGCTATCGTTCACTAATGAAACATTCTCAACGCATTTTCAGTCCATGAGTTCATTACAAAATTGTTGAATTTAATATTTTGCTATATTTGCAAATTCAGTTGCTTTATGGGTGTATTTGCATGCCTGTTTTCCTTCCCACATAAAAATTTCAGGGTGTTAGTCAAGCTGACGTAGAGCAAATTAAGTTTCGTGGGATTTCGTGAAATTGAAGTTTTCAGTATGTTAAGGACCCATAGCAAATCAACTCAGCTAAGGATTTAAGCACTTTTTGGCATCTTTGTGCTACTTACTGTCGTGCTGGAAATATTTATATGACTCTAAATTCTTTTTAACTGCTGTTCAATATAGTTTGCAGGAAGTGTGTGCTAGAATGCTTGTGAACACCTGACCACTTTTAAATGACAGTAGCTGAGCTGTCCAGAGGAAAACTTCATCTTACAAAAATTCTATTATTTACAATACCTTTCTACAAAACTGGAAACTTCTTTAACATAATTTACGAATCCATTCATCCGACTGACGATTTCGTCGTTAGCTATTTCAAGGTACGTCGAGTGAAATGCTTCTACGAGTTGTTCAAGGTCAAAAATTACATTCTTCATTTTACACTTGATATCTTCCTGCTCAAACAGCAAACCCACGGGCTCAGAAAGTGTTTCCTTGCTGATTTTTAAATGCTCTCCTGGAATACACGTGATTTTCAATCGCCGGAACCAAGCCTCTATTACTTCCATTGACTCACGATGATCAGTCTCACTCCTTCTGTCAGCATTCTCCTTCAACCTTGTAAACGACTTTAGAATTGTAAACCGAGGCTCCATGAGATCAACCAACATCTTGATAAACTGTTCGTAATCTAACCCAGCAGTGCATTTGAGTAATAACTAAAATGTTAACAAGACTCGTTAAATCATCTAATCAGTTATAAAAGGTACAAGCCTGACTCTGCAAGCTACCAAGAACAACACGACCAAAAATAAATGAGACTGAAACTCAAAAAGAATAATATATTTAGAAAAATTACAGATGTATCCGTTGTTTGTCCGTGTGGCTAGAATTTCTTGAGTATGCACGAAAACGATCAATAAATAAAATGTATAGCCATGAATAGTAGGATAAAAGTTTTCAGGCATAACCCTTCATCGTTAATAATTTTTCTTCTTTTTCGATTTCTTATTATAGGGCAGCTGTTATACACTGCGATACAAAAATTGAAAGGTGGTTTCTTCCTGTGAATTCAGGACTTGGGAAATTTGAGATTCCCTCAGATTAATACAATGCTTGACTAAATATAGAAATTATTGGCCAGTTTAGAATCTATTAGAGAGTACTTTTGCATTGAACACGAGTTGAAGATAAACATGGCTATAAACATCAGAAATATTTACATGCTCAAATATTGAATGTTATCAGAAGTCGGATATAACAATATTTCGAACCTAACAGCTTAAGCTTAGTTTCATCAGTACCTGGCATTGGTCAACCCACCCATCTGTTCCTCTGAATTCTGATATTTCCTTCTCCACCTGTAAAAGAAGTTTCTCAAAATTACAAGCAAGCGTTTTAAGATAGGCATTGTAAGATAAGACAGGCATTGTCTTTTAGAATAAAAAGACAAGATTAATTTAGTAATTTAAGTATCTTATAATGAAAACTTCAGACTTGATTATATACAGCAAGGTATCAAATTAAAAAGTGTGGTAGGAAACTGCATTTTACCAAAAGAAGTTCTGCTTTAAGGTGTTGAAACACAAAATTTATTCCATATGCATTTGTCCAGTTGTGGTTTATTGAAATAGTATGGTCCTAAAACAAATAGAAAGATACGCTTATATTTTACGTTTTATAGTTTGGTTACAATTATAGCAGCAATCTGCTAACGTAAATTCTCAAATTGGACCCCTCAATTTGATGATTTTTGCCATCTGGGGTTGCGTATAGCGTTTTATTGAATTATCACAACAAATTCATACTTTTGGTAGTAATTAATTAAATGCTCATAAAGAAATTTCTACTAAAATAAACGAGGTATTTTAATAATGTCTTCTTAACGTCTACAATAATTTTATAAGCCCCCCCCCTCATATAAGCCCCCCTCGAATAAGCCCCCATCCAAGAATATCGAAAATAAATAGGCCATCAGGGGGCTAATTTGAGGATTTACAGTCTAACATTGGTTCACAGGTTCGGTTGGGACTTTGAGACCGAGAATCAGGGGCGTCGTGGCAAATGAATTCTAGAGGGGGCCAGAAAGAAAAGTTTTTCGACAAAATTTCTTTGATCTAGATAAATCAAATAGAATCGCTAATTCTTGAGGAATCATTTTGATTTGTGGAAATCTAGTATTTTCTTTACAAAAGTGAATTGCTTCTCGAAATTACGGGAAGTTCTCCAAGTCAAGTTCATATCTTAAAAATATGTGCACTTAGACTGATGATGAAATGAAGAACAAACAAGCAATTAAACAATTAATTACCAAATTATGAACTTGATGATGCCAGCAGCTAAAAAGAAAATGAATATTGACAGTAAATTCACACTTTCTATTTACATGATCCTTTGCCCGAGATTGTCTCAAATAAATGCTCAAAAGGCACCTATTAATTGGAATGTAGGTTAATATTCGCATAGGAAATAAAATATTACAATGCAAAACTTTACAGAAAGGTTGAACAAAAATGCAATTACCTTGGAATAAAGACAATTTCACCCTCCTCCTGGATAATTTCAATTGGTTTCACTGCCTTGTGAAACTTAGGATATTTCTTATTATCACTCAGTTCATTACAGGTAACATCAAATGGCAAATTGCCATTCAAGTCTTTCAGATTCTCCTCTTCTCCAGGAGGGAATATTAACCACTTCTTTTTACCACATATATTTGCAGACCAACTATAAGATCTTAAAAGAGAAAAATTAGAGGAATTATCATTTGAGACATTCAAGAGGGTGGGAATTAATGAAGAAATTGATTTCATCACTAAAACCCATTAGTTGCAGGGACACTACTGTGTTGGAGCATGGCACCCCTTTTTGGGTGCGTCATCAGGTATTGTCAAGTTTGGGTGCATCATCAGCAAATTTTCAGACTTGGTTGGCAAATACAGGACAGCTCAACTAGCTTGTTGGAAAATGGGATAAGAAACCGCCAATGAGCACAATATCCAGCAAAGCCCCATGTAGTTGAGATGTTTATACTTAACTAAGAGAGACTTATTGACAAAGCTCAATACTAGTCGGAAAAAGTATACCAAGATGTAGATAATAATCTGGGAATAATTTAATAAATATTCCCAAAAATTGCAAAAATAATAGATGTGAAGAAATAGATGTGATCTGAAACATTTGTGGATTATAATATTATAATACATTCTATAGATAACATAATCTGGCAAATGTTAAACACACCTCAGTACATCAGCATGAAATGATGTCCTGTCAGATACAAGAATAAAAAAAGTCAGGTAAATAATATATCTACAATTTTGTTCTTCAATATAAAATGACAACTAGTTTGGATACAAAAGCAGTCAACTGAGATGTACGATATGCAAATTGAGACTCACCATGTACCTTTAAGACTCACCATAAGCAAATTCAGACTCACCATGTACCTTTAAGACTCACCATAAGCAAATTCAGACTTACCATGTACCTTTAGGCCCCATATAAACAAATCTGTAGTCATCAGTTGTTGATGTGTTTTGATCATACCACTCATTCAACCAATCGGCTTGAAAATATTCTAAAACTTCATAAGCTCTGTAATCAGGATATTCTCTAAAAAAATAGTATTTAAAAGTCTGATTTTACATTTATATCTAGAATAACAAAAAGTGTTTAGATATCTCATACCAGTCATTTTAAGATTTCATAATTTTAAAAAAACAGCTCATAAAATATTTGTGTGAATGAATTTCTACACATGCAATTTAGAGAGAAAAAAAATCATACAGTCAAAGAATTGAAGGATAATTATTTTAGATCATGATACAGAAAAATGAAAAAAACATTGAAATTACCAAAACAATCAAATACAAAAAGCAAATAATTAAAAGACATTCTTTATGCAACATATAAAAATATGAAAGACATCAACTGACATTGTTTCTCAAATTCATAGACAAAAACTGATTAAAATCCAAACTTCCATCAAATTTGTGACTCATCACAGCTGTGCTTAAATTTACCTCTGAAAATGCCAGTCTTTTAAATAAAGCAATCTGTCATCTACAACTAAAATAACAATATCAAGAATTAAGTTTGACCAAAGAAAGTTTTAGCTGCCAAAAGAAATTGGTCAGTTATCAAAAAGTGGTTATTTGAAATGATTAATGACATAAAGTTACAGATATAAATGAAAAAATTCTTAAAATTTACTCTTCTCAAAGTGTTTTTGCCTAGCTGCTTTTCTGTGTTGACACTCATTTGAATTGCATAGCCTAGCACTGTTTTTGGATTGCAACAACTTAATCAGGAAATCCAACAAAAAGGGGATTTATTAAAGCTGCTTTAAATTATGAAGGAAGAGTATAAACTTTTCTAAGCTCCTGAAGGGCAATAAAATTTGGTAAAATTTTCCAACCTGAATTTGTTATAACTTGCACCCAATAATCTAGAAACTGCTTGAAAGTCATTTCTTCTTTCTCGTGAGCATTAAAATGCCTTTTGCTACAATCTGCAACTGGAATGATGCAATCCCCTAAATAAAACATTTAAGAATGTTTTATTTGTTTATCATATATGAGAAAAAACTTACAAGCATAAAGCTTAGTAACTTTTACCAGAAAGTATGCAAAAGCAGATGTTTTTGTCATTTCATATTGCATTAGGAGTTTGTTTGTTTGTTGTTTCTGTTTTGATTTTTTTGGCATTTTGGTCAACATTTTAAACGTCATTGATGGGAAGGTTTAACCATATATTGATTAAGGTAATGTGCTCTTTCAGTATGCAGAGCATGGTGGTGGCACACGCAAGATGCAGACATGGTATTGTTAGGGGCACACCTAAAACCTAGCTTAATGAAATTTAATCCAGAAACCTTGATAGTTCTGGCCCACTTGGCATTTTTGCCCACCCGCAACTGAGGTGCATGGCTGTCGGTATACCCAAGATCTTGCCAAAAACGGTCATATTTCTGCAAACTGGGTACTTTCAAAGTTTCAAAGGTTTCGTTATGGAGAAATTATCATGCAATGAAATAAATTGAAAAATTGCTTTTAATTTTATGTCAAATCGAACATAGTCATCAATTATTGTCTATTGACTCTTAAAAATATTCCTCAATTCATTTCTTGCAATCCCTTCTTTGCGAAAACGAAACTAAGTTTAGGAACAGAACTGCTGTTTTGAAAAATCACAATTACCAAAATTATCAGACAAGTATTTGGCATTGGGCTTCCCATCTTTTACCCATTCAATTCTACTGCGCCACCCCTTTGTGAACTTTCCAGAGAACACACAGGGTTTGTTTAAACGAAGGTATCTTTCTTGAAATTGTTCGAGACTTAGTTCCGTAGATATTCGCTCAACCATTTTCCAAGCAAAAATCCGTAAAACAATAAATTGTCATTATCTAGATAGCTATAACTGTTTTGGTGAATACACGATTCATGCGAGCCTTAACATTGTCAAGAGAAGATTTCCACCTTCTTCTCCACAAAACAACTCTCCTCACTAAAGGTGGCAAGGCTATATTAAGGTAGAACAAATCTTGTGTTGGTGACGACTTTCCGGTGTCTTTTAGAGAGATCAGTTGTTGTGCCCTGTATACAAACACTTGACTCAAATTGGTGCCAGCACTTTTTTGAAAGACTTCATATTTGAATATTCAATAAAATTTGAATTAATTTTTCTTATCATTATTTCCGTTATATTGCAGTTCTTATTCTTGAATTAAATAAATACATGGGTTCACAGGGCCCTTGCCACCGGGGGGGGGGGCGGAGTGGCTATGGCCCCCACTTTTTGCGAAGCAAGTAGTTTTAAAGCTGCAGTAAAAGGGGTAAGAAGCCTTGGGCCCTACATTTTAGCCTTGACCCCCACTTTCAAATTCCTGGCGCGGGCCCTGATTCAGCATCAGCACTACAGAGCAAACCATAGAAATAGTAGCGCTAGAATGCGCGGTCTATCACGTGACGCGTGCGAACTATGGGGATCCAAAATGGTAGCAACAAGTTGGCAAAAAAATACGCGGGAAATCACAGCGGACAGTATTGCCTACCCCTGTCACCGTATACGCGCTTGAATTTCTAATTAATCTAATACACTGTTGCTAACATTGAATGATAATCGAACTTTGATAAAAGAAATGGTAGTGTCGTGTGCTGTTTTCGGCTGCCAGAATCGATGGATTCCTAAAAAAGACTTGCTTCCCGGTCAAACAAACATATCGTTCTACAAGTAAGTAGGCCCGTTGTGTGTACTGTGTTTCTCGTTATTCTTGATAGGAATTTGAATAGAAAAAAATATCTTCCAAAAATTCTATGATACTTTTATTAACTATTCGAAATGATTTTCATCATTGATATTTCTACTATGTTTACAAACAGACAGTAGGTACATAAAATCGGGAGGGCAGTGAACCAAATTAAAAGTCATCTTATGGTTCGTGGCATTAATTCCTCAAAGAGGGTGCAATAGGTGAATTTACTCGGCTGCCGAAGATAAATTCTCCTACAATTTCTTATATTGTAGCAAAATTTCCTAACAAACTTTGGTGGAAGGGGGAACATGAACGTATTCTTATGTATTTCAGTAAATACATACTTAAATATGTGGAACCATATATCTCTTTATTTAATGAGTTCATGAGGAAATCCATAGATGGGGTAACATTTCCATTCCTATTCTGTTTTTTTTATACTGGATTATAATAAGCAGGGGTGGGGGGGGGGTGGTTGCGAAAAACTACTGACCTGAAGAAATACCATGGTATGTCCCTATTGGGTACTTTTTAACAAATAACCCTAAATGCAAAAATATTGAAACAGCTCATAAGTGAAGCAATTAACCTCCTTGCTAGAAGGGAAGCTAAAGTTCATGCAGTCATCTTTGATTGTGCTCTTAAGAATGTTAGCATGGATGAGAAACTTGGATGTGATATAAAAAACCTTTGCACATTATTTCCATATCCATCAAACCCCAGTGAAAATATCTTTGTAATTCTTGATACCTGCCACATGCTGAAGCTTGCAAGAAATGCCTTTTCCACCATCAAGATCTTTTGTACCCCAGCTGGACAAATAATATCTTGGTAGTATGTTCTTGCACTCTATAGAACACAAAAAATGACATACTATCAGTGTTGCAGCACAGACTTTAAGCCATTCTGTGGCATCTGCAATAACTTTTTTGAGAAATCTGGGGTTGCAAGAATTTAAGGACAGCAAAGCAAGCAGCGACTTCGTCCTTCTGATGAACAATATCTTTGATATGCTTAACTCAAAAAGGAAACTTGGACAGCATACAAAGAGACCTGAAAACAACAACGCTGTTTACATATATTAATTTGAACTGGAAAAAGTTGATTCAAAACTTCGAAATTTTGTCAGAGACCTAACGGCTGGGATTTGATTTCAAGGTAATTTAAGCTAATTTTGTTATTAGTCTCGAATGCATCAAGTTTCAACAAGACTTTCTAGACACTGAATCGCGCTGTTGTTGACAATTTTGTTTACCAGTAACTTCCGCGTTTCTGCTAGGCCAAAAACTTGAGGAATTTATTAAGTACTACTCAAAAATAATATCGCATACCCATTTATAATGGTTGAAGGTTGTCTAATGATAATAAACTTGAAATTGAATAAATCCATAATTAATTACTAAGCTGCCCTAGGGAAGGAAATTTGGTGAAGAAAGGAGTCCAAACAAAATACGAAGAAAAACCGTAAACGACTCGCTGTGGCGTAAGGAAAAAGTAAAAACGTCCCTTACCTTCTTCTATTTTGGCGCTGGAAAGTTTTCATGAAATTTTTCTCCTCATATCACCACGTAGAATCGGTAAGTCCATAACTTCTTATTTGTGTACAACGTACGCCACAAAAGCTTTTTGCCAACATGTTGCTACCATCTTTGCTGCCCATTGGTATTACGCAGGAAACAATAGGCGAACAATAGAGCGCGCATTCTAGCTCTACTATTTCTATGGAGCAAACCGACTTGTTTTGATCCGGGTTCGGATTCGGTCCGCGCCCAGAATCTGTCTGTACTCCGCTGACCAAATGTTTCAAAGTAAGAGCTTCCCTCTGTTACGCATTAATATGTTGACGAAGTAAGGTTTGTATTGTGTAGGCTATATTAACCGAGACTTGCTTCTAATATCAAGTCATGGAAGGTTGCCCAAAGGTGCTGATGATAAGCTTTGACACAAAAGAGCCGGCTGCAGCAGATTTCACTGCTCCAATTACCAGCGTAAGTATTGATAAAATCATTTAGGCCCATTATTGTGAAAATAGCTTTGACAACTGAAAGTGTATGAGTAATTAAGTGAGATGAACGTATTATGAATGTTAAATTGTTCGTGATATATGCTAAACAAAATGCTTGCTGCATAGAAGTTTTCTAAATATGCAATAAGTCATGATATAAAATAGGCACAGTTCTACCTGAAGTCAAACAAGGAAACTGGTGATCAGAGTTGGGTCACGAATGCCATTGCTGTGACACGACACAGGCTTGCAAATTTGTCAAGGTTCACGCCATTTGTTTGCTATAATAAAACAGAAAGATTCCAAAGTTATAGATCTCATACCTAAAAAAAAGACATTTAGATACTTGTTAATGAAATGAAAATATAGCTATAAAATCCAGAACAGTATTTCTGATAATTATGACTGAGAAATTCACATGGCATAATTTATATAGATGATAGTGTAGTATTCAGGACACTTCATTAGTTATAAAATAAACTTTTGAAGATAGATAAAGGCCTGTGAGATATGGAGGGAGAAATATGTGTGAGAAAGAGAGCTTTAGAATAGCTCAAGAGATTTTTTGTAAATTTAGTCTATATTTTTGGTTGTGTCTACACTAGGTGAGCAAAAGTATTACACCACTTCGATGAATTAATAATGGCATCAGCGTTGAGAACAACATGCCATTCAAAACTCAAACTACTTTTATGAAGCCATTAAGCGTTATTCCATGATTAAAACTCAATCAAACAAAACTTAAAAACCATTGGCAACACTTTCTATTTTAATTTTGAGCAAAATATCTTTTTAAAATATCAAAAAAGTAAACTTTTGACTGGACAGTCTCGAAGCTTTGAAACCCTTGTAGAACTTGTTAAATTCAATTAAAAACTTTTGCAGCAGGTTACTTTTGAATGCCACATGATAGATTTTAATAAACTTTGGCAAGATTACATTTAGATGTTTGTGGTCCCAGAAGATCATTGTTGGCCTTGAATTTAGCGAAAAGTGACACTTTTACAGCCGTTTTCTAATGAGGGTTTTTTAGACACTGTCGAGTCACTGTTTATGACTGTTTATCGCAGAAAATTTGGTATTTTCATTCAAAGAGGAGATGAAATGCTGTTTTGAACATATTGCTGTAATGTTTGTTCCCTAAACAACATTGCAATTGGCTGGAAGAGATGGAGTTAAAGGCTACTGATATGTTTTATTGATGTAGGTATTCTGTTGGAACATGGTATCCGAAATTAGGCCTTTTGCAGTACCTTGATAAATTTCCCATTATTCCCCACCCTAAAGGTCATTTTAAAACGTTAATTCAACTTGCTTTAGCTATTTGAATTTCGATTTGCTATAAAAAGTTTATGACAGTGCAGCCATTTTGTAGGGGGGTAGTATACTTTTTTCTTTGTTTTTTACATTTTGCTTTTAAATATCTAAAGATTAATTTTCTCCATTTTAGTATATTCAGGATTTCTATCATGAAAATCCTGATTCATACAAAAACGAAATACAGCAAATCAACCAACTCAAAAAGGTAAATTTATTCATTTTTCATTAATCAAGACAATCTTGTTGAGTTTATGGTACAGAATCAGTATTTAAAGTCTTTTTTGAGGTTATAGAAACAAGGACCAATAACAATCTGTTAGAATAGTAAAATTTTCGTTTGAGGTTGTTGTGTAGCAAGGTTTCAAATTATATCACAGTAAAGATCCAATCGATAACAATAGTCCATGTCATGGGGCCAAGTATTTTATAAGATATTTATCAAATAAGTTATTTTGAAAATATTATCTGTAGATGTTGGTCATCTTATTTCATGTCAGTTTTATTTGATGTCATCAGAGGCTAGTCAAACATTCCTCCTGTCAGTTTTATTTGATGTCATCAGAGGCTAGTCAAACATTCCTCCTGTCAGTTTTATTTGATGTCATCAGAGGCTAGTCAAACATTCCTCCTGTCAGTTTTATTTGATGTTATAAGAGGTTAGTCAAACATTCTGCCTCGCAAACTTTACTAGGATGAAAAATAACCCTAGTTCTTACCATTAGAATGGGATCTCATTTGAACTGACTCCTACAGCTGACTAAATTAATAGAAGTTTTAATTTTTTAATTTTATGCAAGTTTATTTAAGATTAAATATGAATAATTAACAAGTAATGAGGAGATTGTCTTGACTTCTTAAGAATCATTAGCTTGTTCTTGTTATTTAACTTTCTTAGATTTAGGCACTTGATATTTTTGATGATTTATGGTCAAAGCAATTGCTCTTCATTCTGGTCTTCTTCGATTCTCAATGTGTACATCATCATTAGCCTCAATGTGAATTTGAAACTTCTCAGAATATAAACGCCTGGTTTTTTTCAAATATCAGGCAAACTTGATTTTATATTTGATTATATTAATAGTTGTATTTTAGATGTAACAGTTGAATTTGAATTGCCTCCAGTTTTCATGAGATAGTTAACATCATGCATAGCAACTTCATAAAACTTACCTACCACTTTTCATAGAGTTTTATTCATATTCATTTTTAAAAATCAATACACTGCATAAAGTTACGCCATAATTTCGCATTGTTCCTGGCAACTACTTCTTGATAGTGCTTATTGATTGATAGTCATGTCAACATTAAAAGTAATCAGGTGATACTAGAGGGGCTTAACCATCCTTTAATCAAGAATTGGCCAATCAGGAGGATAATGATTCCACTCACACACTTATTGATTGGTTAATATTGATTGGCAGATGGCTTAAGCTACTTTTGTTGATGCAGTTGCATGAGCTGACAACTTTTCACATACATTATAATGTCTAATCATAATTGATCATAATTAGAATTAATGCATTAGCTACCTCTGACCCTTGAGACTCCAACCAAACCTTTTTAGCTAGTCAGTGAAGTTTAGATCAATTTTCTTAATTTGTCACTGTAACATGCTTTAAGCCCTTTAATTTTCAATGTTCTGATGTTTTGTACTCTGAGTGTCAGACGAAAAGCTTTAGTATACTCAAATGTTTGCTTCTTTCAGACCATTTTTAAACTTTGTACCACAAAAGATTGTTTGCATTTGTTAATTCCAAAACAAAGTAATCAAATTAATTGTTAGTTTCACCTCTAGATTCTGGATCTAGGACGGTTGATGATGTCAGAAGTACTTGTTGTCTCTCTGACAGACTGCAATTATTTTGTTTTGCAGAATATATCAAATGTGACAAGGGATAATCAAGGCTGCAGTGCATATAGAAAATACTATGCACAACTTCAGTTTTTGCAATCAAGGTTCCCTATGGGATCAGGTGGAGCAGCTTCTCTTCCCCTTGTATGGTGAGTGATTTTTGTAGTAAAGTAACCTTGATAAGACCAGTGTGGTTACAGCCCAGCTTGTACTGCGCTCAAAATGAGTTTGTAAAAGGTTTTGTTGCTTATTCATGCATTTAAAGGCTCTTACACAACTGGATTGCTTTGCGATCATAATTCAAAATACCAGCCTAATATCCTATTGCATGGAAATGCTAAACACAGTCTATTTCTCAAGACAACTGCCATTAAGCATGCCATTTGCACAAGAGCCTCAAGTGGAAAACACATTGACATGATCAAGGAGAATGATTATACTGCCATAATAATATCACAAACATTAGTCGAAAGTTAAAAATTTGATGCTTTATTTCCTAATCTACTCATCAATAGATTGATTTTTGCATTAGATCAATTCCTGTTTTAATCAATTTTTATCATTTGCAAATCTTGTACAAATCTGACAAAACTAAGAAAAACTCTTGTGCTATATTTTGCAGGTATGATGTTTACACTGGGGATCCTGTGACGCAGAAAGACATAAGATTTGAGCAAGCTTGTGTTTTATTTAATCTTGGTGAGCCAGCATTTGTTGATTTTTAATATTTCATCAATATTTAATCGTGCTTGCCACTAATGCTGCATATTTACGTTTTTGACCTGTTTCCACAAACCAGATCAAGCTTACTCTGTTTTGGAAATATATATCTTATTAATGATGCGTGAACCAATGTTGAAATTTTACTTGTGGTTTTAAAGTTTTGGAAAAGGGCAGACTTCTCCTTGTACTTGTATTGGTCAGTGCCTTTCAGATAGACTCCAAGGAACTTATAATGGAAAAAGTTAATGTAGGATAAATGCTAACCACAAGCTGGTTAATTGCTTCCTCATTATGTAATTAAAACAGTTTCTAAAGCCCTTCACATTGTGTATACTTTCCTAAATATTACTTTTACTGTAAGCAGTGCTGAACAACAATTTGCACAATGTTCAGACCTTGCCCAGAAAGGCACTGGATCAAGTGCGAGCGCCTAGAGGGCACCCAAAAAAGGTCTTGGAGAGCAATTTATAGAGCCCCTCAAAACGTAAAGAAAATATTACCACGGAGCAAATGAATTTTTGACATTTGTTGAATAAACATGATTATGCATAAACAATCTTCCCAACAGACTGCAATATATTGATTTGCGTAAGATTACCTCTTGAGAAAAATTCAGCAAATTCAACATTGGGCAAGGTCGATACCATTTTGAATCTAACAACCCTCTAATAACCACCAAGGACAGGACACAGGCCATCAAGCATATTCTTTGGCAGATTTATTAAATTCTCAAGCAAAAGTTGAAGTATTACTTTATGTTTTTTCTTAATAACTTAAAATCACCTGTGCAAATCAACAATCACATTTCCGCTCAAATTATCGCATTGCTTCCAAAGCTCTCAAAGGATGCTCTCAAGGACATTTTATTTAGTGGTGTGACATAGAGGCCTGAATTCTTTTTATCAAATGTCAGTTTCAGTAGTTTATCCCAAGTTTTGGTTGCTTTTGGACAATCTGGCCTCTTTGCATCGTTGCCCCTTCTTACATACAAAATAATTTAAAGCCTCCTATTTATTGGCCACCTTTAATTTAAGGTATTATAAATATATATAATTAAGCCACATAACTTGAAATTTGCCTACAAGCTTCTTTTTTTATAAATGTTCTTTTATTTTAGGTGGGCTATATTCACAGCTTGGAGCAAACGAGAGTAGAACATCTGACGAGGTAAGAGGTGCTAGATTTACATTCAAGACAATTTGCATTGTTCTCACTGCAGTTCATTCATTTGTGACTCTTGGTATCTGCTACCTTTTTGTTTGTTTGAAATGATTAAGTGACCAAAAGACCTTTTCTTATTCCCTGTCACCTATTTTCTCAAAGGGCAATCAGGTTTATGCTTTTGTTTTACTTTCAGAGTATGAAAGTTGCTTGCACATACTTTCAGTGTGCAGCGGGTGCATTTCAGTATCTTAAGGTATGTGTTAGGAATTCAGGAATATCCTTGACTGTATCATTTTGATTGATCAGCCCTCTTGTTTCATTTCCTAGTTATCCTAAGAATAGATTTATCAAGAGTTATCAGAAGAAGAGATCTTAACAGGTAGTCAGTAAGGATAAACACAATCGAAACAAGGGATCTTCTCTCCTCTTCCTGTCAGTTGTTAACCTGATAAACTTTGATTAAGCGTCATCAGTAATGGAGCATAAAATTCAACAATATAGTTCATAGCATTCATATGATTTGAAATTCAAGAACATGAAATTTGTATTGAATTTACTGTTGTTTTTATTCCATAATGAAACCAGTAATGTCTTCATAAAATGGATAGAAAGTCTTTTTGTAACTTTTTTTCTAAATGTCAGGTATGTCGTCATTATTTATTCACTTTATTCATTATTTATTCGATTTTTAGGAAAATTTTTCACTTGAGTCATTTCCAGACATGGCAGGCGATGTACCAACATTGAAATCGACCATAATGCTGGTAAGTAGGTTTATTTTGTTACTCAATAATATTCAGTTCCATCAAATTTATGTGATAATAACATTATCCTAGATCTCTGTTCGCATATAACCAATGTGTTGAAACAACACAACAACGTCCTTATGACAGCCAGAAAGATGATGTGAAGATATTGTGTTTGCATTAGCAATTTTTGACCAGTTTTATACCCAGCACCCTACAAGAAAATCCAAACAGAAACGCGTTTCCTACTAGAAAATCCAAACAGAAACGTCTTTATGTTTAGTACAGACAATATTCAGTTGGCTTAGTTTTAGATGAAACCTTCCTCCATCAATAGCAGCTCCATGTCCAAATATGTTTATCTGCATTTGTTTTTTTTGAAAACATTTTTAAGATATTTCAGTATTATTTACTCATCAATTTAACATTATCTTTATTTTGTATAACCATTAAACTGAATGACCCATACAAACAGACTTCACCCTGCACCTTTTGATAAGCCAAAGATAACAGATTATCCCAATTTATTGTAGTGTCAGGCTCAGGAATGTTTGCTGGAAAAGTCAATAAGAGACAATCGAAAATGCACTTTGATAGCTAGAATCAGTATTCAAGTAAGTTATTTCACGTCACTTTGTTCTCTGAATTTTGACGTTTGTATCTCTTGATTTGCATAGCTTAAACTGCTCACTTTTCCTTTAGCACATTAAGGCATTCATTCAGACAATCATTCACCTTTCTTTAAAGGCTCTTGCGCAACCGCCACGCTTTGCAATCATATTTCAAAAGACCGGCCTAATTTCGTACTTCATGAAAACACAAAACACGGTCAATTTATCAAGACAACTGCCGCTAAGCATGCCGGTTGCGCAAGACCTTTTAAGTACACTTTTCCCTGTACTTTTTATTGCATACACAAATACCCACACAACGAGTTTGGGATCGCTTTTAGCTTCATTTTGCTGATATCACCAGATATTTACAGAATATTTAAAATTAAGCAAATAGATCTTTATGGATAAAACTGACAGAGATGTCTAAAATTTTATGTAGAATTATGTAGTAGGAATTTTTAATAGCGAAATTTGGATTTTGATAAACCTAAATCTATAACAGTTACAACATTGGATTTCATTCTGTGAAATATAAAAGGTTTTCTTACCAGTACGAGGTTTCTCATTCAGATTTTTTTTCGATGATTTTATTCTGTTTTTTTCTGCATGCAGATAAAAGATTATTACCAAGATGCAGTCAAGCTACTTGAAGGAAATGGAACCTCTGAAATGGGATCCCAACTGCGAAAGGTATCAATAAATCGAACGTATTTTCCGGATCCCTCCATCTATGCTACCTCTTCTCCACTTTCTTAAACACAACTAGCCAATTTTTGTATCTGTATAGGCTGTTTTTAAGTATATATATCTGGAGAGGTTGATCAATATGTTTTTTTCTGCTTTTTAACTACGAAAAAGTTCTGTTAACGTGTTCCATTGATTGAGGATTTTTTTCAAATCAGAAAAGTATATAATTGAGCAACTGTATTGAGCAATAAGACCTCAGTCTTTTATGGTTCTCTGTACAAATTCGAGAAATTTTAAGAGATGTTAGAGTTCTGAAGGGTGACGCCGGCAAGGTGGCAGGGGTTCCTTGACTTTTGCCATATGCTCCTGTCATATGCTCTAGTAGCTTTCCAAGCTAACAATCTGTTTGCCCCTTCAGATGTCTATAATCAGTCTAAGCTCTAAAATCATCAATTAAATCTATGTTTCTTTTAGTCTTGGACGAAACATTTGCAAATGAAGATAAACATGTATACAGCTATTGCATACGTAAGTCGTTCGATATAAATATATTTATAAATATACAATATGATATGTATGGATATAGAGGCAAATTCATCTTTTATATATATAATGTATTTGTATATTCGTATAATGTATGATGTTATGTATTTATTGTTATGTTATGTCCCAACTGAGATGAATTTGAAATTGTACGATGTCTTCTATGTTTTTGTGAAATAAAAATTACAATATATTTGTTGAGGAATTCCTTTTAATCTGAGTGTTAGAAGGGAAATTAAACCCGGGAAAGCATAGCACCGCATAGCTACGATCTTTGAAAAAATTGTAGAGATAAACTTGAATTTTTGAGAATTCATCCAAGAAGGTGATTGTAACAGAAATAGCCGTAATACCCCACCCCTAAATAAATGTTGGAGATGTAGCCACAGCGTTTTAGAGCAATAAAAAAGCCTTCGACATTGAAAAAGGGTGGCTGGGGGTATTTTGTTCCTTGTTTAAAATAACGTAATTTTTCTCTCGAAAATTACAACCGTTTTTGTCCGGGATTGTAGATATAGTTCAGTTTGTGTATTTTGAAATGAATTGTCGCTTGAAAATTTTGACGACACGTTCTTTTGTCTTTTGGCGTAGATATACATGTCAAACGAGGCTGATGAAGGCAAGAAATTTGGTGAGAAGGTATGTAGTAAGATGTTTTTCAGTTCACTGACAGCATCACTCTAATCAGCGTACATATCTACACTACGATTGAAGCAATAAAATAGCAAACCAAAAGTCTTACATCCGTTTATGCTCTAAATCACCATCAATCAGAAAAATTCAACATTCATTGATTTTTCAGCTGGCCTACTTAAAAGCTGCTTCAGAAAAGATCAACGAAGCAGTAAAAACGACAAAGGTTTGTAATTTATTTCTAATTGGTCGAAACCTCTATAATGTTGGTCAGAAATATTTGTTTAGAGATGTTGTACAAGACCACTATTGGACCTTTGTTTACACCCATTCTACGCTTGCTTTACTGTGCTCTAATCACATGGCTGTGATTCTCAAGCTAAAGCTCGATGACACCCATGTTCACTGTTTTAAATAATTTCTCTTGTTTTGGTTGAGTGTAATCTTTTTATTCTCCCCAGAATCAACCAGATCAGGTCATGGAAACTCTCAGGTTTTTACAAGATGTCGTTGGAAATAAGTAAGTTATTGATATTAATCTTTTGTTTTATTCATAATGCATGTAACCAAAGCTTGAAATGAAGAATATTGAGAAATTTGTGCTTGCAGTGTTTTAGTGCAATCTATTAATGCAAAAATTACAATCAAATCTCTTTAAGTCGCACCCTGGATAACTCAGAATTTCAGTAAGTCGGACCTATTTTCAATTTCCAATGGAATTTCCTACCTTATGCAAGTCAAAAGTCGCAGCCGGATAAGTCGGGCATTCGCCAAGTCAGACCACCTCCGAACACAGCTTGAAGGTCCGACTTAACAGGATTCGTAGTTGATTTCTGTATTTGAATTCAAGAAATGCTTGTTCTCTACTTGTTTACCAGGATGCATCATTATTATTTTGAATAGTGAGCTCCTGGTCCTTATTAGGTTCAATTATAAAATTGGTTTCTCTCTTTGATGCAGGCTTGATGCGGCCGTCAAGGAAAACGATTTCGTTTACCATGCCTTGGTGCCAGATATGGACAAGCTTCCAGAGATCAAAGGTATTCTTCTGTTGCATTGTATGATTTTTTCGCGCCACGATTAACAAGCTTCGGATGAAAGGCTTGATTTGACAAGCGTGATTTCTCACAAAGGCAGTGAAGCTAAACGCAGCCTCGTATTATTATCTATGTATATAACTTCATTGCAATCTTTTCTAAAATAACTTGATTTCCTTTTAACAATTTCCTGTTAGAGTTTGGTTTTTTGTTTCATTTTTTTTATTTCAGGAGTGTCGCTGGTGAAAGCAATGCCGTTTCAGTACAACGACCCAAGCATTTCCGGGCCTGATATATTTCAAAAGCTAATTCCAATGAAGGCTCATGAATCTTCTTCGCTTTATAGGCAAGAAGCTACTGTCTTCTTTTTTAATCTTTTTTATGAATCGTCCTCGCGAGTCTTACTATATTCATATCTAGCTAGCAGCCTCATTCGTGCAACCGTGTCTATTCGTGTCAACGTATCTTTCCCTGTATGTTTCATAACTATTTCCCTGTATGTTTCATAACTATTTCCGTGTATGTTTCATAGCTATTTCCGTGTATGTTTCATAGCTATTTCCGTGTATGTTTCATAAATATGTGCTCAAAACTTTGAAAATTCCTTCAGCCTTCTACGACCTGGGACATTATTTTTGGGTCAAACACCTACATTTTTCTCCTAAACTGTAAACTGACTCAGGTAGATCGAATCTTCTGAATGTCACTGGGCCCCTGTCCCAAAATTTAGATCATCTTCTTAGACTTATCCCTTGGACAATGTGGTTAGAATATTTTTGACGTTTTCTTCTATCTATATTCGCTTTGGTATTGCAGTGTTGTTGTTTGCAGTCTAAGCAAGGAATACAACTTTATAATATGTTTATACAACTATACGATATTTTGATATATGCATAAATGTATTTACGTCTCACCAACCAGTCGTACTTTTTGCTCAATTTTTCTTTAATGTGAATGCTGTTCTCTTTAAGAACTTGTTTTGAATTTTGTTATTATTCTTTCAGTGAAGAAAAAGCAGGCCTTTTGAGAAAGATAACATCTGAAATTGAAGAGAAAAATCTATATTTGAGGTACTTTATCAATTTTTAGATGTCCTGAGATACTTTACCATGCTTTAATAGTTTTGTTTTTGTAATATTCACGTAAGTTTGATGGTTTTAGCTCAAATGCTGATAGTGTTAAAAGAATTAATATCTGCAGCTGTATTTAGAAGGAATTAATTCACTTTATTTTGGCTCACATTGAAGTATATTACCACATTAAAGTATGGCTCACATTAAAGTATTTTTAATTGTTCGTTGTTGATTGTTGTTCGCTATGTTTCTTTAAGATTTAACATAGTATATATTCTCTTCATTCGACATATGAACATGGAAACCCTTTGAATCTTGCAGTGAATCGTTATCATCAATGCATATCGATGATCTGATGAATCCAGTTGAAGAAGTTATCCCTGGTATATATTTGCTAACGTTTTTAAACCTTGGTTAAAATGAGAGTACTCGGCCTGATTTGTCTTTGTTTCTTTGTGTGATTTTTCTAGCTTTCTAAAAAGCTAGCTTCACATAAACCCTTTGCCAATAAACTGAGATATTTTGCATTCTAATTTTCAAAAAGTGGCCTTACATCCGGGTGTGAATTTTCTGTGGATGGTACTCGAACCAGGAAGCGTATCAGCAAAAATTGAATGGGAAATCGTAAGCAAGAACCGCAGTGAAAATATCTCAATATAATACACATCTGATATGGAGCAACACGTCTATGTAGGAACATCGTCTATCTTTTTCTTCGAGCAACTTTACATGAAAATAAAACTTTATACAAATTATGATTAAATTTGATAAACTCATCAATCTCTTCCATCAATAATGTGAATTGAAACATTAGAAAATGTTAGTATGTTAAATGAAAGCTCATTATAGGAAACAATAGTTTGAACAATCATTATCTCTGCAGAAAATTTGAGCCAGAAATGCAAGGAACTTCGAAATGTTAGTGATATTGTTTCTACAACGGAAGATCAAATCAAAGGTATGAGATAATACTGTTTTTTATTCTCATAGAAATGCAGAAGTAATGGCAGCAAGTCGTATAAGCTCTAGATTTCTATCTCTTCATTATCATGTTAAAAACCAATTGTTATTCGAGGTATTCACTGTGAAATCGAACCTAAGCTTCGTAACAGATTCTTCGACCTAAGCTTCCGTAACATATGTATGCTTGGAAATGTAATTTACTAGTTGCATGATGATCAACTTGCAAGCTGTAAGTTGCGTAAAACTTTGCAAGCTGTGAGTTGCAACTTAAGACTGCCTTGCCTTACATACCGCAAGGCGTAAATCCTTGTTTTTACAGCATTGAGGACTTAAAACAGACCTGAACAGAAATCTTCATTGCTTAGTGAAGTATATTGAGTAGGAAAACGTATTTTATCATTCGCAACTGGTATGCTTCTGATCATGCTCAAATATTAAGTAATGTCCTTTTTGTAGAACTAGCAATGCTGTCAGAAGAATTTGAGGTGATTTTCAATGAAATTGCTTCTGTTTTGAAAAATGAAGAAGAGTTCGAAAGGGAAGCGAAGGTGGGTAATTTAAGATCTTTGCTTGTGACTATGTACCATTTCTTACAATTAAATAAATTCATTTGTTTTGTATACAAGCATGTGTAAAGGAACCTTGTGTAATTCATTAGAATTACAATATGTTCGTCCTTTATATGAACAAACACAGGGAAGTTCTAAGTTCTTTAATCGATAACGCATTTTCTTTGACTTTTCGCCTCGCCAGAATAGTATTGAGTACAACATATGAAGCCCAAGTTCTTAGAAATTTAGTCATCGGAAAGGTTTCACAAATCTTTTCCTTTGCCATTGATCTACAAGTCTAACCAAAAAACGTGCTATTAGATACTCTTTTTATTTGTTTGTCATCTAAATGTAAAGCTTTTTTGCATTTTGATTCAAGTTAGGAGACAGTGATCGAGGAACATCAAAAGAACTAGAGGACTTGAAAAAGGAATTCACTCAGTGCATTGAAGTGAACGAGCAAGCCGTAAGTACGGTGATAGATTGATATTCAAAATGGCTTGCGGCCTGGCAATAGCTTTACATGCATCTGATAAGGTTTATTTGTCATTTGCCAACCTCTATAATGATTAACAACTATGGCGCTATGGCGCATTTTGAAGCAAGAAAACATCGCTGATGGCTCGTTTTTCCATACCCTGAAACGTCTAAAAAATTTTGCCTGCTACTTTGTTGTCGATTGTAATGCATCTGTTATTCTAGTATCTCACTTTTTTCGTAGAGAAACACCAATATGACCTTATGCAATCATTTTGAAGAAAGCAAAGAGATCATTGAACTTCTCTGTGGCCCAGATGACAGAATTCTTGCATCACTGCCATCACAAAACTTCATTGACGGTACTGATATTCAAGTCCTTGATTGAATGTGGATAAGTAAGCTAGAAGATCTATTTTGCTGGAAAATCAATAAATTGTATTTAAAGCACTTAGGCTGAATATTATCAAAATAAGCAAACCAATTTAATTTCAAATGAAATATTAAATGCTTTACAGTGTATAGTTTACAAAATAATATCGTTTTGGTGAATGTCTGGCGAACTCCGTTGTCAGATGTCACAAGTCATTTGTGAAGCTGTCGTGAACACGGTACCCTCAATGATCGCTTGTCTTATCTGTCTAAGTTATTTGTTTATTTCGAGAATGAAAGAACTCAAGGCAAAATAATCTACATAAAGCAAATAACAATTGATTATTAACGAGAATACTTAAGACATATACTTTACTAGCTTTACTAAATTTCTAGCCCCAATTGATGAACCTGTGGTTCAGAGGATCAGAGAACTTCTCGTAAGTTTCCTCTTGCCTTTTCTTGAGATTGATATTCTCTGTTAGTATTGTCGTATTTTGGAATTATATTGATCTAATTACGTTACTGGACTAGCAGAGATCTCTTTAAACTAAGGTCTCCCCGAAAGCTAGAGACTTATTTTCTTTAATAGAGGCATTGCTTTAAATGTTATGGTAGGGGAGAGGACATTCCCAATAACGGACGCCTCACAAAAACATGTTAGTAATTGATAGTGTATATCAATTATTATTATGTGCTGGAAGCGAAAATAGTCAATCAGACTTTAAATTCATGCATACAAGCATGATGTTTCGAGTATTTTCACTGCATGGGAAGAGAAGGTGAGTATTATTTAGAGTTGCCAAGTTTTATTCTTTGCATAATCCTTTTTCAAGGGTGCTGTTGAAAAAATGAAGAATCAAAGGGCCACTGTCGAGAAGCAGTTTCGAGATCAGGTATAGAATTTCAGTTGCTATGATAAATTGAAATATTGCGATCTACAGCCCTTCTTTTCAGTTGCCTATTCGACATTTTCTACTTGCCGAAGTTTTTGAAATACTTTTGGAAGTCACTTGTAATGGTATCGGTGTGGCAAGAAAAAATAGAGAAAGGTTATTGTCTCTTATTTATGTACCTGTAAAGAATTTCATCCATCCTCATGGTTGTTAGATATCTAAAGCATTCCTGCTAAAGTTGTTATTTTTTTCTCTTCATGCGCTTCTCTTAGCTGAATAAAGATGACATCACAAGCCTACTCGTTATAAAGGAGGATGGAAACCAGGAAAACTTTTTCAAGGATCAGCTAAAGAAACACGACGAAATGGTTGCTATTATCAGGCAGAACCTAAGTGCACAAGATAATATTCTATTGTAAGTAATTTTTTATATCACCTTCTTTCATCATTTGAATGCTGTTCTTGCTGACATGTTTCTAGGAAATCATAAGCACATGGAAGTGATTACTTAGAAAAAAATAGTTTGGCAAGAGTAGAAGAATTTCCTAATCGAATAATAACAGGGTTTACAAGTATAATCGTAAAGCTGTCTGTCTTCTATGTTTTCCTGTCTCCTGCACATGTTTGTTCTTTTTCGATATCCCTTAATCCTTCAGTGATTCCCAGTAGCCAATATCTTGTCACATGGATTTTCTCAAAAACTTATCCATTTTATCAATAATTTCTCGGTTTTAGGCAACTGACAGAAGAGAACGCAAAATATGCTCCTACTCGAATCGCTGCAGTGGAAATCGCTGCTAGGTAAGTGGTTGTTTCTACTGTAATAGGGGGCAGAAACATGGCGTACTATTTATTGTGAAATAATATCTACTTTAAGATTTTTCAATACTAGAGGAGAAGCTTCTTTGGTTTTCAATATAAAGGCTCATTTAAAGCACAGACTATATTAGAGCATCTGACCCACAAATATTTTTAAAAGTATTAAAGCATAGCTTGAAATTAGATGTTTTCTAGCAATGAATACGCTTCTAGACAAATGGCTCTCAAAGTAAGCTTTCGTAATTTCTATATATATTGTTACTTTTGGTTTATTTGCAAATATCGTTGTCTTTGATAATTTTTCGCTAAAACTTTCTTTCAGACGCAATGTCCAGGTTCAAAGTTACATTAATCATACGACACTGTTCTTGGAAGTTAGAGAGAGGCTGGTGTAAGTTCTATATGGTAACCTAAATTTGTTGGGATCTAGTATTGAGCGATGCACTAGGCCAGGGATGGGCAAAACCTACGGCCGACGCGCCCAATCCGGCCCATCAAAAAGTTTTCAATGGCCCTTGGACCTTCGGAAATGAAAATTCAAAGAATAAGAATACGGAAACCTAAGATTATTGGGGTCTCGTATTTAGCGATGCACTAGGCCAGGGATGGGCAAAACCTACGGCCGGCGCGCCCAATCCGGCCCATCAAAAAGTTTTCAATGGCCCTTGAACCTTCGGAAATGAAAATTCAAAGAATAAGAATACGGAAACCTAAGATTATTGGGGTCTCGTATTTAGCGATGCACTAGGCCAGGGATGGGCAAAACCTACGGCCGGCGCGCCCAATCCGGCCCATCAAAAAGTTTTCAATGGCCCTTGGACCTTCGGAAATGAAAATTCAAAGAATAAGAATACGGAAACCTAAGATTATTGGGGTCTCGTATTTAGCGATGCACTAGGCCAGGGATGGGCAAAACCTACGGCCGGCGCGCCCAATCCAGCCCATCAAAAAGTTTTCAATGGCCCTTGGACCTTCGGAAATGAAAATTCAAAGAATAAGAATACGGAAACCTAAGATTATTGGGGTCTCGTATTTAGCGATGCACTAGGCCAGGGATGGGCGAAACCTACGGCCGGCGGGCCCAATCCGGCCCATCAAAAAGTTTTCAATGGCCCTTGGACCTTCGGAAATGAAAATTCAAAGAATAAGAATACGGAAACCTAAGATTATTGGGGTCTCGTATTTAGCGATGCACTAGGCCAGGGATGGGCAAAACCTACGGCCGGCGCGCCCAATCCGGCCCATCAAAAAGTTTTCCATGGCCCTTGGACCTTCGGAAATGAAAATTCAAAGAATAAGAATACGGAAACCTAAGATTATTGGGGTCTCGTATTTAGCGATGCACTAGGCCAGGGATGGGCAAAACCTACGGCCGGCGCGCCCAATCCGGCCCATCAAAAAGTTTTCAATGGCCCTTGGACCTTCGGAAATGAAAATTCAAAGAAAAAGAATACGGAAACCTAAGATTATTGGGGTCTCGTATTTAGCGATGCACTAGGTATGCATTAATCACTAAGGCAATCTAGGCTGTAAGGATCCACATTTTTTTAGTCAAATGCTTTTAATTCGGTCCGCAATCGACAGTCATGTCTTTGTTTATACTCATCCAATTACTGTATAATGATTTCTGTACAATGAAGTATTCGCTTTCAACCCTACTAGGTTTAACCGTTAAATGATTTTGACGCTCCTCGTGCGTCCAATCAAGTTAGACTAAAATTTGTATCTGAAACATCACGCTCCGACGAGTTTGTTCCGTATCCTTTGAATGCAACATCAAATACTTTGTTTTTTTTGTAAAAGTTTTATGAAACACTTAAGTTAATGGACAAAAAATAGAGAAAATGGAAATAATAATGGAAAAATTTTATATTTTTTAGACGTGGTTTGAAGTTTTATCGTGATCTGAAAGAAACATTAAAGATACTTGAGAAAAAAGTAGCAGAATTTTGCCGCAAGCGAGAAAAAGATAAAGTTAAGTTCAAAGAGATAAAGAAGAAAGATGGTAAGTATTGAGTCATTGAAATATAGAGCGTCTATATTTCGATTTTCTAAGCATAGTATTTTTTAGTTCACAGTATGAGGATGACGATTGAAGGAAATTCAAACTTTTAGAGAGAATTAAGGCTAAAGATAGGACCGAATACAACTTTAACTTATAAGTCCCCCTTACCAGAAAAGAAATTGGTAATTAAAGCTATGACTTAAGGCTTTGAAAAAAGGATAGATCTAATCCTGACAAACTGTATAATTTAAAAGTTTGGATTAGTTAAACCAAGTTTGAGAATTAATTTTAAGACTGCGAACTTAGTTTTTGTTATTTAATGCTTGTTGAATACAGGAAGTGACTATTTGTAACTTGTTGTTTCCTTTCAGCTCCACCTCCACGTCCGACTGCTGCTAAGCCAACATTTGACCGCTCGGCCAAGCCCACTGGCAGTCAACATGCTCCGTCATTAAGTCATGATAATATGTTTACTCCAATCTCACCGAACTTCCTACCATCGCAGCTTCCTGCAAATTTACAAAGACCACAGGGTTCAATTATGCCTCCAGTTGGTCCTTATCAAAACATGCCCCCAGGGGCTGCAAGACCACAGTTTGTTCAAAATCCCCGAATGGTAACTCCTAGCACAGTGCCTAATTCCGGGGGTAATATTCCACCAATGCCTGTCAGTCAATCTCATGTAGAAATGATGATGCGCCCACGAGTTCCTGGAACAGTCTCTGGCACAAACATCCCACAAAGGTTTGATGTTCGAGCGCCTTTGGATACCACCCAATCTATGTTTCCTGCAGGCCCTCAGAACGACAATTTTCGTCAGCGATTTCCACATGACAATCGATTACCACAAAATCAACCCCGTTTCTCAGCATCTGGGCCATTACCAAATTTACCACAAAGTCCTCAGTTTCAACAAGTTTCGACAAATTTTTCTCGTCCTCAGTTTGTTCAGCCACCGCAAAACCAGACGATTCCACTTCCAGGCCAGCCTTTGCAGCCACAGATGCCTCCGCAAATGCCCATGCAACCTCCATCTTCCCAAGTTAGACAATCTTTACCCAATCACATGAATCAAATGAGGAGAGGTTCTGCAGATCAGGCTCCGTTTCCTGTTGATCAACATGGACAGCAGCTACGCCCAGTTCTCCAGCCTCAAGGAATTCGTAGCCCGGATCACAAAGTAATGCAACCCAGGTTTTCAGCTCCAGATCAAAGAAATCTTCCACCTTTAGAACGGCCAGCATACGGTGGCCAACCGCCGATGCAGCGTCCACCGAATCCAAACATGATGATGCCTAGGCAAGAGTTTAGACCACGTGCACAGCAAATTCAAAATTTAGATCAGGCGCATGGTCTATACAATGTGCAGCAACCCCAGAGACAGCAATTACCAGGTGTGGCTCAACAACCCCCGAATATGCAGTACAGACCACAAACCCCACAGCAGGTAGTGCCGCAGGACACAAGGTTTGCTTTTGAAATGCAGAGCCAGTTGCAAGGCCCGCAAAGAGGTAGCAGCCAAGTTGTTGGACCTCGTTTTGGAGGACTGCCTGACAAGAACTTCGTTTCAAACGCCCAGACAGTTCAAGGGCACAGGGTTGCTTTTGCGGGTCCGATGGGCAATGTACCACAGTTTATGCAAGGCCAGGTATCTCCTGGTGACCAGTTTCGTTTTCCAGCCATGCAGCAGCAACAACAACAGCCAAGAACAGACCTGAGGCTACCAGAGCCATTGCTGCCTGAGAAAGTGGTCACTCCTCAAAATTTGATGGACAGGGAAGATAACACAGAGATCAACAAGGCAGTAGACCTACTACCAACTCCAGCTTCTTTGCAGCAAAATTTCCAACAACCAAACCCATTAGATCCAAATCCTACTGTTGAAATGAAAATACCAAAGTCAGTTGGTTCTTTAAACAATCCAATTGCTAGCGGTCAAATGAACCCTCAGTCTCCGTTTACTGTACCAGAAAATAAGGAAAGTCGACCTCCGTCTAGACCCGTTTATAATGAAGTACCAAGTCTTGAAGCCCAACCAGAAGTGTTTAGAAATATGTATGCAGATCAGACTGAGCAGCCAAGATCGTTATCTGGTGGTCGTGAATTGCCAGGAAACTTAGTGCAGAGGCAGATATCTGATAATACAGGCCAAAGTAATTTTCAGCTGAGAAACCAATATGCATATCAAGGACCCATGTCCAGCCCGACACCTGAGTGCTCTCAGCCCAGTTCATTTCAATCCGAGCCAAGTCCATTAACATTTCAGCAACGGCCTGCAGTGACCCAGATTGTGAGTGATAATGCTCAAGGTGGGAACAGGTCTTTGCCAACGGCTCCTCCGTTGGTGGTCAGCTCTCAAAATACCGGAGTGTATAATCCACCGCCACCTTTTTCTTCAAGCCGACCTTTCGATCTAATAACAATGAACAACAGGCCCGTGATGGCAACTGCACAGACCTCCGATTCGGTTATTTCGGGAATCTTAGGTAGCCAAACGCAGGGAGATCGAAACCAGCCGGATATTATGCAAATGGGGTTTCAGCAGTTCCAAATGCAGCAAATGATTCTGCAGCAGCAGCAGCTCATTAGCATGATTCAAAATCAGCAAAGCCAGCAAAAGGCAGCAGAGACAATGCAAATAGAGAAATTGCAGCAACAAATCCTAGACCAGCAAAAAGTTATCGAGCAGTTGGCCAACGAGCAGCACAAACTGCTAGATCAACAGCAACATTCGTCTCACTTGTCACATGACAACTCCCAAGAATACATGCAGATGCAGATGAGGCAGCAGCAGTTTCAGATGCTTGAACAACAAGAGCAGCTGTTACAGCAAAGGTCCTTGTTGATGCAGCTACAGAGTTCACGTCCTATGGGTGTCCCTTTCAAAGATAGGGACTCATCGAAACAGAATCTTGGTCTCTCAACATCGCAAACAAATGTTGTTAGTCCTGCAGTTGATTTGTCTTCAAGTGACAAATCACAACCAGTTAAGTCTGTCTCTAAGCTAGATAATTCACTAAGTCCCCTTTCAACTTCTCATGATGCTAGAGATTACCAAACTTCACAGGAAATACCTAGTAATATTGACGAATCAAAGGTTAGAGATTCAAAAATAGTACCGAGTACAAAAGCTTCAAACGATGTCAAAGGTGCTGCCAAGACGGATATGGAGTCCTTAGCGTCTTCAGTGTTGTCAGCCTTTGATGTATCATTATCGTCGGAAACATCCTCGGAACTGACTTCCAAGATTAGTATGTCCACATCAGCTGCTTTTATCGAAGAAAATAAAAGCCCTTCCACAGAGAAACCACAAAGTACCAATGAACTGCTCAACTTTGACATCAGTCAGTTCGAGGAGGAAATGCACGCTGTTCTCTCAGGTAGTCAAGACAACTCGTTGAAAACACCAGTTAGTAAGACTATAAACACGGAAAGCAACATGGGGCAGTTTGCAAAGGAAATTTCTTCTTTTAGCATATCAGAAAGCGATTTCCGTAAAGATTCGGTGTCTCCTAGACCAAGTGGAGAGAAAAGTATCGATTCTGATGACGCTAAAAAGCACAGTGACACACCAGTTAGGCCAGAAAATAGTCCACCGTTTTATGAGCCGATGCTTGATGCTGAACAGAAATTAAAACACGTAAGTGGACAATTGGTAACAGAAAGGGCAGGAGACATGGGAGTTATTGAAAAGCCTACAACAGAAACTCAGAATGTGCCGAAAGGTAAAACGGATGCAGTTCCTAATGACGCAGAAGTAAAGGACTCTTTACTAACATCAGATTCCCTGGGTGATAGTCACACAAATGAAGGAAATTCGGTTGGTAGTGTTAAAAGTGATTTTACTGAGTCAGGAAAAAGTAGTGTTAGCAAAGATACTGAAAAAGAACATGATATTTCAGCTACTGAGTTGGAGCAGAAATCTGAGACGTTAAAATTAGATGAAGATGCATCTGTAGGCTTAATGCAGAACGATTCATCCGTAGAAAAAGCAAGTGATGCACTGCCAAGAGACTCAGATGCAAAAAAGAAAAGTAATGATATTCCTAATAATATATCGATACCCAGCATGGGAACCACAGAGATTACTGTTGATGAAGCTGCCAGCCCTTCACCATCAAGACCGCAGTTTAATAGACAGGAAGGAAGGCTCTCTTTCTATCAAGCAGTTGAAACTGCGGAGGAACGACGGGCCTATCTGGAGGACTTGGATGAGGCTGTGGAGCAAATGCATCAGCAGTGCATGGACCTTTGCAAAAGAATTACAGGGACTCCTATGGACGGATTTACTAAACTGTGGAATGTGAGTAGAGTATTAGTTTTCGTGATGTTTTAATGGTTTGACACTTGAATTGTTTGTTGAACACGGGTGCTTGTTAATAGTATGGTTACTAGAAAAGGGGGAAGCAAAATTTTGCTAATGAGTAAGCCATGCCCCTTTCTAAAATTCAAAGACCGGCTCATTTGACTGGAGGCCTTCACTTTGATTTTGTTAGTTTGCAAACTCCTATCACAATGCATATTAAACTGACCCTCATTTTTGTTACGTTATCCTTAGGTTTTGTATGAAAATACTTGTCGCACCTCACCTGCTTCCCGAGGCTTCGTAATGAAACAAAGATTTGTAATTCTTCAAAGTTACTTATAGATGGCTAATTGTCAGGTTAACTGTCAAACAGTGAGCTGGATGGTTAACTGTGAAATCTTATCTTTACAGTACTTCTTTTGTGTAATACATGAACTGAAAAGTTTGCCTCTTTTTTATACCTATAGCGCAATTCCTGTATAAGAAAAGGGGAAGAGGAAAGGCTGCATTAAATACTAATAATAAGCTTAAAATTTATCTTGTGTATCATTTTAAGTATTTCATCTGGTACTTTTTCAGCTATTTTCCCCAGCACAACAGAAATTTCATTTTCTTGTCTTGGGTTTGAATCTAAGCAGATGTCTCTTCTGTTTGTCATATTTCCAATTAACTCGATGTGTTATGACTTCTGATTCCTCATCTTTGGATTTTTAGGACTTGGCACAAGTTGAGGAGCTTGATTCTTGCAGCTTCAGCGCAGAGGCGGGAAAAAGCAACGTGAACAAAAACCGATACAGAGATATTCTTCCGTGTAAGTATTCGCTGATGCTCGTTTTTAGCCAAACCTATTATGATACAATGAAACAGTATTTCATCTCCTTGACGTAAAGTTTGTAAGATCCTGAACATAAATTGAAGTTTTAGGTATGGTTAAGAAATTTCTTCAAGCCTATAATAAACACATCTGATTAGATGATGGACATTTGAAGTTCCAGTCTGAGATGTACGGTGACTTGATAACTTCTCTTAACTATTCTCTATACTCAGTTTCTAACCCTTTCCCCGACCTGACATTCAAATCTTCCCTCGTATTTCGTCTATCATTGCAGAATAGTGACGTGTAGGCAATTCCGGCATTCATACTTCAAAATGTTTAATACCGTATAATGAAAATTTTTTTGCTTACTTTTTCAAGTTAATGACTTGAAGTTTTTGCTAATGATAGACGAAAGGAAAACATTTTGAAAATCTTGTTTCTGCTTTATGTTCTTAAAAACGAATCGCATACTTAGTCATGTAAATCCACCTTTCAATCATTTTTTCCCACTGTGCATTTTTGAGACCGTGAATTGTTATTTTCCATACCTACAGGGGACCATACCAGAGTCCTTCTTAAAAGTCTTCCAAATGATTATATCAATGCGAATCATATTGATGTGAGTATAAATCTGTTCTTCTTTGCGTTTGCAGCTCAAAAAGCAACGTTATGGATCATTTGAAAGTGTTAGAAGAAAAGTTCTGTTATACTGTTAAGAATATTTTTCAGAAGCAATATTTTCCTAACATTTTTTCCGCTAGATTGCTTTTCTTCAGTGACCTGCCAAACCTAATCCAATTCCGGGTCGTGCTAGTTATATACAACATTTTAAAAATACTTCATGTAAATATCACCACAGCAGTGCATTCCCAATAAGAAATAGTTGCTTTCAAGCCAGGTTTCTTCTTATGAACCTTATAAGCTCTCTCAAAAACTCTACTTTAAAAACTCAATGTAGCCCTTCACTAATTTTACTTTTTGTAAAAACCTGTTGTACTTATATCAATAAGAACTTCCCAAAAGTAGCGTTCAATTACGCAAAAATAATTGCACTCCTTTAGAGATAACTCCTTATCAGTATTTTTTAGAAGAGGACCTCTGATTTTTAAATCTCTAGAATCTGCTTTTTCAATCTTTGTTCGGATTTCAATAGATAGTTCAGTCTTTTACTATGCCTATAAAACAAGATGCCAAACATTTGCCCCACTTTTAGAATCTCTTTTTTAGAATTTTAGAATTTTTTATTTTACTCAACCAATGACAATATATACCCAGTTATCATGGTAAGCTGAAAAGTATATGAAGCTACAAAGCAATCTGAGGTGAGATTTAAGCGTCTGTTTTTGTGTTTTCCTATCAACACGAGTTTCTTCTACCGTAGAACCTTACGCAATGTTCTCCGAGATACATTGCCTCTCAAGGACCAATTCCCCAGTGTTTTGAGGACTTTTGGACCATGGTGTGGGAGCAACGGTGCCCTGTGATTGTCATGCTCACTAATGAAATGGAAGGTACAAAGGTAAGTCCATTTAAGAGTCAACGGATTTATCTGCTACCCGTCAAATGCAGGTCATGTAAAAAGGTTTCTCATTACAGCTTCAAAATTTCGGTGTCAGAGTCGTTGATCATTTATTAAATAGTTACTTATTATCAAGACAGACAGAAATGAAAAGTTGATTATACCTAAAAAAAGAAATGCCTTTCAATACTTATTTTTGCCAATAATACATAAGATAATACATTATAATACATTATAATGAATTATACATTAATACATAAGAAGCCAGGCTTAGATGTTGCTGTTGTTCCTTCGTAGCTCAAGTGTCATCGCTACTGGCCTAAAAAGTTGGAGCAAACAACGGAATACGGGGCGTTGTGTATTTATCTTAGTGAACAGGAAGCTGGTCCGTCATGGAGAAGGAGAACGTTCATAGTTTCTAATCGTGAGGTAGGACTTACAAACGGCCTAGTTCTTTGCAGCTCTCTTTTGTTGGGTTATTGAGTTCCTTATTTCTTTTAAAAGGATTTGCTCTCTTTATATTCTGTGAAAGGTTTTTCGTGACGCCTGGTTTCATTATCCTGCGAACTGTAACTTTAATATAAACTCCCATAGCTTCTCTGCAAAATCTTGGATATGCTCTAAAACCCAATGTCATGGCATTTTATTTAAAGTGTTTTCTGGACCTATTTCAACATTTTCGATTATTTGCAGCTTCTTATTTTTTAAAATTTATTTCACAGACAAATGAAGCAAGGAAGGTCGAGCAATTACAATTCACCTCGTGGCCTGACTAGTAAGTTCATTTTTACTAACGTCGAAATATTCAATTCTTTGATTTCGGATGAATAGAAAGCTTAACAATCGGAGCTTTAAGAGGCCAAACAGGTGATTTTACACTTGTGTAATTTTCATTTATCCGAAATTCAGCATTAAAAATTCCCGGACAGTACTCCCTTGCAAAAAGTTACAAAGAGCTCATTTGTCAAACGGCTCGTTTCTCTCACTTTTGATCCAATAAACCCATGAAGGCAAATCTTTAGAATCAGATATATTATCGTGAAAAACTCATATTTTTATTTTTTCTTTTGTTTTTATTCTTTCTGTTACCTTAAATTTGCCTTTTTGCATTTTTTTATTTGACTAAAAACGACAATCCTCCCCTTCTAATGACATTTAATTTGCCTTTTAGTGGGATACCCGATACACCATACGATCTTCTAGCTTTCAATGAAGAGGTTCGAAAATGTCATCATTCTGCGGATCCAGCAGGAGCTACGCCATTGCTATTACATTGCAGGTATTGTAGACAAATGTCCTTTGAAACTACATTCTTTTTAAAACATTAACGTTCAAAGCAGCTGAAACATTAGACAATATGAGATGATTGAGGCAATAATTCTCTGAAGGCACGTTGATACTGAGTCACGTTTTTTTTCATTTTTTCAGCTAAAGAAGTTTTTAGGCTCTTTGTTCTGACTTTCGAATTGTGCTGCACTGTTTTGCCCAGTAACCCTCTATTTCCATTAGAATGTGTAAGTTCTTCAGCTGACCGGTTCATTCTTATTTATTTCAGTGCCGGAGTTGGTCGCACGGGAACATTTGCTTGCATTTATTCTGCAATCGAGGAAATAATCGGTGGAAATGGCTTGAGTATGAATTATTTTTTTGGTTGCTGAAAGTTCAGTGTTGTATTGTCAGAATCAGTTGTGAAAGACAGATAGCCTCTCGTGTTTGAGCAATGAAGAAAACACTTTGACCTGTTGAGACCTAGGGCTCACCCTTACCCTGCCAAGATATAACTAGTTTTTTAGCGATATTTCCATAACCCAACATATTCCGATCCATTTCATGTTTCAGTCTTATTTTGGCGATAAACAGTTGATAAAGCTTTAAGAATCATTGTATTTTTGCAGTTGAGATACCTGGGCTAATTCGGAAGCTTCGCCAGTGCCGATTTCACATGGTTCAGAAAAAGGTAGTGCATAAATTATAACTGCATACATTATGTGTGTCATTACTTACATAAATATTAAGGAATCTTCGTGCTACTTCTTAACATAATTTCTTAGATTTAAAACACGTTTGAAAAAAGAGTAGTCTCCATATTAGATGGAATCAAAATGGTTCTTTGGCTCTGGTTAGGGCCATGACTTCGTAATTAAACTCTGCCAAAAACTGCAGTGTTTGGGATGATTGGCAGAGCCCCATCGGATCATCGACCGACCGTTTACATAAAGATGTGATAAAAACCGCTATTGCGTTGGTTTACACCCTTGCAAATGGCAAGCGGGGTATCTTTTTTCTTAGTTTGGAGTTTTCGATCAATATTATGGCATTTTATACAAAAACTGTCAATAGTAAAACATTTGTATTTCTTAAAACGTTTGCTTTTTTCAAAGCTATTTCTAAACTTTGTACAACCAAATTATTTTTTGCTAAATGAACTAAAATGTTTAGCTTGTGCCTCACTTGTAAATGATTGTGAACTTTTCAGCAGTGGTTTACCAAAGTTTTTGTAGATGCTGGTCACTATGACCAGATATTTTTCATGTCTGTTGTCCCCAAATATTATTTAAATATATAAATATCAACCACTGTCACTATTATCGCTAGATATTTTTTTATTTCAGGAGCAACTCGTGTTCTGTTACCAGGCTATACTATGTTACGCTCAGCAGTTCCTTGCTGAAGGTACCATATTTTCTCGTTTTATTCGTTCCTTAATTCAATCCTTTAGACTCGAGAGTTTATATGTAAGCGGCTCAAATTAAGCTGCTGGAAAGTTTTTCAATCTCTTAGCCAAGCAAAACTCTATATGTGTTTGTCTGAATGAACACAGCTCCTGCTTATGGAAATCAAATATTACGTGTCAGTTGTACAGTTTATATATCCGAACTTAACCCCAATTCAACTGAATCTCTGAAAGCTTCCCTTTTTAAGCTTCTATTCCTCTCTCTTACAGAGCAAATGAAGGAGGAAAAAAGTGACAACTCTGGTGAGGAGGTAAAACTAAATGAAGATGAAGGATCGCCTTACGCGTTTCTAGAAGGTGGGAGTTCTCCAATGGACCGCGTCGACCAGCTATTAGAGCTACCCCTGGATCCAGTAGTAACAAGTAATGACAAAACAAGTCAGGAAGTAAACACAGAATCGAGTGAAAGTAATGAAGCAGAGGGCCTGTTTGCTAATAGAAACTTAGAGGTGTCGGAGCCTATAGATAATTCAAGTAGCAGCCAGATGGAAGATAGGTTAACAATCGACGTGACTGCCGCAAGAAATGGTTCAGAAAACGGTGCCTCTCGTGTAGATCATTCGACTGAGGACATTGATGCCAGTCGTGAAAGAGCGGACAGTATCCCAAAATTTAAAGTCAAATCGGATATTTTCGCACATAAAAGCCCACCTCTGAGTCCGGATCCGGGAGCGGTCTCATCGGACGATAAAGTATAGGAAATTCTTTCGAAATTAAATTATAACAAAGAGCTTGAATGTACTTAAATATTGTATAATCTCGATTCCCCAATGCAGCGTTAAGCTTCTAAAGAAGAGAAATTCTTTTGTATTAAATGCCTGTAAATGTAGCTTTCAAAATGAAGTTCAGATTGCTTTAATTTTGAAAATGGTAGTCTTACACTCCCAGTTTCAAAGTGGTTTTTAGGCCCAAAATATCAAATCTGAAAATGCTTCCAAAATCGAAAAAACAGCTCAGAGAAAATAAAGGCTTCGTTTAAAAATCAAGAAGACATCAAAGCAGCCTTTAATGGAGGCAGAAATTTAATTTTCAATAATTTATCTATGCAAGGCGTCTCAGTTTTCGGCGATACCTAAATTAGGGTTTGCTTTTTGTAAGCGAGAAAATATGTTATTAGAATAAATATTTAAATTTTAAAACTTGTGATATTTCTTTCTAGCACCAAATTGAAGCACAAAATTATCAGTGGAGCTGGGGTACCAGAAATTGGGAGGGAAAGTGATTTTTAGAGGAAACAAGAGAACAAATGCACTGCATGGTCTGCTTCAGAGCCTCTCTTCCCTACACTTTCTTTTTAAAAAATTCCGTCCCTTCTTTCCTCTCCTGCCAATTAGGTTCTGGTACAAGGGACAATGGGGTGGATGAAAAACTGCTTGTTTCGCTTGACTGAGGTTCCATGTAGTCAGGGCCTGCGGTAACTAGATGCCACGTAGGATAACAACATCGCTGGAAAATTAGCTAGCAACTTGAATCAAAGATAAACAACAGCGAGAGAATCTTCCCCTACATATTGCAATGTTTTCACCTTTACATAAAACATGATTTTTATAATTTTTTTTAGAAATATCGTGCTATGTGAACCATATGCATCATTTTCATTGCAATTTAAGCTTTTTCAATTATTTATTTAGGTGTATCAGTTTTAAAAACGTGAATTTAGTATTGATTAGAAAAGCTGTACAATTTTCAGTTTGATATGAACGAGTAACATTTCAAGTACCATGAAGTTAGCAAGAAGCGAGTTTTTTTGTTTTTTCCCGTAACAAATTTTAAAATTACTTAGACTTACCACTTCCGATAAGTCAAGACTTTTGGACGGTCTTCATGTCATAACGGTTGCATTAACTCGCATATTGTTGTTTTTGTATTAAACCCAGGCAAGTTATTTCCTGTTGTAATTGCTTACAGCGTTTACAAAATGAAAATCATTTAAAGCAAGCTTTGTGTTAAAACGAAAATCTTTCCAAATTTCACCTAGCAGTGCGGAAAACTAGGCTTCGTGCATTCTCGCTCTGAACATCGTGTCCAAATCTTTTTACCGTTGTTAGAAATGCAGGAGTTCATAAACAATAGAGAGTTAGGTATTTTGCATTGATGCTGCAATTTGCTAAACCCCAGGACGACACTAAACCCTCATGAGAACTGTAAACATTAAGACAGTCAATTGCTGTTTCCCCTGAGTATGGTCACATAAACCAAAGCATCTAGGATGTGAAGACTCTGCCATTTGCTGTCTGATGCTGAAGGTATTCAAAAGCAGCGATAAAGCTGAACAGAAGGTGCCCTTGATTTCAAGGTTTAGCCTGTATTTAAGATGCAAGAATGTGCAAAACAGTAATGCATGAAAACTGGTAAGTTTGCTTACCGTTCAGTTAATGCGTTAAATCTACAATTCTCCGTTCTGGATTGATAGCATCGATTTTGCATCTTGCCAGACCTTTCTCATAAATGGACTTCAGATTTGAAATCTTTATCTTGAATAAGTTAAGTTTGAAAACTTCATGTCGTTTAGATCGTTCGGTTGCGAGTTATTTTGTTTTGAAAATTTAGATTTGACCAGAATTTCACTACAGCAACAAATTCCATTGAAATTTATATGAAAAGCTAAATTTTGAAAATGGGGTCATCCAATACAAAAACAGAAAATTTCCGCCACAGACTAATTTCAACATGAAAATTCCAATTCTATTTAATGATCCATTTTTGGCAAAAATGTGAAGATAAAAGTTGGCCATAACAGAGACATGCAAGAATTGCAGGTATTTTTCTTGTATTTTAATGAGACTGTAAAAGTGGGAATCTGGTGACACTTCAATAAATACTGAAAATTTGTTGAATTTTCGATTTTGTTGACTGATTGAAAGGAAATAATAAATTTCTTTAAAAAATTGGAAATTACAGTTATTCTACACCAACTGTAATCCTTTGATCATATTTTAAAAACAATGTTTAAGTACTACATGCAAGGGTTTTTTCACAAAAATGGTTTTTGTTTCCAGATTCTTGCTTTTGGTACATTGTACTTTTTGACACTTGCTTTTGGTACTCTCCCATTGTGGCTGTCAAACCATCCCATTCCTCCACTTTTGTTACGACAATCAATCCAGCAGCAAATTTTTCATGATCAACTTGAGTAGTGGGTAAAGCAGAAAATATCTCAATTATGACACTATTTGCAAAAATGAAGCTGCATTTAAGATAACCATTTTGTCTCTTAAGGGGGTTTCTAGAAATAAGGAATACATAAATTCCCAGAGCTGCTTCTAATTCTACCCAACATACATATAAGCAGGCTATCATTTATCTGGTCTTAAAAGTTTCAAACACACATTAGCGACAAATCATAAACAAAAATTCACTGTTATGCAGCTGGCATATTTAGTAACACGCCTTGTCCTTCTGGTAGGTAAACTACATTTCTTGATTTTGAAAGTCTATCAGCTATTTCCTCTGCAGCTTCAAGTTTACGCAGCTCAACCAGGCCTTCGCCAGCCTCTTCAAATGCAGATGACAGCAATGAAGCACCCTTGGCATCTCCTTCAGCAGAAATAATTGATGCTTTTTTCTGTTGCTCAGCCTAAAACATTGAATAAGTAGGATTAAACTTTGTTCCAATACACAGGCTCATAAGGATGTGCACAACCAGTGCCACATATAAGTAACAAAAAGGAGAACTGAGGCAAAGCCTTGGTTGCCCTGCTAAATGCATTGCTACATGAAGGAATATACATACCTTCTCGACCAAGAATCTAGCTCTTTCAGCCTCTTGCTGAGCTTTAGGGGGAATCAGAATATTTTAATTAATAATGAGATGAACTTTGATCATTTACACTGTAAACAGTATAGATATCAAACAATTGAGGATATGAATTTGTTCAAAAAGACAGCTACAGTTTTACATTTTTTTCTGTGTATATGAAGTGGGGTTATATCATTAACAGCATCAATACTAGATAACTTAAATTTAGGGAGTCTCAAATAGTCTACCTCTCCTCAGAATATAAAATGTCAAGTAATGACCGAAAAGGAAGCAAAGATTAATAGGCAGGTGCAGATCAAAAGTAATGTGAGAGGAAGAATGGTACAAACAAAGAACAATAAACATTATTTCCTCACATATAACTTTTGATCAGTAACTGGACTAGAAGTCTTGCTACCTATTTGTTCATTGTATGTAACAATGTATAAACCAAGGTTCACTGTATAAACCAAGGAGTGTCTGGAAAGGTACTTTAGAATGACAGTATGTTGCTAATTTTCCTTCACATTGCATTCAATCAAAACAACTTTATATTTTTGAAAATACGCCCCGAACACCACTAAAAGTGTTTCCCATTAATTTCTAGGTTATATTTACCAAAAAAGAACTAAGTCATTTTTAAAAAATTTGTGACCCCAAACCTGACAAAGGTATCATCTCTAAGATCACATAAGTTTCCAGGATGTGCCTAAAAAATAAGGAGGGCAATAAAATCTAAGCCACTTACCAACTTGCTTCATTTCAACAGCCTCTGTAAATTCTTTTCCAAAAGTCAAGTGAGTCTAGGGTATAAAACATTGAAATCTCAGAATGCTTCATATCACAATGAATTGGCCTTTGTCATTAATACACATCTTGCACTGATTATTCATGAATTAAAAAAATCATTATAAACAGACAAGGAAGATGGTCTTTTGTTCAAACTACCCATTCTTTGCGAATCAAGGGTATTTGTAACAAAATATTGGGAAATGAAGTATGAAATATTTGATGCACTTCAAGCATACCCTGGGCTTTCACTCTCAAAAAGTAAGGTATGAAACCAAAGATTCATGTTATAGCAACTAATACATTTTTTAGGGCAGCCTTGGAGAGCTTTAAAGTTTTACAAGCTTACCAGCGAAATATCATCAAGCACTAGACCAAATGAATGTGCTCTTTCAACCAGTGCTTCTTGAACTTTTTGAGATACCTATAAAAAATAATAGTTGAATTAATGATAAAGCAATTTATGACACATGTAAAATACTACAATTTACGATAATAGTTCTTGGGGAGTCTGCATCTTTCGATGAAAAGTCAAACGATATTTGTGAAATATATTACAATCATATGGGAAACAAACAGTAAAATCAAATAACTTCATACACTTTTGTCCAATAATGATTACTTAAAATACTAAATAGGGTTGCAAAAACATTCAAGAAACTGTAGCAAAACTTTGTTTATTCCATAATTTGTTTATTCCTTGAAAATCTGTCAACTTACCAATTCTCTCTGAGTTATAAGTTCGCTGGCATCAAACTGAGCCTGAAAAAAATTTGGATTGTCATTTTCCCAAGAAAACAAAAGCGTGCAGAGTGACACAAAATATCAAAAAATAGACTGGCAAGATCAAATTATCTTTGGCATCTTGTAATAATTCGTCTTAGGAGGGCTCTCAAAAGCAATAGTTGTACCTAAAGATTGAGCTTTTGGTCATGAAAACCATCAGCAAAACTGCTGCAAAAATAAATCTTTGATGCAATCCAAGGATCTAAACCAATGAAATACACGATAGACTGTTGCAAACAGTGATAGTATTAGCATTTGTCATAGTATTTGTCACTAGTTCTTGTCATTAAATGGTGTCACTATTTAATAAAATTATTGGCCATGAAATTGTTTTACTCTGTGCCTCATAGTTGCAACATTCATGAAATGTTTACAAAGTTTGATAAAAAGTGGATACTCACAACAATAGCTTTCAACACTTCTGCGGTAATAGATGGAAGAACCCTCTCATCATAATCTTCACCAAGAGACATGTATATTTTTGGTAGCTGTGATGCAACTGGTCTATACAAAATCCTTAGGGTGATATTTACATTTTGGAGATCTATGGAAAAAATGTACAAACAAACATATACACAAATGTTTTCCTGTAATCATATTATAGAGTTTGTAATCCTGTAATAGAATACTTTGGTATTAGGTAACATCAAGTGAAAATGAACTATAACAATAACCTAGAATGAACTCCAAGAATGATTTAAATACCCAATCAAAGTGTGTTTTGTTGGTCAAATCTATGCACATCATGACCATCATATACCACACTTCCTCTAATGAGCGCCACCCTCTGATAAATGAAACCCATCATTTAACGCCACACCTTCCAGCCAACCATTTGTAAAAAACATTGCCCACTTTTCTTGGCATTCTTCATTTGACACCTTTTTCATTTTCTACAATGTTCCCAAGCCTAAAGTATTCATAAAGTGTTGCAGTGGATTTTATATTTGATTGCATTTTTGCGTTTAGGTGCAATTTATTCAGCTTATTTATGTTTTCTATGTTTTGATATATGAGTTTTGTGTGTTCTATGTCACTTGCTTCAGTCATATCAATTAAGTGCCTCACCTTTACTACCCGTGATTGTTGGCACATTCCTTGGTCGACTTCTTATATCAAATATGATTGGCTTTTGCACCCATGGAATAAGAAAATGAGTACCCTCCCCACTCACATCAGGTTTTACACCTTGAAATCTGTCAAATATGACAGCTCTGTGTCCACCATCAACTGAAAAGTAATTAATATTATTTTATTATGGTAATTAACATATATACATAATCTTAACATATATCATATACATAATAAGTAACTATACAGTATTAACATATACAAAGATCAATTACATGTTCCTGTCCATTTCTTAGCCAGATTGATGGTGCACTTTGTCTGAATTTGCCAGATAAAAATTTAGGGGCAGGACAAAGTATCATATGTGACTAACAGTTAGTCATGGTCATTCCCTAATTGTTAAATTGGTGTTCCTTGTTGGTAAAGGGTATGGCGCCACCCTCTGATAAACGGTTTTATTACAGTGAAAAGGGTATGGTCTTTAACATTTTTATTTGGCCCCTCTCCCTTACAGTCATATGACTGGTGCTGCCACTGATACAGCTGAATACTGAATGTGGCATCATTGAAACCTGACTAAAATTTGTCCCAAGTCAATCCCAGGCATGCATGGCTGGTTTGTTACAATAAAGAATATTTTAAAAATCTGGCACCTTAATACATAACAAATATCAACAGAATACATATTTGTCATTCCAGTTTTGCATTTTTGTTAAATACCTCAAGCGTAATGGATGAAATCTGGGATGGTTTCAAAATCTTTTCACTAATGCTTGTTATTTCGAAATTTAATCAAACTACACAATGTGGTGATCTGATATATAGTGGTGATTCAAAACGATTAAAAAATGGAGCAGAAGATCATCATACAATGAATAAATTTCGCTTATGTTTAAAAATCATTCTAATGCAACATATGAAAGATGATGCAATGGAAAATCACCATATGGAGCCCTCAGAAAGATAGCATGTATGTCATATTGTAAAAATTACGAAAAAAGCCTACCATTATACAAAGCACTATTTAAGACTCCTCCAGCTATAGCAACACCAATGCCGAGCTTTCCGATCGAATTTAACAGCCTAGCCGTCATGCCGAATGTGTTTTATAATATTAACAACTGGATCTCTCGATGGAGGGCCTAGCCACATGTGATCGAGGAGGAATGTGCCCGAAACATCATGGACAGCGGATTTAGTTTGCGCATGCTCAGAAGCGTACAAGGAGGACCATTCTTGCCATGCGTATCCTTTGCAATCCCAAGTCGTGTAAAGATGGTGAGCGACGAGCCTTCGTTTTATTAATTTAATTTTTCTCGAAAAATAACCTCTCCGATGTTTGAAATAAGTTGTAATCCCCCTTTCCTTTTGTTTATGTATCTTTAGAAATGTTTTTTGTGGCATGGATTACCAAGAAAGATTGAATATTTCACTAGACGCATCTGAGTATAGTTAGGCCTAAAACTTTCTTTCAAGGAAACTTCAGTGAATGTGAAGTCTGTAAGTATAATTGTGTAACGGGCTACGGCAAAAAAAATTAAAGGGATTTATAAACCGAGATATATATCGATCGATGAGAGGTTCAAGCAAACTAGGCTACAAATAAATTTAATGGATCTTTCGATTAACATTCACGATTTCTAAATATTCAAAAGATTATTCACTTGTGTTAAAAGTTCAAACTGTTAATCCTTTGATGTAACAGAAAAAAAATGTTGAAAAGAATGAACTTATGAAATCTGTTGGGTTTACTTTTTACTGCCCAGTATACATTCTGAAAATTTTGCTTGCAACAGGTTCTTGCTAAAACTCACCAAAATACAATTTTAGAGTCTTTGTTAAGGTCTGTCCTTGCCGCAGATCATTATGCCATGGGTCTGGAATGCAGACTGGCTGCAATGGAATTGTAATTTTCATCCTGCTATTTGAATCTATGGTATTTGCCCAGTTACAATTGAAAGTTTCTGACAATTTGTACATATTGTCTTCACAAATGATAAGTCTTATGTTTGTTCTCAATCGCACTTGCCATGGCTTTCCAGTGTCATAATGAGTTGAGCGTAGAACAAATACTGAATTGCACTTCACCAATCTCTGGTGACTTTCTAGTCACATGGAGAAGTTAGAGCTGCTACATATTTTCTATTATGCGTCTATAAATTAAGTTTTTAAATTGACTGTAAACATCCTATTGCAACAGCAAGGTTGAAGCATTTGCTTTTGCTTTTGCTTCCTAGACTCAGAAGAGAAGGAACAACGGGCGATCTAAACACGGCCGCGGCCATGTCCGCTATGTCAGGTGCACAAACTGTGCCAGATGTGTGCCAAAAGACAAGGCCATCAAGAAGTTTGTTATCAGAAATATTGTTGAACAAGCTGCTGTAAATGACTTGAAGGAAGCATCAGTTTATGCAACAAGTGGAAATGATGCAGGTATCTTTGGTTGTGTTAACAACTCGTTGTGTTTTGTTTTGTAAGGATCCGTCTACATTATTATTCTCTCAAGTAAGTATCTGAAACTTTTAAACCAGTAACTTGTGGCTAGTAAATGGTAAATTTTTTAAATGTATGTTTCAAAATATTTGTTGTCAGGTCTGGCCATGAGTATTAATGTCTAAATTGGCAAATAATGGACATAGGTGAACAAAGTTTGTGATAAAATATTTGATAAAATATTCAAGTTTTTTACCACCAAAAGATTGTTTGGATAAAATATTTGTCGAAAATTATTGAATTGTGTTGTCAAAAGCTGGTTATATTTATAAACGTAACTGTTTATTATAAATACTAAATTAGACGTATCAAGATAAAAAAAATTTTGTGAGCAGTGGTGGTTGTAAAAATATTAATGAAGCAAACCAATTTTTGGTATCTCTTGATAGTCAACCAATTATTTGTTACAGTCCAGTTCCAAAATTATGCTCTTGGAAACAGCTCAATTCCAGTTCAAATTAAATAAACTTTGAACTTATATTTGGAGCCACAGGACTTGCATCAGTTCTTATTTGTTTTTTACCGTGGTTATTTCTGAAGACTCTGAAATTAAGCGATCAGTTTTCCAAGACAGTAAATGATTCACACCTCTTTTATAGCATACATTCTGCCAAAGTTATATGCAAAACTCATGTACTGTGTGAGCTGTGCCATTCACTCAAAGGTTGTAAGGAACAGATCAAAGACTGACCGAAGAATTAGGACGCCACCCCCAAGATTCCAGCCAAAGGTAGTTACCAAGATGCTCTTTTAATGTTTTCATAGCTTGGTAGATATTCCCTAGACAATATTCCTGCTGTGTTTTATCAAGTTTGGTAGAGCTGTTGTCATTTTCTAGTTTCACTAAGTCTAGAGCATCTTAGTATAAAAGAAAGTAAAACAGCAAATAGCCCTGTTTTTTTAGCTAAATTTAGACATAAACATTTATATTGCATTCCTTGTTTAATATGTGAACAGGTCTTATTTAATGAGCTTGTACATTTGTTCTCAATCGCACTTGCTATGGTTTTCCAGTGTCATAATGAGTTGAGCGTAGAACAAATACTGAATTGCACTTCACCAATCTCTGGTGACTTTCTAGTCACATGGAGAAGTTAGAGCTGCAACATATATATTTTCTGTTTTTCGTCATTGAAATTAAGGATATCATTTTAGTAAGTCTTTAAATAAAATCTAAACATTTTGTTTGGGCACCAGATATTTTGTAGTAAGATGCAAATATCCCAACTTAATCCTCTCTTACTTGTCACATCATTAAACCCTAACATGACATGTTACCCTAACTTTGTAGGCAATCTTTCTCTTCCAATATAGATTTTGACTAAGTTTTAAACCCCAACCTGACAGGAATTGATGCACATAAGACTATTCTATTTGTATTTTCTTTGTAGGATCGTCCTCCAAGACCTGCACCAGGTGGTGCACCAAGACCCATGGGAACTGGTGCTACTGGTGGTGCTGCAGCCTTTGGAAAAAGTTAGATATAAAAAAATTGAATTCATGATATGATCTCTTTCAAAATTGTTGTCTTATTGTCTTGAGCCTTGTCACTCAGGTTCTTAACACCTGTATATCTTCTTTTTGATAGCATGTAATGGATAAAACATTTGGTTATCACCTGGCTTGTGCTCAGTTTTGTGACAAAGTTCCTGATATCTTTTATTGACCTAGTATATGGTATTATAGAAAACAATGCCTAATTATAATTGGCATAGACAGCATTGTGATGTGAGCTCCTATAAAAGCTGGTCCTATATAAAAGGTACCATGGTAAAAGTATAAGATATGGTTAACTTGCATTCACAGTTATTGCATAGATAAGAGTAAGCATACCAACACACACTGTTCTGCAGCGAAAATAGTGTAATGCTATTCATTTGGACACACTGTTCAAAACTTCTAGTGGCTATGAAAGCATAAAGTGAAATACATTTACCTGTTTCTTTCTTATCATTCCAAAGCTATATATCTGTTTGAGTTCTACAGAATATGTATATATGATATTTTTCATTTTAAGTTTTTTTGATTATGTTGTCTAGGCTATAACAAACTTTCTCCTTGACCTGAAAAAAACTTCAGTACCTGGTCTAGTGTTTCAATAATTTTATATTTGGGTATGAATTGTAGGTCAAACAGTTTTTTGCACCATCAAGGAGCATTCAAATTTTTATCTCTAAAATGTCTCAACTCAACCTGCATAAAGAGTTTTCCAGTGTTTAACACGATGTGATTCCCTATGATGAATGCTGTATTTTAAAGATGATTCCCAGTACAACAAGACATTGTTTCTGATTAAAAAGTAATATTAAATGTAAATGAATAAGATGCCCAAAATTCCTACATTTTGAGAAGCAGGTATGTGACGAAATGTGCACCTTGTCTTGCCTATGCGCATGCCGAGCAGTAATGTGCCTCAAACTGAAACGCCTGGCCAGTGTGGAGAGGGTTCCTGCCAAATTTATGATCAAACTCTCATAAAAAACCTCTGCACAAAGGTCACCTCCAATCAACAGTAACTTAGGAGTGTCCCAGTGCCTAATTTTACCTCCTTGTCATTCACATAGTAAGAAAGCAAAAATTTATATATTTTCCACCTCCCTCCCCCTTGTAGGCAGTCGTTTGGTGACCTTTACCTCCTGTGTGTATGGTGCTCTTTAAGTAAACCATGCTGTTTGATGATTCCAAAAGATACAGCCCCCCCCCCTTTGTAGTGCCCTTGAACTGGAACCTAAATTCTACTTTGCCTTATACCTAAACCTAAAACCTAAATACTACTGACCTCTAATCACTGTTTTTTGTAATCACTGTTTTGAATTGTTAGTTTATAATCTTAATACAAGTTGCATGCTATCTCTAGCTGTTCCTCTACACTGCTCAAAACCCTAGATGAGTGTATTTCAATGAATTACTCAGATGATATTAAATACAAGGAAGATCTTTCAAAATACAAAAACACATTTCAGCAGGTTTTGATAAATCATCAGTCAATTATACCTTATTTTAATTACAGCCATAATGATGCTTTTAATTACTGCATAACAAATATCTTCTATTACTCTGCAATTCTGATAACAACAACTTTAAAACAAATTTTCTGACTTGCTCTGCTCTTAAAGTGATATCAATTCCAAGAAATTGCCTAAGAAAAATGCTAGTTTAATAAATTAGGCATTTAAGTTTGTAGTGACCTTCAAATTATATATTGAGAAATATGTTAAGCACCATAGTTTTTATTATCTCTGTATCAAGTTATTTTAAATAAATGTTCTGTCCAACTGTACTTCATCTGATTTTAACTCGAAAATGGCTCAGGGTTAAATCAAATGGAATAATGGTTTGGCCTCAATAAATTTGCTGCTATAATGCAACAGGTGTACTCTTAGCAAATTTCAACATCTAAGTTTTAACCTCAAAACACAGATGGCATTTCAATATATAGATGGCATGCAAAACCCAAAATATTCTCTAAAGGAACTACTCAAGGTGATTGTTCTTGTCTTGACTTTTCTTTAGCTGCTGCTTTGGTGTTTTTCTTGGTCTTTTTCCTATCCCTTTTCTTTAAGTTATCAATGTTTGCTTTAATAAATTTGCATATGCCTGCAGGTCAAAGAAAAATTTATTAAATGCCATTAAGAATAAAGATAGAACCCTTGACATCAAAACTATGGCCAGAATACTAAACACCATACAAGCTAACCAAGCATTTTAATCAAGTATGCTAAACATAATTCTTAGACAGGAACCATGCCAAGGGGGATGAGGGCCATGATTCCTGCAAATTTCTGTTTTGAGGGTTTAAATATAAATTTAAGTGTTAAAGATGTTTATTTTCTTGAGGGCCAATTCAATTTAATTTCATGAACCAATGCCAAATACACTTTTCTCAAATACAAAATACAGATGAAGTTACTAAATATAATTAGACTACCCTACCTTTTGGTGCCTAAGAAAATAAGTTGGAATAAGTAGGTGGGGTGGAGTAGCTGGGGGTTGGGAAATTCCCAGAATTTTAATAGCCAAGGGGTGGAGAAAAGCAATAATTTTTTAAATATTAAATTTTCTTATAGAATACCGTAGAAACTGTAATAAAACAAAATATATCAGATATTTTATTTTAAAAATTTAATAGCAGGGGGTTGGAATAAGAATGTCCTGGGTGGAAAAATCAAAAAATTAATTGGCAGGAGGGGGGACATCTATTAGGCACCAAAGAGTACATTACATTAAAACACTTCATTGCAGAATTTTCTTTTGAATTTATGCCTATGCACTATTTTCTTATAATAGATCAAAGTGCAAGTGAAGTCAATTCAGCAATACTTCATGATGATTTTAAAATGGTGAAAAATAATAAAATTGGTTTTATTCAAAAAAGGTCATATGCATTTTAGAATGCTAGCAACTAATTTTTCACTAATAAATGAGACATCATTATTTGCTTACTCAACAAAGGGACATAATTCAAGTATCTACAAGTCATAACCATAAGCATATCTTACCATTTGGAATTTGTTTACATCTTTGTGCATCACCTTGGATTAGATATAAATAACAGTTAAAATGAATTGCATTCACAATATGACACAGAAAATAACTTCTTTGCAATTATGATAAACAAAAATATGTGTATATTGTCTGTTTTCATTTGTGATGATGCCTTTAAAATGGACTTATCGGTACTATCTCTTGAGGTATGAGTATGAAATAGATAGCTTCTTTTAACTATACGACCAACAAAGAAAAAACTTCAAAAGAAGAAGATGGAACATGTGATGTTAGCTCAGAGATGGCTGAGTATTAATAATAGTAATAATAAGAAGACCATATTTATACAGGTAAACTTGTTCAGCAAAAATGAGTTTGCTGCTATCAATCAAGTACCTGTGAAACTAATGTACCTACGATATAAATGTTACAACAACAAAGTTCAAAAAGTTATTACAATAATTAAATCTAGAGAAAAAGTTAAAAATCAAAGCTAAATATTGTATTTAGTTGTTGTAGTAATGAATCTGCAGCTACTTACAACAGTACTTAATTTTCTTTTTCCATTTGTTGCTCTAAATAAGCACCTGCTTTCTCCTACAGTCTCATGAGGCTTGCTGGCTTCCCCTGCCTTTGTTTTTGGTTTTGGCTTCGTTTGTCCATTATCTTTGTAAAATTAACAATAATAATTACCACAAATACTGATAAAAAATGGATTCTGATAAATTCTGCTTATAAGAGTGAAACAATTTTTGTAATGATGCCAAAATATACTTATATATGGTAGCATTGAATGACAAAGAATTCTAAATATTTATGATGACAGAAATACTAAAATGAAAAATAATATGTATAGGGAATAATTTTAACCTTCTTTGCTTTTAAAGATGTCCTGATATCTGTAATTTTACTTCATTTTGTTGTAAGGTGTATAACATTTTTATTGTCCATGAATAACTTTCATTAAAAAACTAAGGAGTCTAGCTTTATTTTTAAATGGACCAAGACCCATTGTCTCCATTTGCTATTAGATGACTTTAATCTGTAACAACTTTGACAAAATGAAAATCAATACCCTAAGGAGCTGCAAAATTGAAAGGTAACCAATTCATAAAAATGTCAATATACAAATGTATCTGTTGAAAATTACTCACATTTTTTTAAAGTGACGAAAACAGAACCTGAAGACTTCGTAGATGCAAACAGTTGAGGAAGTTGGGCCAGAAACTAAAAGGAAAATATTTTTATCCCACAAAATTTTATTCCATTTAAAGAATGAAAACTAGCTTTCTAGTATTTCTAAACATGAAAATCCTGAAGTTTTTACAGTCATATACACCCTTTAATCAAAAAAATGCATTTTCCAAGTTACACTGAACTGCAGAAAAAATCAGTTCACATTTTTATAGTTCTTAAAAGATGATAAAAAAGGAAGGCCAAGATGACCAAACAAAATTCAAAGAAAAGGTAACAACCATAGAGACTAGTAACATGGGGCAGCTTCATGAAATCTACACAGAAATGGTTTCCCACATGGTTGGTTCTGGGAAGGTAGATAGCATGGTGATTGCACTTTAATCATACAACATAGATCCCTATCATCAAAATAAAATAAGGTATCATTTCATCTTGCTATCATGCACCAAGTATGACAGGGATGTATGATATGGTGGAGAAACGGTTGGGTTACGGCAAGGTGAAACAAATAACTTTTCAACCTTCAATGGAATTGAAACCTTGACCTATGCAAGCTATAAAATAAATGCAACTTGAAGGTAAATAAAAGCTTCCATGAAAGAAATCAGGAAGGCCTATAGCCTGCAACTTCAGTAGCTGTTTTATATGTTTCTTTATGAGATGGAGAAGGCAAAAGATGAAATTATTCCTTTATTTATAGTGGTTGCAATAATCGACATTGTGAGCTTTAGGGTTTTTGCCTTTGAAATTAAACCTAGTTGCTCTGGTTCCGGGGGAGGGGGGGGGGCTGGGTCCCTATCATGGCTCTACCCTTGACCACGAGGGACGCCCCCTAGTCCCTAGACTGCCTGCTGGGTAGTGTTTATTCTGTACCCGCCCCTGAACAACTTCACATTCATAAACGAACTCTGAGGAATAATGCCACATAAAAAATTTGCATGATCCCCAAAACAAAAATTAAATATCAGAAACCATTTTTTGTGCATTTAGAAGTAATATGCACATGAGCAAACTTTCTAGTCTTGCATCAGGCACTGAAGAAATCCTTCACACTCACAGAAAGATTCAATAGTGAGGAAGAAATCAAAGACAAACGAAACCCTAATGCTATTTCATCGTTTGAATTGAGCTTTGTGAGAGTAAAATTTACCTGATACACAAAAACATTTACTCTATCAATCAAACTTGTATGAAATATAAAACTATTTAATGCTTTAATACTAATAGCAACAAGGCCTAAAAACCATCAGTGGAAAATTATTAGTAGCTGAAAAGGATTCAAAAATACATCAATCGCTGAAAGCCTTCCTGAATCGCTTACAATTTACAACTACAAATAGTTTTATCGGCTCAAAGTCTTGGGCAACTTACCGCATCATTTTCTAGAAGTACCATCTTTGTTAGTATTCCTTTCCTCGAATGAAAGGAAAGAAGACGTATGGTGCTTACAGCCTCGTACCGGGCTCGAGATCAAAAGAACTCTGAATATTTTCAAAATGGCGACTGTTCTCTTTGCGACTGGAGAACAAGCCCCAACACAATTGCGTTCAGAACTTTCAATTCTGAATCGAATTAGCGATGAAGAATTTCAAACACTGATAGATATAGTTTTCAATTTCCTTCTCGCTTCAAAGCAGCCTGAAGTCGTTCTTGAAAGGCTCGCGGAATTGTCTGGAGAAATTGGAATCGGAATTGGAGCATTGAAGAACTCAGTTCGTTCCTTGCTTTCTTTGCTTAAAGCGTGTGGAAGCCGAGGAGTTACATCTAAGAACCTCAAGCAAGACTTGGAACAGCTAGGTATTTTCCTTCTATTGCATTTTTATCATAAAGTTGATGTGAATGAGAGACGTAGAGAGAAGCTCTAGATTTCCCATATGGCGTATGGCTCGAAAGCCCTATTACAGAGTTATTTTCATATGTCCATCAGCTCTTTTTGTTTAATGATGTTTTATGAAAAATTGTAAATTATTTTCTTAAAATCGTATCTTGAATTTACATCTTCTATTCACTAGGTATAAGTGTAATTAATTGATGAGAATTTTCAATGAAATGAAATCTTTGTCAGGTCAAAATAGAAATCTAGATAAAAATAGATATATTTAAAGCAAATTTAAAAATGGACAACATCTAGTATTTGCTCAGGATGTGCATTTGATCCTCAATTACTCGATCAATCATTAAACTTCATATTTTTACAGGTTTGGAAGAAAGCAAATATACACTTATTTGTGATAAGTGGACTGCCAATTATATTGCAATATGTCGATCTATGGTTGGAATAACATTTATGATCAACCAGCTTGTTGACATGGAATGGAAATTTGGTGTCACTTCTGCAAGTAGTGAAATTAAAAAAGTTGGGAATTCATTCCTACAGTTGAAGCTTGTGGTCAACAAAGGGAACGATGAAATGGAGGACATATTCATGGAGCTTAGTCTTCCACAGTTTTATATGTTTCTTCATGAGATGGAGAAGGCAAAAGCAAATTTAGATTTGCTTTCGTGAGGTTTTGGTTTAAAATTTAATGAGATATTCTAGTATAAGCAATATCTTCTCAATCAACTATTTAAGAATGAAGTTGCAAAGGACCATGCTACATTATTTGATCATCTTATAGTAGAAATCAAGATTTTTGACTAAAATTTATGTTTGCACCTACGCTGAACTTGAAACTATTTGCTTGCATATCTCTTGCATGTTTTTGGTTTTTTACGCACATGCAGAATATCCCATAAAAACAGAGTTTCACTGGTTCCCAATGACAAAAAGTTACATTATTAAATTGATAAGTAGAATAGCAATAGAAATAGATATGTGTTGAATCATCTGGGGAATCAACAATCCATGTAATGACTGAAATCATTGAAATCTCTGCCAGTTTAAGGTAGCCAAATGTAACTTTCCTTCACATGTCATGGTGAGCTGTGAATGACCCTTCTAAACTAGACACTGCTCTGCTGCAAGTTTCATTCATTCTTTTGATTTGATTGCCATGTATATATTATGAATTTAAGATCATTATCAACTATAATTTGAAATAATTTATTTTTGTCAAAAAGCAGTCCTCTTGTTTGAGATTATTTTATATTGAAAATATCATTTGTATATTTCTTATATCCTGTTTACATGGAGCATAAATGGTATTGGTATGGAAAATGGCTTTGAAAAAAAACCAACATTTTATAACATATTGGCTTAAAGCTTTTTCATCTGACACTCCTCAGATCATAAAATGTCAGGATAAGGGTCCGAAAGAATATGATGAAAAGTATATACCCAGTGGTAGATCGAAATAGAGCAATCAGAAAAATGCAAGCACAAGACTGGTATAGTTGACCAATCAGTGCTGCATGCCTAGAGAAAAAATACCACTGGAGTCCAAGAGAGAAAACAAACTCCTTCTGTCTACACAATGGCAGCTTTTTTGTTTGTATGTTGATCGATTCCAAGACTGCTAGATGAAAAGACGCCCAGGCTTTGCCAATTATCTGAAAAATGTTGTCATTATAGAGTTTTTCATAATCACTTGAGTTCTGCACAATCATGGCAGAATCCCTTGTTTTAACAGTTTGAGGACTCCTGGAAACATACCCCTATTTTTTCTTAAAAGGGGTAACAAGTCTAACCCTACCAACTGTCGTCTAATCGCTCACTTCTCCCTGCTGACCTAACAATAGTTAAAAAATTGGGCTAAGACAATCCTGTTAGGTGTAAGCTTACCAGGTTGTCATTTCACGTAATCGCAATACCGTATGTGACAGTCGCCGCAAACAAAGTTTTGTGGAGAATTAAAAAAAGGTGTAGGTGTTGTTTAGAAACATTTTTCATTTCACTACATAATTTTTATTCATGTTGTCCCAAATACTTCTATTAGCAGCTCAAAATTTCACAAGCATCAGGGACCTTTTTTGAGAAAGAAACACCCTGCTGTAGTAAAGACTTACTGTAGTACAGTGACAGAAATTTCTCCCACATAAATAATTTTTTGATACAGAAGGCTAAACTTTTGTCAAATGAAGTGATTATGGCCAACCGTTGCTCCAATGTCAGGAAAAGGGGCGATTTGACAGACAGGGAAATGATACATATAAACTGGGGTGTGAGAACGGGTTGGTGTTGGTGGAAGTGTCACAGACAGAGACAATGTAAGAGCTGCTGGGCAGGAGGGGGCAAAGCCCCATGAAAAAAGGTAAAACAAGCTAAGGGCGGCATCCGCCTTGGGCGAAAATACGAAAATCAGACAATTTTTGGTCAAACCCCCTCCATCAATTCAGGGATTGAAAGTTGGTCAAAAGGCTTGAAAATTGATCTCTTCTCCATAACACCCCACCCAAAAAAACGTTCCTCACATCCCTGTAGAACAGTTTCTGTCGTTGGGAAGTTGCAATAACGTCATCTGCTGGTAAACGCAACATCCTAGTTATGCAAGTATGAACCTTTTGCAATATTTTACGTTACTCTCAGTTAGCCCCAAGCATGTCGCTTTTTACAATTTTAGAAAATTAATTTTTGAAAAACTAGAAATTCAATTAAGTAAAAGCTAAACATAAAAAGAGGATTAATGATGTTCCATTTCTTAATTCTTCACGAATTTTGACAAAAAGTAGAGGGTAAATCCCCTCAGCCTCCATGTTCTGCGGTGCTTGACTATGGGCATAGCGGAGGCTAAATGTTTAGTATGGGTCTTGTCCGATCAATGGCGAGGTGGCAGGGGGCCATGGCCCCCTGAATAGGGGCGCCAAAATTGTTTGCTTGTAATATTAGGCTAGGAACATCAGAAATGATCGTGCATGGGTAGAACACTTCGCTGTAACTTGCTGTGAACAATCTAATAAAATATTTGATTCTACAATCGAAGCACGTTGCGCTGCCATGACCCAATCAACATTTGTGTCATATGTTTTCGTTTTAACTATGTACGTGGCTTCATGTTTATCACGCCAACTAACGAAGATTTTACGCATGCCAAAAAATTTTTCTATTAGTTTGCACTCAGAACGCCAAAAAGCCTGCGTGTACGCCAAAGATCTTCGGGCCAAAGTACATGGAATGCACCCTGGAAATCAATACAGCAGCTTCTTGTTATTAACATCGAGGTGAACCAAAGGTCACCCTTTCTTTCTTTATCCAACGCACGAATCCTCCCCTCCAAAATTTTTTTCTAAAAATCAAAAATAAATGTTTTTCTGAGCATCGTCGAACTGACTATTCTGAGCGGTGTAGTAATTTGTTAAATTTTAGTCTGGGAGATGCATTTTTAGCCATTCTAGAAGGCTTGATTTCAAAGATTTTCTTCCGCGTCGGACCCAACCATGGTGGGTCCTCCTTTGTCACCAAAATTGATCCTTAGCCCCAGATTCAATTTTGTGGCGCCACCTCTGTCCGATTCAATAGTGCGATTCAATGCTTGAAACTTTTTTTGAAAGAACTACTACTTTAAAAACTACTAGAGAATAACAAATTCGAACCATGTTTGTATATCATACATCATAAATGCGATGACACTAGGCCGATAAAATCGCCAATATGCAGTGGCGAAATGGACTAAGGTTAAAAAACTATGGGGGCCGAAACAAAAATGTGCTCTACGTTATTTTACTCTGAAGCTGGTTTTCCGGATATAATAAACGAGTAGCCTGTATGAAACATCGGTGTAATTAAAGAAAATGTCTTTTGATTAGTATTTTATGTTTTGCCTACCGTATTTCCTCGAAAATATGCCAGTTCAAAATAGCTTGATATTTTACCGAACCACGATCGAGAAGGTCAAATGTTAGGATTACATAACTTTTCCATTCATATTTGCATTCTTAGTCAAATATTTATAAATTTTGGATTCAAGTTGCAAAAATCGATTTCCCTTCTAGAAACACATGCTTTTATATAACCACGATATATAGATAGGGCGCAAAAATCGACTTGGCCACCCCAGGGAAAACATAGCCACCGCGCCACTGTGTGCGATTACTGTTGATTTGTAGAGATAAAATTGCCCGAATGGGCCTGAAATTCGATAAACTTTGCCTCATAGGGGGTCTTCAGTCCCCCTACCTCTATGTCTCCCAGGCATTAATTTAAGGAATTTTCATCACTGCACAAAACAGCGTAAATTGCCGATTTTCGGGGCCCAATAGGGTGTGGCTAGGGGTATGGCTAAGATTTGACTAGACCTCTTTTGGACGGAACAAAAACGTTTTACATTATTTTCAGGGACACTTTCAGTGTAACTCAGCCTAACTACAGCTAATACTGATTATGTATACATCTTACCAGAAAAACCCTTTGCAACATAGTTTTTAGCCACTTTTACTGACAGAAGAGATGCTATATTCTACATAAACGTTTACTTTGTTTGTAGAAACTGTATGTAAGCATTCTATCAAGTTGCAGATAAAGATTTGTTAGTCTATCCGGGGGATAAATGCTCGTTTTTTAGGAGAGCCTTGAAAGCCTACTTTTCGGAATATGAATCAATTGTATATATAACATTGGTAATACAGGGATGGCTCCACAAAATTGAGCCTGGGGGGCTAAGAACGACGTTTAGTGACATAGGAGGACCCACCATGGTTGAGTATGACACAAAAGAGCATTTTTGAAATTGGGCCTTCTAGAACGGCTAAAAATGCATCTCCCAGACTAAAATTTAACAATCTACTTTACCGCTCAGATAAAACAAGTCGACAATTCTCAGAAAAACATCGATTACTGATTTTTAGGAAAAATTTGGGAGGGGAGGAGTCGTGCTAAAACTCTAGTGACAGACGTTGGGGAAAGAAAGGAAGGGTAATCTTCGGTTCAGAGTGCACATCGATGTGAATAACAAAAAGCTAATGTATTGATTGAGCGAATTTTACTTCCTAAACAGAAATATGCATCTTTTTTGTCACGAGTATTTTCAGTAGGCCACGTTTATACATCCAAAATGTAAATATTGCAATGATATAGAAACTAGAAAGTTATCTACCGAATTAATGCAAATCATAGAAAAATAATAGAAATATACCTAAACAAGTAAGCAATTTGTTTTCAAAAACAAGAAAAAAAGAGGGTCAAACATTTTTATCTCTGAAAAAGAGGGGGGGCTTTAGCCCCAAGTGGCATCGTGCCTGAGATACATAAAGATATAATTTATTTGGTAATCATAAAGAGTAGAAAATGGCCAATGAAACCTAACAGCAAGCATTGATGCCTGACTTGAAATATCGTTTCAGAAAGGGATGCGTAAACTCATGCTGAGTTACGTGATTTTATTATTAACGTTGGTTTTAGTTGAGTTCCACTCGTAACTTGATTCCATTCTCTCATTTGATTCTCGAGTATAGTTTGTATTCATTTGTCACAGTAGTGTAATTAGCAGTATTTGGAGTATTTCAAACTGAAAAGTGAAGTAATTCATCACTGCACATTTTTCAATTTATCACTGCACATTTTCGATTCATCACTGCACAAATTGGTAATCACTGCACCTTAAATTAATCCTTGATGTCTCCTACGCCTACAGGGGCGTAACTTGGCCAATAGTTTTGGGGGGGTGAAAAGGGCTTCTGCCCTGCAGACCTCGTAGCAAAGGTTTGTCTATAGGTTACTAGTGAAAGCTTTACCAGTGTACACTGGTCTTTACCAAGGACAAACTTCTAAGCAATAAAAACAAACTTGAAACTTCATTGCCTTTGAAATTTCTATTTCTCTACGTGAGCGTAAATTGTTTTTTTATATTCAGTTCATTTAATGTTGGTTTGCAAAATCAAGCTAATAAACAGCTAAATGGGGGGGGGGGGGAAGGTTACATGATGTAGACAGCGCAACAAAATTTATCCCAGTAGTGCTAAGAGTCGAGTTTAGTGAGGTAGGAGGACCCACCATGGTTGGGTCCGACGTGAAGAATTTTTTTGAAATTATACCTTGTAAAAGGGCTAAAAAGCATCTTTCAGACAAAAATTTAGCAAAATACTATTGTGCTAAAAAAACTGATTGTTTATTGAAAATATTATTGTTTATTGGGAAAAATAGGGAGGGGGATGTCATGCTAAAACTCTAGTCAGGGGCGGATCCAGTGGGGTGCGAAGGGGGCTCGAGCACCCCTCAGATTTGAGAAAAAACTTTTTGGGGATTAAAGCTTATTCTACCGCAATTTTGTTTATTATTATTTAAACCATTTAAATAATACCGGGAAGTATGCACGTCTCCTGAAATTGTTATTTCCGCTTCAATGCCCCGTCTCACAACTGTTCAACATTGTTATTTCAGTCCATGCATTGAAGTGTTATGAAACTCCCCCTGGTTGTCCTGTATAGCATTCTACAGACTCGGAAAGCATTGTCTCCTCTTATATCCAGCCACTTAAGGAACCCGTGGCCTGTAAATTATACGAGCTTCTGCACCCGTGGAAGTGAATCTAGCCAATCACGGTGCCAGGTCGAGGGGTTCTAAACTTTGGCGCGAGAACCCATGGATTTCAAAAATCCAAAACATCAAAGAATACCGACAAACCAGGGGGAGTTTCTTCGCTTCAATCTACAGTCAAATGTATAAGTGGTTTTATGACCAGGGGGAGTTGAGCTTGAACAGGGGGAGTTGAGGTTGACCAGGGGGAGTTGAATTATGATACAGCACGCGACGAATGCTTAGGCGCAAATTTGCAATATGTTTTCGTGGATCTTTTGACGATCTTTACCTGATGCTCGATGCTGTAACGGCAGAACTTGTAAACGCTGTGGTTTATATAACAGAACGGTTTCAAGTTTCAACTCCGTGTTTCACGTCTTATTCATAGACCATGAGGTATGATTTATATTCAGAGGATAAAGCTTGCCCGAGCCCTTGTTATTCTTTTTTTAATCATTCAAGAACTACATAAAAAACATCTCAAAAACTTGCCCTTACTATTATTGACCAAAAGGGGTTTCCTTTTTATACCTACTTATATTCCTGTGAATCCTTTTTTCTCTAAGAATTTCAAATACATAAAAATACTCAAAACGCCAGGCCCATAGCGAAACGTTCAGGGCCTTCTTTGTTTGGTTTGAATGCTGTGTTTGAATCCCTGTGTTCAACTTTTGCACTGCACTTCAAGGGCTTCATTCCACCAGCCACGTTATTTTTTTCGTCAAGCTGATCAAGTTCTAATAAATGGCTGCAAAGAGTCAAAAATTAAATTTTGCTTTGAAAATTTGTGGGCTCGGACCTTTTGCCACTGCGGGCCATCATATCATCTTTGACTACAGTTTCTATACTTTGTACCCTAAGTGAATATAAGAGGGGCGAGCTGCAAATTGCGTTCAATTGGCATAAAAGCTGATACCAAAAATTACTATATAAATCAAGGCATCCAGGCTTTTTAGTTTATGGAAGGCTTTCATTTCATTATGGCTTATTAGCAGGGGTACGGAGTTTGTGCATAGCAACACCCTGGGTTACCAAGCCTTACGTTTTAGAACCCCTCAGAATAATTTCTAGATCCGCCCCTGCTAGTGTTCGACGTTGGGGAAGGAAAGGAACGGCAACCTTTCGTTTCAGATTGCACGTAGTTGTGAATGACAGAGGAAGATGTTGTTTTGATTGGGAGAATTTTTTTTCCTGAACAGAAATTTGCAGTTTCTTGTATCAAGAAGGCCATGTTTACACATCCAAAATTAAAACATTGCAATGATACAGAAAATGATTTACTGAATTAATGCAAATAAAAGAAAAATAATAAAAATATACCTGAAAAAGTTAGCAATTAGATGAAACAAAATCGGTATCTTAACGATTTATTATGTTTTTTAGTTCATGCACTGTTAAAAAGTAATAGAAAAAATGATAAAAAGATTCCTATCTTGACCAAATTTAGGGACTTCAGCCCCTTATTCCCCCCCCCCCAGTGACGCCGTGCTTGTCATGAAAATAATTTACAACTTAAATTAATTTGCATGAGTCAACCTTGCCCTCATAAACATATGCATCAATCATTGCATCCATTGGTTATGACTTTCGGTAAGAAATGCTTTCGCTTTGCAAATAACGGAGCTTTTCCTTACATACCTGTTCCGTTCTCTAAAATGCAATGTCAGGAAGGTAGGTTCATAACAAATATGATATTTTCATTTCAAAATTCCTAAACGGCTCTTCACGAACTTTAGAGGTGGCATTTCTGCGTGGCAATAAAGCTCTTCTTGGCGCCCTACGAAATCTTCAATTGCCCTGCGAAATCGACTATTTTTTGGATTGGGGGGGTGTCACACCCCCCACATCCCCCCGGTAGTTTCGCCCCTGTACGCCTATGTTCTCATCCATTCTAACTGATATGTACTAGCCTGGTCTCTGACACAGGCTAATCTGTGCTTGACACTAACTCAGGGAACTCAGGGCTCTATCTGCCCTGCGGGGCAGGTCATGAGGACAACATGAAGTACAATGGCCTTGATAAACATCAGCGAAAGGAAGTGCTCTGAAAGTTGTGGAGGGAGGTCGATCTGTTCATGCTAGAGCTTGTCAGAAACACTGGAACAAGACATCGGCATCGTTATGGTAAATATCAATACACCATGTATTCGTTACTTTCTTTAAAATCTACCCTGTTTCTTAATCAGCTTTTATTTTTGTTCCTTTTTAGCTATTTGCCAACACCTATATTAATTTTCCGCTGTTATTGTCGTCAGCTGCTTGAAATCCGTAAATTGAAAAGACTTTGCTCTCTGTTCTAACCTTGAACCTTAACTACAAGCTTTCCTTTTAAAAATCATTGATTTTGTAACTTATGGATTAAGAACAGAAACAAGATTTGTAATTTCGACATACAATCTAAAATGATGTAGTAGTTTGTGTGCTAGACAGCATAGTTTGTCCTTTTTCGACCAATTCTCGTGTGTGATGAACAATTTCAGATATGCAAGTTGAAAGGAACCGTATATTGCGATTATAAACTGCAGTAATGTTTTGTAATTTGTGTATTTAGTACAAAAGCTGTAACTGCATTACGTCACAACTACTTTCCTTATTATGAAATTATTGGACGAAACTGTTTGCATACAAGGTGAACCAGATATTCAATACCCTATTATTAATAGCTTTGAATTACAATTTCTTTAGATTCCCAAGAATATTTCGTACTAACACACAATATTTGAATTTCTAGAAATATGTATAAATTCTAATGAAAAAGACTGCAGTTTCTTGAATTCTTTGTAACATATGATCAAATCACATCTTTGAAAATATATGAATCATACTTTGGAGTTGTAACAATTCACACCCTTACTCTCTTGTTATTGACTAGGATTTATTTCGATCAACTATCTTTGAAGAGTCTCTCACACCTATTGAGCCTCAAAGAGTCCAGGTTTAATAGACTCTATGAAAAAAATTAATTTTCGTTTTGTTGAACAATGAGACAGAGGCTGTTTTTTCAAGGAAATAGGATATTGTTTTGCATCATCTTTCTTCTTAGGATTTACTTTAAAATCATCTCTATCAAAGGATCTTGTTTTGAGACTATAATTCGTCACTGTTGTTCATGGGTATAGCAGAGGCTAATCATTTAAGGACAAGGGGATTTTGTTTGGGTCTTGCTTGGGTCTAATCAACCAAAATTGACCTGAAATTTGATAAATTTTGTCTGACTTGAGGGAAGCACCTGTTTACTAATTTTTTTCTAATTTAAATGAAGGTCAATTGTGAAAGTAACTTCTCTGTTATCCTATCATTCTTTGAAAAAGGAAACTTTTAAGAAGTGGCCAATACTAGTTTATTAGATTAAAAAACCATTTATAGCCTCTGCTAGAATATTTACAAGTGTGACTCTCATTGAATAAGTTGCTATAGTTTCAAAAAATATGTTTAGAAACCCTGTCTTTGTTCCAATCAATGTTGAATGCAATTATCTGTTTCTATCTAGGCTGTTCTGTTGAATCAGTTGGTAAGGACACAAGCTCAATAAGTCCCTTTCCTTCCATACAAGTTTTTAACTTTCTGCTATTTAAACTTCAAATTTTTACCTTTTAGGTAACTGTTTATGAAATTAAGTTAACTGTTGTATGGTTAAAGGGACTTTTAATGTAGTCTATGGTTTTTTATATATTAGAGTTTTAAATGTAAAAACTTTTTAATGATTACACTGTTGTATGGGTTGTAGACTAAACAACTTCTAACCCTTTAACTGATTAATAAAAGTAGTTTTAATAGAATCAATATTGAGCCAATCTTCAGGACAAAGCTTTGAACTTCCTACATCATTTTTCTTCTCTTAGTAAGAGGTAGGGATTATTGGGATTTTAGGAGACAGCTGCCCCCGCAAATCTACACAACTTATACAACTTAACCCAGAAAGTTTAGTTGCAATTTCATTTCACATTGTAAGTAGGCTGTTATTTGCTATTCAAGCTCATCTTCAAATCTAATCTATATTGTATCAAGGTTTCATGAATGGCATACCAAGTTGCCCAACAATTTAGAAATTTGTCATCATTGGCCATTCATGGTCATACTCATAGCCATTATAAGAACTAGCTTGGTAATCAAGGACTTTAAAAAAGCTACCTGCCTTGCGTACCTTAGCATACTTTTGCATACTTTTCACCTGGGATATTATTTCAATAACCACCTGCACATTTGCAGTCTATTGTATGGCTGTATTTCTTTTCATGTTTGCAAATTTGAATTATTGACTGCATTTCTAATTGCTGTGCTTTATGAAAGATTAATGTGATTGAATCATTTCTCTGTAAATTTCACAAATATTTTTGAAAATTTATTTTGCAATTCATTGTAAATGTGATTAAGTATTATGCCATAATCTTGCATCTTATTATACCCTAGTCTGTTAGAGTAGTTAAATCTATAATTAGCTTTAAAGCCGGAAATAATCAAAATATTTTCATCCTTTAATCAACTTTCTACTTTAGGATCAGGGAGTAAATTTTTTATGAATGAGATTAGCAGATATTATTAAAAATTTAAAAAGTACTTATAGGAGTATTGTGACTTTTGTTTGGCAGGGGAAGGAGCAAACATTAACAAACAATTCAGTCAAAAAACCTTCTGTCAAACATTGCCATGCCTTGGAAGGTTTTTCCAAGTGAGACGTAAAATTGTTACTTACACGATAGAAATTGTGTTTGTTGGATAAAATTTTAATGGAAACCTAGTCTCCCACCACATGAAAATAAAGACTTTGAAAAAACTTGAGATATATTTGGTAATTCATTAATGCCCATTGGGACTTTTAAAGCTCAAAGACAAAGTGAATGAAGAGGGTTAAGTATTATAAAAGTTTGTTATGTGTATCTTTCCAAGAGCCTTTTTTTGTGTTTCGTTATATAGAAACATTTTTAATTTGAAAGCTTAAACTACGGATTACAGCCACAGGTATTGTATTTCTTATTGAAAGCCTTTGGAGAGAATAAATGTTTGCCAAGTGTTATGTTACGATGGTTAAAAAGGTGACCCTAGATAAAATTTTGAATAGGAAGGTCCCGTGCCACAAGAAAGATACTCAGAAGGGCCAATCATATGGCTGAACCATGATATCAAGTTCATGTCTTGACAAACTGTCGTTGCATAAGCATTATTTAATATGCCTCAAGGAAGCTTGTCTAAACGAGAAAGTCTTGGCGGTGTTAGGACTGTCATTGATTTACTATTTTGAACTATAGCGTTACTTTTCCTAAGTCATCCTTTATGTTCTCGAGTGAGGTAGTTTTTTTCATTTCTCAGGTTAACTCAATCTGCTGTCGTTACAAAGAGCTCCGAGGTTAATTCATTCTGAGGTCTTGGAAAGTTTTGTGTTTAGACGCAGCTATGGGGCAAACACCCTCATCGTCGTCAAAAAAGTTTCCTGAACCATTTTCTTCACGGTCAAGCTCGATCCGTTCATCTGGTACCTTCAGAAAACAGCTAAAAATTGGAACACTGCGCAAGAAGATTGCAAAAACATTGAAAGGCGGAAGAACTCCAGATTACAGAAGACACATGCGTGAAGTGCTGGAAACATGGGACCTCAAGGATGTGAGTTACCTTGTTCAAGAATATGAGGCATTGCTTGCTCTTAAAGACATTATAACTATGTCGGAAATGGCTCGTGAGTCGGTTCCGTCGTTGCGTTCAGATCTTAGTTCCTTATACGAATCAAAAATGCTGACGGACGTTTTATTGGAGTACAAGGGTGCACTGATACCTGCTCATAGGCCGATTCTTGTTTGTCGCTGTTCATTTTTTGAAAAGAAGTTATCAAGTATAATAGACGTTCGTAAGCCAGTTCGTATTGATTTGGAAGTAGAAGGGCTGACCGTTTCTATGTTTTCATTGTTGATTAAGTACCTGTACACAGGAGAGATGTTCCAAGGAAAGCTAGATTGTGAGGAAATTTTCAAGAAGCTGGGAGAAAGATTTGGTGTACCTAATGTTTTAGAAAAGGACTTTAAATCACTTTTGGAAACTGGTTTAGTCGCTGATGTAATCCTAGAAGTTCCTTCAGGTGGGAATTCACCATCTCATCGATCGAACGATGTCAGTTCTTTAGAATTTAAATGCCATAGTGCTATTCTGAGTTGTCGATCTTCCTATTTCAAGGCATTAATTACGCGCAAATTCAGAGACGACCCTTCCTCCATCAGCGCGCAGAGACCGTTGAGGATTCTATTGGACGAAAATATAATTCCGCGGCAATATATCCGAGTTTTGTTGCAATGCATGTACTTAGATTGTGTTGATCTTCGATCCATTATAAAGTGGAAAACAGCTGATGATAACAATGGAATTGGTGGTGAGACGGATAAACTTTTATCAACCCCAGAGATTGCAATGGAGTTATACGAAATTGGGAAATTTCTTGATTTTCCTGCTCTTTGTCAAGGTAAGAAAAGTATCTGAGTTGTTTGCATTCGGGGGTATGAAACATCGGTTTTGCTACCGATCACTTCTTGTGACATTTAAGCCCTACGCAAATCCGGAGCTGATTTAAGTAAAATGAGATCTAGACAGACATTGAACGTTGGTTAATAAATTTATGGGTGCCTTTTTGTATCTTTTGATTTCTGCTTTTTTGCAACTCCACTTGGTTGGAAAATTATCTCCGTTATTTCGCTTACAGAGTATTTAATCACAGTTGATATTTTTTGCAGCCTGCGAAGACATAATAATCGAAGAAATATCCAGTGCTTCTTTAGTTGGAGTTCTGGAATGGAGTTCACAGCCTTTTGGCTCACAATGGGTTCACAGACAGGCTTTGCGCTATTTAAGGGAAGACTTCGTTTCTGTTGCAAAGTCTACAGCATTTATTGCAAATTTACCCAAAAAATATTTCATCGAGGCAATAAATAATGATTTATTGCAGGTGAGTTCACATTTCACGTTTAGAAATGGTTACATCCACACTCCATTTAAGCGCTTCATCCCTGATCTTTGAACGAAATTTGGTTTTTAGAAACTGTTATCTTGTTTGCACTCTACATTCTTGTTGTCTTGTCCATTGCTATGTATTTAGAACGCATTCTAGATTTGCTTGCTGCTCTTCTCGTTTCTTGTTATGGCTCATGGCATCTTAGATATAGATATTTGAAATAATTCTTAATTGCTATTGTTTTCCAGGCAAGCGAAGAAGAAGTTTTGTCAGCTGTTGTGCGTTGGGGTGAATGGCAAGTTTCCAAGATTATTGACAAGCAAAGTAAGGGGATATGATTATATTTCCATGTCTGTTGTCCAACTCACTCAGAGTATAGTTAGAATGATTTTTAATAAGGTAAATGTCTTTCCGTACACGATTTTTGGAAGCAGGCAGCGCTTCTAGTATGTGAGCGTTCTTCACCTTTAATTAAATAGTAAAAGGCTCATGGAAAAATTATAAAGTTATTTTGATCTGAATTATAAACTGGTATTTGTTTTAGATGGGCTGCCCACAAGCTCTCTAAATCGCCGAAGTCCTAAGCGAAAAGACATTAATGATGAAGACTTATACCAGGCCATCAAAGACATTTTACCCTTTATCAGAATAAAGCAAGTTATACCAAAAAGTTCGGTCGTACTTCAAATGGCCTACCACCGTGGATTATTGCAGAGGCCGCTTGATGTTGCCACGGGTGATAGCGACGCCATATTGAGCACCCACTGGGTGCGGTCATGGAAAGGAAGGCATCATGGGAATTATGTGCGTCCGAGGCTGTTTATCCCATATTATGAAGAGGCAAAGGTAAATTTATCATAGAACATTGTTTGTTAGCACCTCGAGTTACTTAATGTATGGTAATGCAAATCGTACCAGTCTTTGATAAACATCCGTCTTAGTTGCCGGTTACTCAAAGAGGAAGTGTATGTTGCATCCTTTCAACGAGGACTCTTCTGCCTATTTGATATATGAAAAAAAGTTTATATGGAGGATGTACTTAGGTTGATTGTTGAAAAAAAATTCATAGTCAATTCCAATGCAGAAGGCTATAACATCAGAAACGCCATCAACCATTAAAACCTTTAGAGAAGGGAGATCCCGTAACCAAATGAAATGGAAAGAGGATAATTGTTTCTGTAACCTTGTTGGGGAGATGAGATGCAGCAATTGCTTGAGTATGAAATGAGTACCCCCGTTTTGGGGCCATTGCACATGCGTATTATATATTCTGAGTCAAAGAGGCATAGAACCCCCCGAGAAAGGAACAAACAGAACTTTGCGATCGAATTTCAAAACTAAGTGAGCGGTCGGAGCTTATCATTCACATTGACATGGGAGTTTGAGCATAGCAGAAATATCTTTCATACTAAAAACCTGCCTGGATTCTCTGTTGTTTTATGGTTTTTGTTTGTATTAAGGCTCACTTTACTTCCAAAGGTAAGCAAAAACATCGAGAATTTTATGACGCGGCCTAAGTGTTTACAGAGAGTAGACATTCGATGAAAACAATACAACCTGATTTTAACTGACCTCCGACACTAGAGCCAGGCCAAGGCAACTAAAAGAACAGACAACGTACCTTCAATTCAATTATTCAAATTTTTGAGGTGGAAAGCTTCGAATTTTGATCTTCCCCTTTTGACTACATCTACAAAAAGTTTCGAGGAAACCCCTAAATGAAAAATAAACAAAAATACGTCCTTAAATTATATGCGTAAAACTCCTCAGAAATTACTAAAATTACTGTTCTCGACATGTTTGCGAGATCTCGTTGTGTTCCCTGGCTTTTGGTGTTGAGGATAGCCCGGGATTTTTTAGGAATAATTCGTTAGAATACGCATGCGTCCCTGCCCCTCGACGTTGATTGGCTCGAACAAATCATTAAGCCTTTTGTCTCAAACAATAGGAGTGAGATCTCATCTCCCCAACAAGACCCCAGATAAAGATACGGATAAGAACAAATATGAGATATGATGTTTGTTTAAGTTTGGCCCCTTTTTCATTAATTGTTTATTCATTGTATTCTAGGCCTTCTTAAGCGAGAGTATGATGGCTGATGCGAGCTCGACAAACTTGCGAGCAGGTAGATTTACTGCGATGCCTGATATTATGCCGACAATGGATGCAGCTGAAAGCGAAGGAACGATGTCAGACCTAACCCTGGAAAGATTTAAGTCATATTCTGCTGATTTCGTGAGCATTGATCGCAAGGTCATAAAAAGAATGGGAAGAAGAGAAAAAGAGCTAAAAAGGATGCATTCGTCACAAAAAGCACTTTCTCTGTTGTCAGGTATTGTGAAAAAAGTTATATTGTGAAAGTTTTTGGAAATTTATGAAAAGAAAGAATGCACCAAGAAAAGTATTTTACTTCAAGTATGGCGAAGAAGTTTTTTGAGATGTTTTAAGGAAGATGTTTATTTGTCTTACGTAAGCAATTGTAAAGGACTTAAAATTTTGAATAATGTCTTAAAAGTTTCTGGGAGAATGTTTGAAGATGAAGTGTAGAAATATATTTTATTTCTCAACCATCAATCGAATTCAAGCTTTACAGATAAATTAGCAACATACTTTTCCACGACATTCTGTTATTTTTCTGGCACTCGCGCCTGTGAAATAGAGAGTAAATAACTTTCATTACATCGCCACTTGACTTTGTTATGCTCAGCTTAGAAATAAAAAGTGGCATCCTTTGTGCATCTTACGAAAGCCTTGCTTACCCTTAGATGGCAACACACACGTGGTGAACTTCGAAATCCAAAAACGAGTGATGCGTGAGTTTGGGTATCCTGATTCTTTTGCTTGCGAAGTTTTCAGACACGCCCCAGACATCATTGAGGACTCCAGCAGCAGCTCGGGGTCATCATCATCAAGACATAGTACACTTTCAAAGGTATCTTTGTACCCATTATCTTATTATTTGCAGCAAACGGTGTACCCATTACCCATTATCTTACAACAAGTCTTTGTGCCAAAATAATGTCCCTCTGCTTGGGCAGTTCAATAAAATGCCAGTTAGAATTGATTTGGAACTTTTTTTTAAGTGCTTCTTCGTATGCTGTAAGCAGTTTTGATTGTCCAAATTCGGGGGAAAAAGCGGGATTCAAATTTACAGGGGCAATGCAAAGTAAAAATTGCAAAAACGTAAATTTGTCTCAACAAATTTGTCCGGGATTGTAGCTTTGGAGAATGTATTTTAGAACAACATAACTTCAAAATCAAGGTCTGATCATAAAAATTTACAGTGGTACAAAAGCCAAAAATGTTTGAGAGCTCCTCTTTTCCCAATTGAAATGAAGATCACGAGTATCAGACAAAAATATCAGAAGCTAAATCTGTTTTCCCTTCTTTCTCTTCTTAATGCCCTGTTTGTCAGAGTCTTCAAAAAATGGAATTAAAAACCTGTCCTTTGTTTCCCTCTCTTTGTTACAGGAGACACTGGCACCCAAAGTACCTTCTTGCTTGATAATTTTCGGCTTTCCAGCTACTTTATCATTTGTTTCTGCTCCTTGTAGATGGGTACGACTCAAAATGATGTTGCGGCTGCGGCAGCCCCCGACGTGACCATACCTGCAGGTGAAATGTTCAGTCGCTGTGATGAGAATGCATAAAATGCTTGTCAGTATTTATGACCTTACCTGGCTCTATACCTGGCAACCGCCCCGTTTGTTGTTTGAACTTGTAAATCTGTCAAAATTCGTTGTTGTACAATTTTTTGCAAAGGTTTCTATTTAGTTCCAACTGTCGTTGGCCTAGCTTTAGTAATTTATAGAAGTTCTCAGCTTTGCTCTTATTAGCAGACATTTATTACATCAAAAGACTGTGAAGTACGATATTTGTATATTTACAAAATTTGTATACTAGGAAAACCAAATTCATAGCGCTATTTATGTAAATTTAAATGTTGATAAAGAGTTTAATATTGTAATAAATAAGTGAAAATTATCCAAGCGGCGAACTCAACTGACGGTAGCTCTTCTTTTTATGGATGTTACAACATACACATTCCTGTGCATTTGACATTGGTATAAATCCGCATTTCACGAGCAAGTTTTCCATGACAATTTTTCGAGCAGTTAATTTTGCTCGTGTAGATTGGGACAAATTGAGGAAGAATGACAATTTTTCAGTTGACAAGTGTAATCGTTTAAAAGCTGGCGTGCCAGTTTATCAGCAAGTTCACTTGTCAAGTAGAAAATTGTTATTTGCAAAACTTGTCCGTGTAGATGACTTTACAAGTAAACTTGACAAATTTGACTCAATTCCAAACCTTTTCTTTTTTACAATTACTTGTTCGTGGCTGTCATGGCCGATCAAGGAACATCAATGCTTTTAGATACTCTGCAAGCCGTGAAAGTCTTCGGAATACAAAAGCAGAACTTTGTAAAATCGGAACATCAAGAAGAACGAGCATTGGCAGTATGAGTAAGGATATGCAGGTATTAAAAGAAGAATTTCCAAGGATTTCTCACACACAAATAAATGTATCTTCTTCATTAAAGGTGCTATATTTTGCAAAGGAGCTATCATTTGTTGGGATTAAATTTTTTGTTTGAGATTTGAAATAATTCATCGGCTTGCTCGGTAATTTCGATTGAGTTTTCATAAATAGGAGTTCTGCTAGCACTCATAGTACTTCGGGTTTGTAGAGGTTCTGGTAGCATAGCTACATCGCCGTTAAATACAACAAATGTGACTTTGCCAGCAACAACCTCGTCTTCTCGAGAATTTGTTTCCTTTTTTGTTCGGAAAAGAGGCCAGATTAGAGACCGCGCCTTTTAATTGAAATTGATGTAAACATTACAGAAATGACTTCTGATAAATAGGAAGTTACAGAAGCCATGTTTAGGAAAGGCTTCAGTACGTTGCTGAAGCAGAAGCTTGTCAATAATGTACCAAAAAGATGCGCATATCTTAAGCTTGGCAAATATAACAGTTGGAGACAATCACAGGATGGAAGGAGAGTCAAATTTGCACTGGTTATGCTTGGTACAGTCGCTGGAGCGGGAGGCCTACTCGGTCAGTTTGATCGCGTTGCTTTTCGATTTCATTGCTCGTTTCATACGAGATTTGTTTCTATAAATAGTGGAATATAACCTTTGGAATAATTTATGATAAGGCAAAAGTTGACCTTGTGTTTATGAAATTTCGATCCATTGGTAAAGGACTCTGTCTTTGAACATCATGCAACAACCACTCTTCGTCTTATATCTCATGTTTCTGTAATTTATAAGAATACCTAATTTTTTATAAAAAAAGTATAAATTTTTTAGTTTTTTATTTATAAATTCAATAAATTTTATAAAATAGTTTTTTATAAAAAATAATTCTTATATAAAAAAGGGCGTATTTGTAATTTTTCTGACAGGAGTCTACGTAAATTATGCATCAAACCAAGCCAAAGATGACAGGAAAAAGAAGATAGTTGTCCTTGGTTCAGGTTGGGGTGCAGTCAGTTTTCTTAAACACTTGAAACCAGATTCTTATGAAGTGTCAGTGGTTTCTCCATCAAACTACTTTCTTTTTACACCATTCCTTCCAAGTGTCACTGTTGGAACAGTTGAGGGTAGAAGCATTGTTGAACCAATTAGGAAGATCATCAGAAAATACCAAAAACAAAGTGCAGAGTTTTATGAGGCAGAATGCATTGGTGTTGATGCAAATGAAAAAAGAGTTTATTGTCAAGACACTTCAGGTTCGTTTGCATATCTTTTTATTCTAGCTTGGCTCCTTGGAAAAATCTGATGCAATTTTTTAATATTCATTGTTAACAAATGTTACAGTCCTGACAGTTTTCTTTATTTAGTCATGTTGTATTTATTCAAGAAAATATATGCATTCATTACCTGATATATTAATAAAAATGGTTTTGAAAGGCAAACATTAATAGCTATTGGTAATCTTTTTGTCTAAACTTTTTCAGAAATCCCAGGTTGTACCAAAACTATAATTGGTGAGATGTTTCAGATAATTTGACAGAGCTCCATTTGTATTATACCACACTGATACTGAGACAGCCCTTATGTATTACAGAATTGATTTACTAGTTATTTTCTAAATTCACAGGGATTATTGGAAAGCAAAGTGATTTTTCGTTGGATTATGATATTCTTGTTGTTGCTGTTGGTGCAGAGACTGCTACATATGGTACCCCAGGGGTGAAAGAGTACACACATTTCTTGAAAGATATTAAGGATGTTCAGAGAATAAGAAGCAACATAATGGATCACCTTGAAACAGCTGCATACCCAGGCCAAGAGGACTCAGAAGTTTCCAGACTCCTGCATTTTGTTGTTGTTGGGGGTGGTCCAACAGGTTGGTTCTTTTGACCTTAATTTCTTTGTAATAGGTTGAAATATCAAACAAAGCTGAAAAATGTGGACAATCTTTTGGTGGTACAGAATAGAACTTGAAAATGGCTTTGAAAAAAGCAAACATTTTATATCACATTGGCTAAAAGCTTTTTTGTCTGACACTCCTCAGAGCATAAAACCTCAGAATAAGGGTCCGAAAGAACACGATGAAAAATATGAACCCAGTTGTGGATTGAAATATAACAATCACAGAAAGGCAAGCACAAAGCTCCAATGGTAGTCTTTCTTTAGGCACACAGCACTGATGGACAAATATTATGGTCTTGTTCTTGCATTTTTCTTATTGTCCTATTTTGATCCGCAACTGGGTATATATTTTTCATCGTGTTCTTTCAGACCCTTATTTTGACGTTTTATAACATTCTGAGGAGTTCCAGACGAATAAGCTTTTAGCCAATATGAAATCAAATGTTTGCTTTTTTCAAAACCATTTTCAAAAACTGAAATAAGAATAAGTTGTCTCCTCTAGACTTATATTTGAAAAATGTTGCTTTACAGTTAATTTGTTAAACAAATTGGTCAAGATTTTTGCAATTGTATTTTAGCTTTATTATCAAGACCAATCAATATTTTATTCCATTGTCTTCAGTTGAGCAAAAAGTAAACATTTTTGGAGGTGAGATTGTGACCGTAAGAGGCTAAGCAAATCTAAAATCAATTCTACCGGGGAAAGATACTTCTAACATTAGCAGAAATCAGGGTCAACACTACTAAATCAGAACTATGAGAAGAAATTTTATGTATGCCAAGATAAGAGTCATGTGGTCAGGAGAGCCTTTTAAACCGAGTTAAAGATTGTAGATTCAAAAGATTAGCTAGAATGCATTTCAATTCATCTAAATGTTGTGACAACAAGTATCATATAGCTTTGGGAGTCCTCAAACACCCTTGTTTTGTTTTGCTTGATTCATTTGGCGGATCCTTTATCTTAGGTCATGTTCCAGGGCATTTTGGGTTGATTCAAATGTATTGTCTGCATATAAATATGTTCCAACCTCAATGAAACCAACCATGAAACAAATTGTTTTCTGAACTTTTAGGTGTGGAATTTGCTGCTGAGTTGAGAGACTTTGTTGGCAGTGAGCTATCAATATTGTATCCAAAAATTAAAGATAAAATAAAATTGACACTTATTGGAGGATATCGAGGAGTTCTTAGCACCTATGATCAAGAGGTCTGTAGTATTTGCCAAGTAGTAAAAATTGTTTTCCTTAAAGTTAGCTTTTACAAGTTGCCTTTTTCCGTTTACGTTATTGGCACTTCTTGAAACATCTTTGCTACAAATTCATCAATTGATTAGTTAAACAACTGTAAATTGTTTATTAAGAGGTGGCTTAAAAGGGAAAGGAGCTTTATCTAAATGTGCACTGGTCCAAGGCATTTAGAAGACTGACTTATTGTCCCTGAACTCTTTAAAGTGGCATTAAATGAAGAGGCATTAATATATTTGAAAGAATGAACTAAAGACAAGCCCGGCATTCTGAAACTTAATAAACTCACTGTCAATGCATCCAAGTCAATGGATTGATTGTCATGTTTTGAAATCTTTTTGTTTTTATTAATTGGTTGGGAAGGAGCAGGGTAATAAAGAAGCGAGGTTTATCTGAAAAGTGCAAGATTATTGGAAAGGGGTGTAAAAGAAAAGACGCTTTATACAGAATTCGCTGTTATTCTTTAGTCTTTACATCGAAAAAGAAGCCATTTTGCAAATGTAAGTAGTGAATGATTTTTAATGGGAAAAGCAGTCACGAAAAGAGATAATGGAAGTTAACTGGCATATTGACATATTTCATTTGACATATTCGATTCATATTGAATTGACAGCATTCATCTCTTAAGGTATTTTTAGTGATTACAATCTGGCCAAGGCAATCTTTCTCACAATTTTTACTTCCACAGAGTATTTATGGATGCCTAAGAAACCCTTCTAGAATTGCCCCTTTGCCTAACTGAAGCTAGTTTGTGATAATAATTGGCAGTGCTTTTTCTTATCTAGATAGGCAATTATGTCGAGGACAAGTTTAAAGACGATAATATTGAAATAGTGCAAGGGGCACGTGTTTTGGAAATAAACAGTAGTGATATAAAATTGAGAGACGGAAAAACAAAGGAGACAGTGGACTTGCCATATGGTATGTGCGTATGGGCTGCAGGAATTTCCCCTCGGCAGCTGACCAAAGATATCATAAAAAGTATTCCCGGACAAAGAAACAAGTAATTTTTAACATTTTTTTATCTAACTATAGCAATAAATTTTTCTCTCTATGCTTTGGGTCTAAAAATCATATTCTACCAGCTGTGTGTCTATTTTAGAATGGTCTTTTTTTTGGAGTGAAGACTCCCTCTTTGACTGAGGTATACCATTTTGTCACGTGGGGGTTTATGAAAAAGAACAATCCAACATAGCAAAAACTGTAGCTCTAACCGAGCATAATCTTTTATTACTGGGTATTTTTGCTGTAAGAGCGTGTATCTTACAGCAAAGAAACCAACTAGGTGTTAGAAATTTTGCAGATCCCTCAATGGTTCAAAAGAGAATGCAAGTAAAAACGGCCATCTCCAACTTTTAGTGTCTGTTTAGCAGGCTGTCATTCCCTAATTAATCTACATTCTAATTTAAACAATCCATTCTTTTCTCACCAAACGTTAGAAGTCAATCAAATAACTGTTGCCCTTCATGTATTGCTTTTAGAAATGCTCTTTTAACTGACGATTACCTCCAAGTTAAAAATGCTCCGGGTGTGTTTGCAATTGGTGATTGTGGCACTATTGAAATGAAAAAGTTAATGAGCGATGTTACTGATCTTTTTGAAAAAGCAGATGCCAACAAAGACGGATCCCTGTCAATGGACGAGTTTCGTGGTAATTCTTCTATTTTTTTCTGTACCTATGTTACTTAAGGTGTTGGCTAAATGGATTAAATCACTGCCAGGATAAGTGTTTAAATGTTTCTCGCCATATATATTTATCTTTGTTTATTGTCCGTCTACGTTTTTGTTAAACAATATAGAACAGTTTACTGTAAAAAAATTTATAACCCTAGTTTTGATAAGAACCGCTTTCAATTCATTTTGTAGATTAAAAATTAGGTTGGTTTCCTAGTCTGCATCAGATTCATTTTCACCATCCAATAATGCAATCACTCTTATTCCAAGATATGTTTTCTACGCAGAGATCATGGAGCAAGCTAAGAATCTTTATCCTCAAGTCTCGCTGCATTTTTCGACAGAATACAACGAGTCTTTGCAGAGGTCAGTTAAATATTAGAGTTTTTAAGCTTTGATTGCGTATAGAAGCCTACACATGAAGTTAATTTGTTGTCAATTTTCCATTCATACGATTTTTCACTTCAGTGAAACAGTGGTCTTGTCCGGGTGTCTTTGATATCAACCAATTGTCATCACACCTATGCTTCTTCTTCTCCCCCTGATAGTTATTGATTGGTTAATTCTAAAGATTCCCAAACAACACCAGGAATTCATCAAAACAGATAACTGGCGCAATTTACCTTTACAAATTTAAGAGCTCATTGTTATTGGAAAAAAATATTTTAAGAATTATATTTTAGGTAATCAGTTATTGTTGATCGTTTGAAAATATTCCATTAAAACGGATTATTTCTTTGCCACATAATAATCTGCTACTCTCTTTCAGTTTATAGGGTCCAAATTACAAAACTCTGAAAACATTTTTCTATGGCATTTTAACTCAAGAACTCTATTGCATTTTATTTGAGTTCTTTTTCAAGCTTTACCGTCACGGCCTCCTCAAGCAGGTCCCTTCAAACAGAAAACTTGTTACATTATACAATCAACAGATACTTAAGGGTTTGAGCTGTCTTCAATAGGAAATTGACCAATCAGCGAGTGTGATTCCATTCACACGCTTATTGATTGGCTAATGTTGCTTGACAGATGGCTTAAGCCGTTTTTATAGATATCGATTGCCTTTAAATTTTCAGAAAAATCTATAGATACCCGTATTTTGCAGATGATTAATTGTTACCTTAATCTGTCGCAGGGCGTTTGAAAAAGCTGACGAGAACAAAGATCAGCGATTAAGTCTCGATGAATTCAAAGGAATTCTAGCAGAGATAGACAAAGAATTGAAATCGCTACCAGCTACTGCACAAGTTGCTACGCAGCAGGGCAGGTATCTCGCAAACTTTCTATCCACCAAGGCGCAAGGTGATGTCGGAAAAGAGGCTAATCAGGATCTTGCGGCTCTAGGTGCTGTTCCTTTTGCCTACCGTCATCTAGGGTCATTTGCATATGTGGGAAACAACAGAGCAGTGCTAGAGTTGCCCCTTATTGGATCTTTCAAAGGTTTTGGAGCAATGTTGTTGTGGCGAGCAGCTTACACAAATGAATGTGTTGGCATGCGAATGAAAGTCTTGGTTGTCTTTGATTGGCTGAAGTCAGAAATCTTTGGAAGAGATACATCAAGGATATAGTCACTTTTATGACTGAAAGCTTGTACAATTTTGTGACCTTATTCTTATAACTTTTATGCAATTCGACGCACTTTAGAGGGCTTGGGGAAGTAAAGATTATAATACCACATTGGGTTGTACTAGAATTGTAATAAGAGGCAAACGATAAAAGTGTCAACAGAACAAAATTGCACACAACTAGAAGTGTTGGAACTTCCTACTTATATTGCAAAGTAGGATGACAAGAAAGTCATTCAAATTTCATTAAGTGCTGATGTAGGATGGCTGCCGACCTGGAGGTTGTATGGGAAGCCGAGATTGGGGGCTTTATCCCAGTTTATTCCTTTACAATATGAACATATGAACGAAAACTATTGTGCTCCACTTATTAAAAATTTGTCTTTTTGGTAATGTTTATGAAAGGTACTAGACTTGTTCCCTTTAATGTCTGAATGAGCAACAGGCTCTTTGAAGACCAACTCTTCACCATGTTTGTCACTATAGTTAAAGAAGTGCCTTTTTACTTGCCTTTTGTTGCAATATACTGTGCATCTGTGCATTTTAAGCATCAAACATGATGCCAAGATACGTAATGTGTGTAGCTTCTCAATTAAAGTTATCTAGATATTTATCTTGCATTAGTTTTTAGATATCATATTGAGGAATGACGTCAAAACGTTGAATGATTACGGATGTTCTTAAGAGACGCAGACTTTTTTAAAGTAAATGGCGTTTCCGAAAATGTTTGACGGCAATGGTAGGGGTTCTCTGGGTGTGAACTACGTCTCTTTGACTTTAAATTGCCCCTTGTACTTGGCCATTTCTTGTAGCTTGCTTTCAAGATGCAAGTAATTTGATTAAAAATTCCCGCTAAAGGCAGTCTGTCCCCTATTGTGCTCAACTTTATTTTCACGGGAGTGAAATTCAGGCACCGTCTAGCTTGATCGATCATTAAACGATTTGAATCAATTAGAGACAACTTTAATTCACGATCTTTTGAATCAAATGGCTGTGTTCCCGTTGAAGTGAAGCTGTGGCTAAAAAAATTTTGTTCCCTGTTTGGTTTGTGTGACAGACATGTCAACACCAAAAGAAAATGCCTCCAGTATCATCATTTTATTCCAGTAGCTAAATCTTCTTGCCATTTCTGATAGCTTTTTGCTCGCAGTTTCAAATGTCGTCCACTACTAGTGGCTAGCCAGGCCAGCCAAAGAGAGCAGCGTAATCCGTTAGAGTGGGAAGACCAATTGTTTATATTAGCCAATCATTGAGGGGACGGACTGCTTTTAATAGGCGTGATATCAAGTGTGGCCCCACAGTTTAGGGATTTAGTGCCTGTCATATGCTCAAATATAACGATTTGTGTCCTATCGAGGAAATTTCCGACCCAACTTCGTTGAAATTCCTCTAGTTAGCGTAAAATGAAACGCAAATACTTCATTCTGCACTAACAAGAATTTTCTGGTTTGTATTAAAATTTATGTGCAACATAATCTGGAAAATATTTCGAGACTTGTGACAAAAATATTTCTTTTAGCGGTGATCGGAAATAGAAGTTTCTTCCACTTCTCCGCAACAATTCTTTCTTTACCACCGCTGCTGTCTACAATACTTTATCCTCATTTTTGCATATATGGAACAGCTAAATAATTCCTTTTCACTGCTAAAGTGTTTTGAAGGGGAAATTAAATGTTCGAAGCCAATATCACTTTAAGAAATACATTGGAAGCCTCAAGAAGCTTCAGTTTATTGTATTATGTGATAGCATTTAGTTATTACAGTCTTATTATTGACTTTATCAAACATTTACCGAAAGAAATGTCACTTATTTTTTATCGCAAGGAGTTATTAACATTTGTATAATGTTTTGAGATTTAACTTTGTGTATACTCTGTAGGTTCCAGGTGAATATTGCAATAGTATCATGAAAAGTTTGCTTTCAATTCATTTCTATGCCCTATTTGAAATGATCATCTTTTTGTCATTGTGAATAGTGCTGGCATTAACAAAGGCAATCAAAATAAGCAATAAGTAGAGTTTCTTCACAGAGATATGCCCAAAAAGTGTGATTCTTCTTGCAAAAAGTTGTGCTAGGGCAAGGAGATAGAAGATCTTGTTGGATTTTGATCAGTTAAATGATGTCATCAATAATTTCCATCAATGTATTTGCAAAAATGTCACCTGGCAGATTCTGAAGGTTCGAGTCCGCCTTTGCAAAAAATCAGGGTGAATTGGCTCAAAAAAAAGGCTCTGACAATTTTGTAGACAAGGGCCCGAGATGAGTGATATGGGCTGTAATCAAGTGATGCTTTTTACCAGTGCACTGCCCTTTCAAAACTGACGTGACGTTCTATGTTGCATTCTTAGTCAAACATTAGGATGACACTTATGATACTTTTGTATGCTTCATGTGCAAGGTAAATAGGGAAAATGAGTCCTTTCTGCTTTTTTCCCGTTAATTTTGATGTCAAAAGACCAACAAGCAATACAGAAACAGTCCTATTTTAAATATAATTACCATCGACCCAAACACTTAATTTTGTCTAGATTTAAACTAGCTACGGCGATTGCCCGAAAAAAGACAGAAGGTTTTGACAGATAAATATTTTTATCGGAGGAAGGTTAAGGACCTTTCTGGACACTGATATCGAGATTCGCTATATTGTAGTTCAACCGTAGTTCTATTTACCCCCATAACCACTTATGGTGAGTGAGAAAGGCTGCATTAAACCGTACTTTTGACATTACTTAACCAAAAGATATTGCCCTGATGGCCCTTAAATTTAATTCCAAGGATCCTTACATACAATCTTGGACAAAGCTGGTTTAAAATCTAAACACTGCCCGTCCATGATTTAATCTGTGAATTTATTAATCTGTGAATTAATAAGTTCTGTGAATCTATTAAGTTGTAGAGAAATATAAGAAGTAAACTTAAAAAAATTCGCAAAACTTTTGAGAGGGCCTACAGGCAATCGCCCATACACGTCTTTTTTATACAAAAGTATTTTATAAGAAAGTTATGTTCGTTTCTTCAAAAAATTATGAAATTCATGGATGGATCTTTGAAACCTAAGAAGCTGAAAAATGGTTGATTTTCAAAATTTCAAAGAACTGCTGTGCAAGAGTTTATTACTTCACTTTTGACAACAATGTGCTCAAGAAGAAATTCCTAAGGTGCGAGGAATTGATCGTGTTGAAATAATTTGTTTATATTTAATATTTAATAATTTATTGCTATAATTACATAGTTAAGTTAGTTCTGGTTCTGTTTTTTGGGTTTTCTTAACATGTCCAATCACCTTCTGTTTGTTGGGTTTTCTTCGATATTTGATGTAATGGCGTTGAGGGTTTTTTGGAAAAGAAAGCATATTTTAATGCTAAAATTAGAAAATAGCTAAGAATGCCTGAAGCCTGGACTGAAAAAACCTTTCATACAAAATACTTGTAACCAGATCGGCCTGTCCCTAGGGACAAGGGAAAGTTTTAACTTTAAAATAGAGATGATAGGAAGATTAATAACTTATTGCATCACTCTGATTCAACTGCTAACCCCAACGACCACTCCCTTTTTGTTGGCAAGAAGCATTTATGTACCCCTCTGCATTTTTTTGGCTACGCTCCTGGAAGTGACGGAAGTGACTATGACCCGAGATTCTGATTCAGGATGTCATTGAGAAATTTCATTTAGAACTTTGCATTGTTTCAAAGGGGCCTTACAAATTCCATGTGTGACCGCGCCTTTAATTTGACCAACCAGCTACCGAATGGATATCACGTGGTCCGTATTTGTTGATGACGCATTTTCAAGTTGTTTGTGTTTCACCTTCTCTCTACTCAATAAGGAAGCATTCATAAAAGTGTGAATCAAGTGGATTCTAAGACTGGTCTATATCATAGCAATCGTCAGTTTTCCTAAGTAAAGGCTTGTTTTTTCATATAGAATATATATGTCGGTCCAAGAATCAATCCAAAATTTACAGACTTTCGGTAAGTAAACCTTCGGGATTCTCGATTAAATTTTCTTTAATTTAGGCCCTCTTTTCGACCATTTCCAAAATGGCCGACTATGTAGATTTTTTGTGATCTTTAGATGCATTTGCCGATGCTGCTGATGCCGCTGCTGGAGGAAGCCTCAAGCCGATTCATATAAGGATACAGCAAAGGAACGGGAGAAAGACATTGACAACAGTTCAAGGGATACCAAGTGACTACGATCAAAAGAAAATTGTCAGGGCGTTCAAAAAGGTGAGAAATTGTTCACGATTAATGTTTTTCTTGCTTTGCTGTGATATTTTCTTCAGATCAAAGTCATGAGCAGATTTAAAAGTGAAAAAAGTTGATGTATGATTAAAAAGGAGGTGCTCGACAGTTATTGTTGCGTGTGTAACTGAATTCTCGGTCAATCGATTACACCCTTTCTATGTGTGTGTCGCACGAAATATTGAAGGATATTTGAAGTTTAATTAATTGTGATGTTAACGGTTATGATGTTAAGATTTTTGGTTTTCCAGTTCCTATTTTGTGTCTGGCTTGTCATCACATCCGTGTATAAAAGACTCGTCATATTATATCTGATTGTGTGTGATGTTTGCTTTTTATTTCCAACTATGCCAACCATGTTAAGGTTTATATTTACCTTTTATGTTTTGCAAGAAATCTTTTGTTGATAAGGAAATTGATAATTTTATTCATCGTCAGGGTTATTGTAATGTCTTTCGTGCAGCAATATGCCAAAACAATCTAACTAATCTTTTCATCTTATTTTTTTGTTACAGAACACTTAATTAGCTTTTTAATTACTTAAGTTTGAAAAAAATTGCCCTTGTGATACTTTGAAATTCACAAACTTCAGGAATTGCTAGTGCTTGATGGAAAACTGCTAAGGATTGTTTAAAATCAAATATTTCAAGAAATGTGTTTTATGAAATCTGATGGTGATATTTTCTGCATTTCGTTATAATTATTTCACTTATAACAATATATTAAACTGTACCCTCCATCAAATGTGTTTTTATTATTCATTTTACCTGACACTGTTATAACCAAATACTCATTCTAGTTTTATTATAAATAAACTATAAAATAGTTAGTAATTTAGTATTCTTGATTTTGACTCAATGGAATGATTTTTTTGTCTAATTCTTAACCAAAATTCCTTTTAAAATAACCAAAATAACCAAAAATTTGTGTAAAAGCTCTTATATAATTTGAGTACCTTTAAAAGTTTGCCCTGTGGATTTTTTCAAATGACTTGGAGCTGCAATTCCTTAGTTCTACTTTCTCATCATAATTTGACAAAGCTAGTTCATATTGTAAAGATTAGATAAGGAACTAAGCTAGTCTGACTAAAACCCTTCCATTTACCTCTTTTTGCACCCCAATTTTTGGTGGAATGAGCTCTGTTGTCAGAAACAAGACCACCTTTGACAAAGCAATTATTGTTCAAATGCTCAAACAATAGGTTCTATCAATGCCTATAGCTGAGAACAATTAAACTTGAGGCCAAAAATAGCTCATGCATAGATCAAATAATCACTTTGCCTTGGGAAAGGGCATACAAAACACGAAAATTGGTGAAGGAAGAGTGGTTAGAAATCACACTAAAACATGATACAAGCAACAGCTCATTCACCTCAGCAAGGATTGCTCTTGTCAAAGGTGGTCTTGTTTCGGACAGCCTGTTCAACTGAAAATCGGGATGCAAAAAGTGAGGTAAATTGAGGGGTTTTAGTTGGACTATCTTAGTTCTTTATTTTATCTTGACATTGTCCCATTGTAAGAATTCCCCCATGCAAATAATCTCACTGGAACTTATTTGAGGATTTTCTTTTATTGAGTTGAGCAGATGATATCAAAGTGCTTTTTCCTTAGAGCTAATAATAGATCGTTTATTTTTTTCCAGGAATTCAATTGCAATGGAACTGTGATAGAACATCCAGAGCATGGTGAAGTCATTCAGTTACAAGGTGATCAGAGAACCAATATTCAGCAATTCCTCTTGGATATACAATTGGCTAAGAAAGAACAGTTGAAGGTGCATGGTTTCTAATGGATCATGCTACTGACGTTCATATTTCAAAGACTGCTTTCAGCTTCTCATCAACAATAGATATAAATATTCATTATTTCTGGAGGACTTTCTTTATGCTTATTGATTTTAATCTGGCATGATTTGTCTTCTGATTTTTATAAACAACAGTTTTGAAATCATAAGTAATTTTCATGTGATGTATAACAAGTAATAAACAGCTTTTTCTTCTGTATTTATGTGTTAACATTTCTTTGAAATATTTCAATATTTGGTAAAATGCATCACCTGCTGCATATATCAGATGGTTTTTATCGGTCTCATTTCTTCAGCTTGACCTTCCAGACTAAGGGGGCAGGGGGACTGAGGAGGGTCATCAATTGAAAAAATTATGGATGGGTTGTCATACCACCCAGAAGCTATGCCCCTGCCCCTAATTGTCCATAGCATAACCCTTTTTGTTTAGCATGTTTGTGTATGCATCCCCCCTCAGTTTTGTGCGCCGCAAAATCTATTTGCGTTCTGTTTTTGTATTTTGGACCTTTAGTTGTTTAAAAGAAAGTGTAGCCGACTGTTTTTTGTGGACTAAATAAACAATTTTATCCAGGGTAGTTAACTATGTTGGATAAGACTTTCTGTAAATGGGTAAGACTTCAATGGAATAAGTAATTACTTGGAAATTTCAAATTTAACTCTACATCAGGATTCCCTAGCCAACAAAAGAGGAAAAGTTTCTTGGTCTCCTTTTAATGTGTATTTCACTTTCTTATTCTTCTGGCTAACAGTTTTTATTCGCTTCATTGAAGAAAGGAAGGACATTATCTAAATTTTGTATTTGCTGCCCCACAGGCCCTACCTAAACTTTGGTAACTCTTACAGCTTTTCAAAAATGTTATTTGATTATAACTGTTTTAGGCAGCGTTTCTAAAAGTTATTATTTTTACATTTGTATTCTCAAACTAATATATGGTTTAACAATTAACATTCAAATCAATACGTCTGCCCTGCCCCCCCCCCCCCCCCCCCCCCCCCCGGATTAATCTCAGTCCCCATAACGAGGGTACAAGGAAGCTAAATCGTAACCCGACACTGTGTTATAACCTGCACAGGACCTTTTCCTCGTGTCTCCTGTTGAAAGTTTTGAGTCTGCATGTAGGCTAGAATGCCAACACCGCTACGATACCGATGACATGGACTAATGGAATTGGCTGTTGATGAGAAAAAGCGCTTAGTTTCTCGGGAACAGTTGAAATTGCGCTTCTAAAAAATTCCAACATGGCCGACTTTGCAGCAAACTTGAATACAAATCGCCAGTTCTCAACTTCAAGGCCGTCAGTTTTCGACTTACTTGCTCAGGATTCGCTAAGAGCTTCACTGCAACCTGCATTCGACTTTGTTCTTAAAACTTTATCAATAAAATACCCTGAAACTTTGGGAAAATTCGAAGCCTACTCAGATGAAGTATTTTATTTAATGCTGGCCGTCATTGAAAGGCACTTTATTTGGAACCACGACGCCACATTTTCTGAACACTTCTATGGCCTATCCAGAGTAAATGTGACTGGAAAAGAGACGTCTGCAAAAATTACCTTGTTTCAAAAAGTTGCTTCCCTTTTGTGCCTAATACTCTTACCTTATTTGAAAAGAAAGCTTGAAAATTCATACTTAAAACTAAAAGAGCAAATGGTTTATAATGGACCAGGCAATGAATCCGAACCTTTCCCGTATAATTATGTAAAAAAGTTTTATCCATATGTACATGCTTCCACAGAAGCAACTAAGCTGGTTTTAACACTTTCCTATATTGTAAAATTGACTGATTTTCATACATTGGCACACGGGTGCTTCAAAATGGCACTGAGGTTCTCTGGTGGATTCACAGAGAAACAAGCAGATAACAGCCCAGTTGTAACGGGAAATGGCAATAGGCGGATGCTGGATATTCTTAAGCAATTGCCTTGCTTGCTGAGAAATGGTTTTTCTCTGGCTACGGAGTATGCCTTGCCAGTGACTGTTTTCTTTTTGAAATTCCTGGAATGGTGGTACTCTAGTGAAAATAGTCCACACCATACAATGATGTCAAGGATAATACCTCCTCCTCCAAAGGAATTACAGGTAATTATGGACAAAACAGGGCCATTGCAAAAGCCTTCAATCTCTAAAGTGAATAAACTTTAGCCAAAAATTTAGCTCTTTATGCCAAAAATTTGTAGATTTAACAAAAATCTGTAGATCAATCACTCAGTCTTGACAAGCTAGCTAATTGTTATTGTTTGCCAGTTATCAATTATGTTATTTTATGCTTGTAAAATGATAACCCATAGTGTCTACCTTCCTACCGTATTTCCTCTAAAAAATGCCGCAGCTTTTATTACAAAATCCAACTTGTGGAAGCTACGTTTAATAGAGGGTGGCATTTATCAAAGGACAGCATTTAACACAAAATGAAAAGTGTGTGAAATCAAAAATAATAAGAAAATTCCAATGAAAAAAGATAAAAACAGACTTTAAACAATGTTTTCTTTTCCCAGAAAACATGTAATAAAGATTGTGTGAAAGATTTTTCAAAGCTAACAAAAGATGTGTTCATGTTATGGAAATATCAAGGAATCTATTGGATCCTTGTCTCCCTCAAAGTTTTTGTCTCTTTGACAAAACAACTTTCATAGCTTTCAAATGTTACTTCTTGTTTGGTGTGTTTTCCAATGAACGTTTTTTAAAAATGGTTGGCTGAAGGTGCTGCGTTCAATAGAGGGTGGCATTTATCAGAGGGTGGCATTTATCAGAGGGTGGCATTTATCAGAGGGTGGCATTCACTAAAGGAAATACAATGCTATTATTATTACTGTAAGATTTGGCATCACAATTTACATTATCCATTTTCCATAATCTTATTTTAGAATAAACGTAAGGTATGAAAGGGGAAGAGAAACATGATATAATTAAAGAGCAGAGTCTATTCTAAAGACAAATATAAAGAAATGTGAAAAGAATCCAACAATATAAAGGAGCCAAAACCTCTAAGAAATCAATGAAAATAACAAGGACTCAAAGAGAACACACTTTATGTTATACCAAAACATCCTTCGTAAGATTAACTCTGATAAAGTTTCATTTGATCAGCATTTTATAGAGCCAAGCCCTTGCAACATAATTTTAACAAAGAATAACCAGCAACTTTATGTGAACTTTACAACTTCCTTAGTCTGTAAATTATGCATACAGGCTAAGTTTGATGTATGATTGGCCAACTTAATGTAGAACCAACTTAATTTTGGAATTTCAAGATCCTTTTTGTCTATCTCTCATCTTTGGTTGCCACTGAAATCACATAAAAGTTGTTTTAACAGTATGAAATAACATCTTTTATCCTCACTACTTTTTTTGTATTAGGAAAGCTGCAGTAGTCACAAGCTTCCTCCAACATCTCTGCAATGCCCATTGTGCTATAAAGTGCATCGAAATCCTACAGCCTTATCAAGAAGTGGGTACGTTTTCTGCTACAAATGTATATACAGGTTTGTTTATGACAATAGATGCTGCCCTGTTACAAAGCTTGAGTGTAGTTTAGATGATTTAGTAAGGTTACATTTTTGATATGAACAATTTTTGCTTTTCTATACCCATTTGAATTAGAGAAAGGATTAACAAGAGAAAGGATTAACATTTAAGTATATTTAGAAGAAACATTTTCATTAGTTCTATTGTATGCAGTTCTGGTGCAGCTTTGTTTGTGTTGTCAGTATTTAATTATGAATTAGATTCCAATTTGCACCATGAAGCAATACCACTGAAAACTGTAAAGCAGCCAACCCTTGTTGTTTGAATAACCCAATAGGCAAGCTTACTAATATGATTTCAGTTCAGGCAAATAGTTACCTTGTCACTCCAAATTCATGCCTATTCTTTATTGATTTCAGAAGCCAAACCCATAGGCACATTTACTTAAATTTTAGAGAGAAAAGTTGAAATTAAGAATCAAAATAAGAGTAGTTTATTTCACTTTTTTTAATTCATTTTATAACTACCTGCTTATGAATACTTCTTTAGAAGGTTGACAGAATATCATGTCTTATTTTTTCCAATGTTTAAAGATACAAAGCTGCATAAGTAATCTCTTTTAGCAAATTTAAATATACGTTTGTTACAGCCATGGACTTGTATTTGGTTAGGTGTTTACCATTCCAAAATCCCATTCCAAAATTAATACATACATTTAATCTCATGGGCTAGAATGCAGGAAAGTATAGTACATAAATTGTGCAAAATAATGTAGAGTCCATTGCTCAACCCCACCCATTATTTTATTGCTTCATTCAAATGACAAAATTGCCTGAGTTGTAATACTTTTTTAAAAGTTACCACATTCTCTAATCCATTGGACTCTTATTTGACTAATCATGGACGGTTTTGCAGTCAAAGCAGAGCAAAAACATTTCCTTGCTTACCTTTTCTCTTTCAACTGTTTCCCTGCCTGTCGAAGCCCTTTTTCACAATGCCTTTGGGCCAGGGGTGGAGTTATGGGGTTGGTAATAGATGAACTGAATTATATTTTCTCTGCTGAGTTTGGATAAATTTCTCCATAAGAGCCAATGCTGCACCACAAAAATCATTACTTGAGATCTATGACCCATTTCTAAATGACAGGGAAGTAACTCAGCACCAAGGAAATGCTCAATGTTAGGGGCTGTTCAGTTTTGCAAGTGATCAAAAGACAGATGTTAAGAATAAAAAACACATTTCTCTAAATGAAGTAAAAACTCTTGTAAAAAGAAGCGCAATTATAAAAAATGTAACGAATAGAGCTTGTATGCCGTGTAATTCTTGCTGATTTGCAATATGAGCTAAATTTACTCTTGTTGAAGAAAATCCGTTTTCCTGAAGAAAAGATACTTTCTTCATCTGAAAAAAATTAAATTTATTCGGAATGTTTTGCATTGAAAGACCCCTTAAAATGTTATTTGATATTTAATATGTTACCACAAGTTGTAGGCAAAATATTGATTCTATAAATTCTGTCCTTGCGAATTCCATTGCAAAATAAAGGTCGGGGCTGCACAGGTGAGGCCACTTTTATGCAATGCATTGCAATTGGACGGCTTATTGCCTTTTCTTTTAGCCGTTAAAAGGCGCGTTGATAGATTTGCGATTATATCAACACGAGAGCCGACGAGAGCCCCTTTCATCACCATTGCTCATCCTGAGCTCAGTAAAAAGGTCTGACAGAAATATTTTGATCTATTTATATTGTTTATAAAAGTAATTTGTTCCTTAATTACTGTTAACAAGTCACCAATGACTAAACAAGGCCAAAAAAGTATTTTTCTTAATCTCCACACATCCATGGATGTGCTTGATAAGCAGATTCACAGGATCTGTTCTTTAGGGCGAGGTCTACCCTTCTCTTTCATATCCAGCCGTTGCTCGTGAATTACCTTCCCTTGCGACGAAACCAGTGAAAAAAACTTACTGGACATTCCACTGATGTTTAGTTCTATCGTTTGCTAATACGCGCTTCGTGTTTAAAAGTTATCGACCGATAACCTATCATCCTCTGGCCACGTTAAGTATATTCGTTCATATCAGTTCATATTTTAAATAATGTGGTAATAGACTATTAACGTTATTACCACTGTCCGTCGCCTCTGCTTTGGACATATAGAGCTAAAAATGCATACAACGATTTTATGCTGACATATTGATGTTCTCCTTTTTTCTCTAACTTCTTGTGGGGAATCCAATGCCGCGTTGGTATAAATGTATATTCTCTGTGACACACTGAATAGAATCACAAACAAGGTGCGTCTCTTTCAACGCTATGATAAGGTCGTTTTCCAGCTTAGGCCCGTATAGTTATTCTCCAATAAAAAAAACAATGCGTCGTGTTTATGTATCCATCGAATTTCACATAATAGATCTGTAGTGACCATTGTCTAAACGTAATCATGTCCTCCATTGTGATTCTGTCATTAACACTTTCCATTGTCTTCGTATCCACGTAACGTAATAAACAACACATTTGTATCGTCTCTCATTATATTTGTATACGCCCTAAATTGTAATTAGTCAGTCAGTAAATTCATCAAGACGCAACGGTCACGCAATATCGTCTCTTGCTGGCTCCGTGTTTTCTGCACGTTAAATCAGACATAAAAACGACAGCATTCGCAACAACAAAACCAAAATTAAATATAGGAACTTCATCAATCAGCGTACCTATAAATGGTGACCACGACGTGACCGACTGGTAGGTTCTGCACTGTCGTTTTTACTCGTTTTATGTCCACCGTCTCAACGTCAACCACTCGCAAATTCCTGGATTCATCACGCTACAACTGCCATCACGCATACGTTCAACGCCTACGCTGGCTCACAAACAACGTCCTGTTGGCTGTTCCGATGCACCCTGGATTTGTGATGTCTGTCTACTTGTTTCAACCCGTTCTTCGTGCAATGTTTTAATCTACCTCATCAACTAATCCCGCTCCGCCAGCACACTCGACCAACACTGTCCTACAGCACAGAAACTCTCCAACAGCACCACACCGTTCATCGCTTCGCTGAAGTACACACAGAATCACACAAATGCCTTCGTCAAACACAACATCAAACAGGTTCGGCAGCACACCCTACAAAAAGCTGGTGTTTATCACGCTAGGTCGACAACATTCCGCGCCCAGAAAATGTTGCAGCACACACAAGGCAGCACCTCAGCACTCATTTCATACAGTGCCATCACCCGCCTTGCAAGCATCCAAAGGTTCCTGGTCACCCTACTCACAAAACCTCGCCTCACATCGCATCGGAAACATCATGGTTCCTGGTCATCCTTCGAAAACCTCGCAGACACAAAGGCAAGATTCGTCAACATGAAGACACACAAAGTTTCACATTCACGAACATGTACAATCATTTGAACATTTAACGCAACTATTCTTTCGGACATTTTACTAACATTTTTTTTCAAACATTTTAGATAACATTTCATACATTTTATCGTTCGCTTCGCTTCAACCCACTCGCTCTCTAGGGGGGGAGCTCTGTAGTGACCATTGTCTAAACGTAATCATGTCCTCCATTGTGATTCTGTCATTAACACTTTCCATTGTCTTCGTATCCACGTAACGTAATAAACAACACATTTGTATCGTCTCTCATTATATTTGTATACGCCCTAAATTGTAATTAGTCAGTCAGTAAATTCATCAAGACGCAACGGTCACGCAATATCGTCTCTTGCTGGCTCCGTGTTTTCTGCACGTTAAATCAGACATAAAAACGACAGCATTCGCAACAACAAAACCAAAATTAAATATAGGAACTTCATCAATCAGCGTACCTATAGATCCTCAACTAAAAACCGAATCCTACAGTAAGCTACTCTACCCTTTTATACTGTTCAACAAGAAATTTCTAGAATATACTCGTACAACATCACGTGTGCAGGTATACAATTTGGAATAAGCAAGTTACAGCATGTTACGTAAGGCTTACTCTAGAAGTTTTTACAGCGTGTTCTACTTGCAAGCATTATTAATAAATTACTCGAAAGGTCCAGTTCACCACATTGTCCCTGTTTTGCATTGTCATTGCAATTTGCCTTGAATCATCATGCTTTATTCCTGAGAACTGCAAGCTTTCCGTCCATTCTTCTGTTTCTTATGCACCAAATACATAAAAGCACTTGTTGTCCAAACATACTCGATTCCAACAGGTTCCAGTGGTCCAAATACTTCAATTGGTTTCAGTGGTGCATGCGTTCTGTTATTTGGTTCTTTTCATTGTGCACAGAGCGAGCAATTCTGTAAATGTCTACTGATATCCTTCTTTATACCTTTCCAGAAGAAGGCCTGTCTTATTTTTGCGATCATTCTCTGAAATCTTGGATGTGCAGCTTCAATCTGGTTCTGGACAAAAATCTTCCCCATTTCCCGCATTTTGCACAACCAGCTGTTTTCTTACTCGTATCAGTTTCCCCTTCCGAACAGGAGTCCACAAATTGTACAGCAATTCGTCTTCAATGACATATTGATTCTTGTGTCCCTCTGGCTCACTCCTGTCTTCTTGTGGGTGATTATCGCCAACACGTAAACGAGACATTATTTCTGCACACTCTTCGTCTCCTTTTTGGCTGCTCATGACATTTGTTGCTGAAATGACTGCAACTTCCACCTTCGTTTCTTCAACAGGACATCTAGATAAGAAGTCAGCGTTACCATTGCATTTTCCAGGTCTGTGTTTCACCTCAAAAGAATAGAGTTGGAGGTCACACATCCATCTTTCCATCTGAGCACTCTTTGCCTTCATTGTTTGCAACCATTTGAGGGGTCGATGGTCCGTCACAATAACAAATGTCCTTCCAAACAAATAATCGTGGAAATATTGTAACGCCCATACGATCGCCAAGCATTCTTTCTGAATCGTTGAGTAATTTCTTTCACTACTTGACAGCTGTCTGCTTGCATATGCTACCACTGTTTCGTCATCGACAAAGTTTTGCGCCAACACTGCTCCCAGGCCATAGTCATTTGCATCAGTATAAACCACAAAATTACGATTAAAATCTGGTAGTCGAAGGACAGGCTTTTATCGCCATTGAGCACCAAAAATTGTCATTAAACCATTTATTAAGAATAGCTGCTTCCGATTCTAAGTCGTCAGTTAGTTCATTCATATCAGTACTTGACAGCCAAATTGTATTATCATCTGCATAGTTGCATATGTTGTTTTTGCTCAAATGCAGAAAAATATGGAGGGTGATAGATTCCAACAATTATCCATTTTTGTTTTTTAAAATTAACTTCAACGGAAATAGTTTCTATATCATTTGCTGCGTTGATATTTCTTAATTCTTTAGCTGGTATATTTTTATTCACATAAAGTAGTAATCCTCCAGCTCCAATTTTCCTATCACGTCTAAAGGGCTTCCTAAACCCCTCAGCAGAAAACTGAGATGTTGGGAAAGGATTCGTCTATTTTTGTTTCTGAGATAAGAAAAAAAAAATTTCCTTTTATGATTTCCATAATACTAGAAAGTTTATTAGGAACAGAATTTATGTTAAGGTGTCCTATAATTATCTTTTTAGGATCTTTTATTCTTATTGAACTGAAATTAATTACTTAATTTAAAGCGCTATCTATTACTTCGACAGAGCGCTCTTAATTTTGAATTTCCTCGTTTAAATCATTATGTTCTCCGTGGGTTATAAATGAATGATTAGCTTTTTGACTATAAGGGCATGAAGGCTCAATCATGGTTAAACTGTGCATTATCTTACCCACTTGTCATGTTTGCTGCAGATGGTTAGTTATGTTTCTCGCAAAAAGTATGTTCCCTTGTCTATATGATGATATCGTCTAAATGCACCAGACAGTGTGTCCAATGAAGTCTTGTTAGAACGTAGTTCATCAGCCTTTGGAAACAAGCTGGTCCATCGACGACACCAAATGACAAGGTCTGAAATTCCCAATGCCCCTGCAAAGTCGAAAATTCAGTCTTTTCCTTATCTTCATCTTTTATTAGGATTTGCCAGTATCCGCTTTCCAGATCAAATGTGGTGAAAAACTTTGCTTTACTAAGTGCATCAAGGGTGTCATCAATCCTGGGAATAGGGTATGCATCCTTCTTTGTCAAATTTCTGTAATCCACACAAGATCTTACTGTTCCATCAGGTTTTGTGACCAAAACAACTGGAGAATACCATGGACTTTTTGGAGGCTTTATGATGTCTGCAACTAGCATCTTTTGTACTTCTTCTTCTATGATCTTTCGCTTCGTTTCTGGTACCCGATATGGTCTTTGCTTTATTGGAGAAGCAGAACCAGTGTCGATACTGTGTTCCATCACCATGGTTCATCCAAGTTTTGTCTGACCAACAATCTACTTTCGTTTAAAACATGGCACAAATGTTGTTGTTCTTCCGTGGAGAGATGCCAAATGTTCAGATCAGAATGCCTTATTACTGTCATTGCTTTGTCCTTGACTTCTGCTTTCATCTCCTGGAAAAGTTCCAACTCTGCTATTTTATCTCCTTGCTTCAGTCGAACTGGACTCTTCGTTGCATTCATAATCTCAAGTGCTACTCTCCCGTTTTTTCTACATTTGGTCAGCACACTTGTCACGTGGATCTTTGTTGTTGATTTTCCTGGTTGTCTCTCAGCAAACAGAAGCAGTCGTTCTCCGTCTCCGTTTATTTTGGCTTTTATCACCATGCTGCGTAACCAGCGTACACGGAATTCCTGCGCTGTGACATCTAAACTAGAAATTCTATATCCCACTCCTGTCACCAGTTATGCCATACCCAACCACGTCCAGTATTTTCAGGAATGTAACAAAATAAAGAGAAGATAAAATCCTAAAGTCATTCAAGTGTCGATTTGTTTTTGAAATTTTTAATTGGCATCAACGATAATCTCAGGTCTTTTGTCTCTTCCGACTCTTCAGGTCTTTTGTCTTTTATTTCAATTTGCATTTGTCTTTTTGGTCGATAACCTAATAAATATTTGAATCGTCCCTCTATCCATTCTTAGTTGTTACGTGCAATTAAAAACACTTTTCTGCATTTAGAGGCAACTGCTACTGGCTGGACTAGTTTTAGATTCGATAAATGTCATCCTGAACTGGTTGGCTGCTGCCTGAGGTTTTTCGTTATAATTTCAAATCGTCGGCATATATCTTCACAGAACTGTTTTCAATGCAACCTGGTAAGTTGTCAATACAAATTAAAAAAACAGTATGGGTCCAAGGACGCTATCTTGGACGAAATCAATGATCTAATTGAGTACATTACCTGTTATTCCAAGCAAAGCTATCTTAGAAAGAGGTTGTTGATGGGGTACGGAGGCAAATGCCTCTGTGAAGTGAAAGTAAATTACATCGATGCTGTTATCGTTCATCAAGAAGATAAGTCCATTCTTCTGAGACTTATAATAATTGTGTTACACTCTTAAGTTTTGCTCTGAAACCATTTGATAATTCGCTCTGATAGTCGACAAATGTGGCTTATAAGGTTGATCGGTCTGTAATTTTCTTTATCGTGTTTCAGTCCATAAGATAGGAGTTATATTCGCCCATTTCCATTTCTAAAAGATCATTCTTGTGCTGAGGCTGGATTTGACAAGTAATCACAACGGAAATGCAATAAAAAAACTCAAGGTCAAGTAACTGAATTTGCCTCACGTTTTGGCCACAAATTCCATCAGCTGTTGTATCTTCAAAGATTTCTAAAATAGCAAGTCTCTTTGAGATAAATGCTGGAAGTGTTTTTACCTTAGAGAGGAAAGAGCCTACCTTGTGTAAGTCTGGACTTCTTGATTGGAAATTGGAAAAACTGCTCATACGCTTGATCTTAGCCCCGTTGCCGGCAAAAAGTTGTTATGCTGTTTTTTATTTGTATTCTATCCATTTATATTTCTTAATCTTGCTGTTTTCCCCTTGATCTTATTTTTGATCATCATTCTGACGTTTAGTACTCTGCGGAAGGTCAAACAACAAATATTTGCGTATTTAAAAGAACTCATTTATCACTTCGGTAATCCTTTTGTAGCCAATTTACTTTATAGCATTTTGCTTTGAAGTAGTGTATTTTAAGCAATTTTCAAGGACATAAAGTTTTCATGGCAAGATTATTTAACAATAAAAGCACATTTCTAAGTTCCTCCATCACTAGATGTCTTAGCCACTCCCTGGTAGCAATTTCGATTTTGTTCCAGGTAGAGTAGAGAAAAGCAGATTAATGCTGTCTCTTTACTCACATTGTTCTTTATTTAACTTTGGTAATCTTCATAGTTTTCGATCTTTGTTTTGATGTTTTATACTCTGGAAGTATCAGACGAAAAGCTTTCGTTTGTTTCAATAGATTTGCTTTTTTCAGAGCCTTTTTCTGTTATATATTTTCACAAGATAACTTCTTGGGGTGGGGAACACTGGTAGGCCCCAAACCAAGTTCCAGAGACTCACTCGAAAAGTAATGAATTCGATGATGTAGGTTCAAGGCTCCGATTTTCCAAAACAACTTTAACTATATACACGATAATGACTTTATACACAATAATAAGTAAATTTCCTCAGTAAGATGATAAATCCGTGATCAGCGAAAAGGTTCTCTAGGTTCACAACTCCGCTTCCAAAAACATAAAACAAGCATATATTTCTCTATAATAGAAATGTCAATCAAGATTAAGTTGATGGTTATAAAAGTCAGGGGGGTATCTTAAGGATAACACAGTTTCTCGACATTTTCCACTTCTATATCATCATAAAATTTTTGATAATCATTCGGCGTTTAGTTCTGGGTGCAAGGTCAAACAACAAAGATTTATGTATTTCGAAGATTTAATGTATAATTTCCGCAATTTACTTTCAGAATTTTCTTTTTTTGCAGCATATTAATGCTTATTTAAACGTGTATGCATTTCGTGGCAAGTTCTTCAACAATAAGGCACATTTCTAAGTGTTAAACCCAAGCGGTCTAATTCCTGTCTAGCAGCACTTTTTGTTTCAGTTAGAGTTGCCAAGACAAGTTTGTAATAAGTTGCCTCTTTAGCAGATGAACCAGTCTTACACGAAACAAGGCTTATCCAGTTTCTTTATTGATTTGGCTATGACTTGTTTATTTTCACTTGAGGTTTATTTTTGATAACCATTCTGACGTTTAGTACTCTGAGGAAGGTCAAGTAACAAAGCTCGACATGATTTTTTTTCGCCAGACTGTTTTTTTAGTTTCGTCTTGTACTTCTTTATCTTTCTTGTGTGAAAGCTTTCAAAGTCATTTTCTAGTTGAATATATTTACTGCTTACAAGAATGTATAATGTATGATGTATATTTGCTGCTTATTTTTTACTAAAACTAAAATTCATTCATCCTCAAAATGTCATATCTTATATTCAAGGTTTATCTTTTGTTTGTCAGATTTTGTTTCATCATTGAACATGCATTCCATATTACTAGAACTAGCAACTGCTTCAATTACACGTTCTCTTCACTTGTTTGTGAAAATCCTATCTTCGTGATCGTAGAAGATACAAAAATTACGATCTTTGGCCTATTCAAAATCTAACTGTCGTAGAACACCTTTTTTTTAGAAAATATTAGCAATTAGTGCAGTCAGTAAAAGGAGTATGAACTGTCACTATTTTTCACCAACCAGCAAAGCTTTTCATTTATTCTTCATAGTGGATGCCAATTCACTTAAATCTATATAGCGAAAAAAGAGGTATATTGACAATAGATGACTGATACCTGTCTATCAAGCTTGCAAAACATTGTCCCTAGTAATGATTCTTGTGGTGCAGCATTGTCTCTTACCTTAGTCCCTTCAAATTTCGCCTGTCTTTAATTTTCGCCCCGGAAGGGGGCGAAAATTAAGGGGGGCGGATTATGGAAATATTTGATGGGGCGAAAATTAGAGGTAGCAAAAAATTAAAGGGAACTTAAAAAATTTATTTTCTCTAAAAGAACCTTAGTATTTAGGCCCTTCAAGAAAACTTCAAGTTACCATCTTTGCGCGCGTCAAATTTTTATCCTGCGTTGATTGCTTTCATTGTTACAGTTCTCATTTAGTGACTTTCTGGAAATATATCCATACTGAACGTCATAAAAAAGATTTCTCAATCCTTAAAATTTTGACAAAGATGATAAACTTATGTCTTTTTAAGGGGCCTTACTATAGTTCAAAATAAAATCCATTAATCTTCGATAACGATAATATTGTCCTCTCCAATGTCTGAAGGGTGATTTTGTTCTTCCATTTCCAAAGTGCTCTCCTCCTCAGGGCCATATTCATCCAAATCATCAGCGGCCAATCTCTCCTCGGCTTCAGTTTGGTCAGAAGATACTATCATCTTCTCTGTCTCAATATAGTAGTCTTGCAGATATTCTTTCATTGGCGACCTTCTATACTTGTTGTCTCGTACACGACCTTCTAAAGCGCTTCCATAATTCAAGAAAAAATGGCAAAAGCGGTTTTTCAGCAAAAAGTTTCCAAGCAAAAAAAGATTTTTCAGAGGCCCGAGTGTAGTTCCATGCCGCATGAACGTTCATTGCTTGGAAACTGATTAGGTCAAAGCTTTGAAATTTAAAGTGTTTGGGGGCGAAAATTAAAGAGGGCGAACTCAGCAAAGAAAATATATTTCAGTTTACTTTGGTGTCTTTCATTTTGCCAATTTTTGTTGTTAATTTTTTCTTCATTGCTAATTTGCTATTTATTTATTTATTTATTTATTTATTTATTTATTTATTTATTCATTTATTTATTCATTTATTTATTTATTTATTTATTTATTTATTTATTTATTTACATCTTCTTATGATGCTTCTAACTTTGGCCAAGACAAGCGATTGAAGTTTCTCCCTGAATTCCCATTTCCAATATTCTAACAATCAGTACTCAGACGAAAATTTCAACCTGCACAAATAAGCTACAACATTAAACACGATCACTCTTCTGCCTTATTCCAGGTGTCACATTGCTAATAAAACATCAATTTTGCATGAACTCTCACTGATCGTTTAATGTTTCATTCTGTCTGATTAAAAATCAAAAATCTAAATAGTCATTTTGTTATCTGATAAAATGTTCCAAGATAAAAGAGGCTTAACTTTTGGTATGATTTGATAATTTACTTTGAAGTTTATGCATGGGCTTTTATAGTACCGTAGTATCTACAGCATACAATTTTCATTATATCTTCGTTTCCTTTTCTATGGGCTGTTTGATCTAGCGTTTATTTCTAATTCTGGTTGTTTTTGGTTTCTATTGAAAAGCAGGTAGTGAAGCTTTGTATTTAGCATTGCTTTAAGTATTTCAGTTTTGTGTAGATAAAGTTTTATTTTTTTGTGTTTGCATAGGAGGTGATTCTTACAGCAAGTATCTTTGTTTTCTTTCACCAGCTGATTTTTTCACACTTGCATTCCTACAAATTGATTGGACTGGCCTTCTTGGCCCTTTTGTCTCTTTAAAAATCGCTTCATTTCCCTGATTCTCTTTTACCGTTTCCTTGTAGACGGCTGTACGCCAAATAAAATGGTTTACTGCCCCGTCATGCTTTTATGACGGCTTTCTTGATTGCTGGTGCCTTTGTTACGTACCTTTCTGCCCACTTATATATATACTGCTCAAAAAATATACCACAGCCCATATGAAAATTCTTCCAAGCTTTCAATCATCTCAACAGCAATGATAGCGTTAATTTTAACTTGCATCTAAATGGTTCATAACGATGACATCAACATAAACATCCACCTGCAAGACATCAAGTTTGTTATACAGTTTTATTTTTACGTATTTTGAGAGAATTGCATAACTTTACTCGGTCACGCCCTTCAGACTCTCGGAAAACGTGGGAAACGTCCTTTTCAGTATTCTTGATCTATTTTGAAACTTTTGGAAAAGCAACTTTCTCAAGCAGCATTTTACGTAACGGGAGCTTTTTGCAAGAACGAAAATCGAAACCGACCTGATCAACCCCCTCCTAAAGATCTTTCAAAGGAATTCAAGAAATTAGAAAATCGACCTCTGGGAAAACTTGGGTTGATATGTCCACCCCAGTCCACCCCGTGGCGTCGCCACTGGTCCAATCCCTGATTACAATTTTATACCTTTTTGTCCATGACGTGTTATTCATTCCCCTCATTTTACTTTATCATCTTCTAACCTTGAAGTTCAAAGACTTAGACCGTTTTTATTAAAACCAGTCCAATTAGCATAACATTTTTCAAAATTATGCTTGCTACTTATTACACCAAGCGTTCTCCGAACCCCATATCCCGAAGGGCGAATCACTCTAAGAAACTCTCGTACACCTTTTGTGAAAATCCTGTTGTTTTATCTGAAAATCCCCAGAAATCCTTTTGATTTAGGCAAAATCTCGTACGCTATTTGCAAGAGTGAGTCGCCCCTCGCCATATCCTATACTGCTTTACATGTTCAAGGAGTGGTAATGTTTTTTGGCAGATAACTTTGGATTGCAGTTTATTCGACCATGACTCCTTCAAATAAGCTTATTAAAAAGTAACTCAGATGTTAATTTTGATAGTAGTCAACATTCATGCAAGTATTTTATATCTCGCGTCTGTTAAATTCATCATGTTTTTGGAAAATGTAAAAAAACTTGTTAATTTGTTTGAATATACTTGTATTTATTTATTTTCAAAGTAGTTTTAATGTCTTCAAAATATGTAAGTTAATGTGAACTTTGCGAGTTATTACTACTGTAAATGTATTGATTGTATTTTTGTCTTTCAAAAAAATGTTTACCAGTACTGTAGTTCTTCCTCTGTCGCGTGAATCTTGAAAATCAATCAATTTCGCATCACAATTGTCGTCACCACCATCATCATCATCATCATCATCATCATCATCATCATCATCATCATAATCATCGTCATCATCATAAGCTTCAATGTGATCATGACTGAAGTCCCTCTGAACGGGTTCAGAAACCCAGCTCAAATTTGGTAATACCTTTTGGCCATAATTTCATATACAGAACCTAGCTGTGTCATCAAATGATTAACAAAGTCAAGAAATGCAAATATTTTCATGCATAACAATTATCATACTTTCATTTACCTCCATGAAGTTATTCATGCCTAAAAGCCTCTCATTTTCCATATTTCTGATGTCCCTAAAAACCTAAATTCTGCTCTTGTTTTCATAAGCATATCAACAAGCGATTTTATTATTTCCGTTCATCTAAAATAATAAAGTTATAGACCTACATATTTGTGTTCTGAAAGCCATTACAGGGCCCGCGCTACCGGAGGGGGGGGGGGAGAGGTGGCCATGTCCGCCAACTTTTTTGCGAAGCAAGTAGTTGCTGTAGCTGCAATAAAAGGGGTCAGAAGCCTTGGCCTGCTACATTTTAGCCTTGGCCCACACCCCCACTTTCAAATTCGTGGCGCCGGCCCTGAATTAATTCAATTTTTTTGAAGATAAATGAACTTGTTTGAAGCTGTAAACTTTCACAGTTGTAAACTGTTGTTAAGGGCCCCAGTAATCCATTAGAAAAATACAACAGTAATCCATTAGAAAAATTAATTCTTTCGCTTACAATATTTCAGGGAATGATTTTGCACGTAGAGGTATTTCATGGTGTTCTTTCAGGTTATGTGGCCATAAGTAAGAAATTATAGAGACAGATTTTTCACGACGTCACATTGCGGTATTCTGTTAGCAAGCACTAATTTTTGAACAATGTGTCTTTGAAAATTTTCTTGCATGTTAGCAAAACAGAGCAGATTCTTTCGGCTGACCATGCTACTAGAAATGTCATGCAAGACTTTTATTAAGTGGTGGAAATTAATTTTGCAGGTAGTGGGGGGGGGGGGGGAGCAAAACCCACAAAAACAGGAACATTTGCCGACAAATGACAGATGCGCCAAAATCTGTTTTTGACGGACAGGTAAGCAAAAGCTGGAGGGTGCTTCCCCTATTCTACACGACCGCCGTTTATATTATTGCCTTTATTAAGTGGTCTTAGAGGCAGTTAATAGAATATGGTTTTAGAAAACCAATGTTGAAAAAAGAACAAGATTTCGAACTCGGGTCTCAAATGGCAAAAAATATCTGGTTTGTCCAAGCTAAACTGAAAACAAGTATGTTCCTATATATGAGTTTCTATTGTATACTGAGTGATTTCAGTTGTTCAAATATAAACATGTATCGTCGACATATAATTCTCATGACTCAGCTATACTTGGACCTGCTCTCAATCTTTGACCCCAGTCATGTGTTATGCTACGATTGGTTGAATTTCATCCAATAAGATCTCCCCTCGTAACCATTCCCAGGCCTTTTCCTTGAATTTCGCGGTTCAAGTTCAAAGCACGCAGCAAAGACAAGATTACTCGTGTGTTTCACTTCATAACAACTACTGCAAATGGACAATTAACTGAATTTTATTCATATCAAATGTTGAAAAGCCTCAACTTTAAATTCTAATTTTATGATGGGGAAAAAGAGTCTTTGTGTTGCATATTTTTTATGGCTCTTCTTCGGCGCACTGGGACTGCATCACTTCTACTTAGGCCGCGACAGACATGCGTTTATTTGGTGGTCAACATTTGGGGGAATTTTCCTATTCGGCTGGTTTAGAGATCTCTGGCGAATCCCATCGTATGTTGACGATGCAAATGAAGAACCAGACTTCATGGATGAGCTGACTCGCAAAATGAGGCTTCGAAAGACACCACCTTTTAATGTAACAAGGTTTGCCGGACAAATGACTGTTGGCTATTTTTATGGAATACTCGTAAGGCTTGCAATCCCAGAAGAAGCACCCAAGTCTATTGTTGCATTATTGGTATCCCTTGGCATAGCAGTAGGTGTTCACTTAGTTGGAAACGTTGGAAGAGAGAAAGGAAGCTTTCGATATCCATTTGTTGGTTGTTTTATAGCCTATGCGATTTTGAACATTCTTACTGGAGATGACGTTAATTACATGTACTGTGCACTCTTTGGATCCATGGCGTTCAATTATTTCCGAGAATACAGACAAAAAGTAGAGAAAAAGAAGACCACTTGTCACAGAATCACAATTCTAGCACTTAGTGGACTTCTGATTTGCTCTCTTTGGTGTTCTTTTCTTTATTTCAATGCCCATATTACAACAGAAGAAGGTGAAAAAATCAAACTCCGTGACTCTGTTAATCACTTCTTCAAATCTCCTGCCTGGTTAGAATTCAAGGAAACATTCTGGGGACTATACGAGGAAGCACAAAAACAAGGATGGAGAAATGTTTATGATGAACTAGTTAAAGCTCTAGATCCAAAAGGTGAAGCTCATGCATTAAAGGTTCTAGAACTGTCTGAAAATGCAACTGAAGCTGAAATAAGGAGGCAGTATAAGAAATTGGCTGTAAAATGGCATCCAGATAGGAATAAAGATAATTTAGAAGAAGCTCATAAGAAGTTTATTGAAATACAAGATGCTTATACATTATTATCAAAATCTAGAGGTGAAAGAAAAGCCCGCAACCAGAGGTCAACAACAAATGAACGGACAGAGTTTTAGCATTCTTGTTGTAAAAAATATATTTTCAATTTAGTTCAGTGCCCTCCATTTTAGAATTGGTGACGCATGCCCTGTAGTTGATAACTATACAGGTAGTTATTAACAAAAACTATCAATTCTCAGTTGCTCGTCACAATTAAGATACACCCTGATAGAAATTATCATTGATGGTTGGCTGTTTGTGTGTGTTGACAAAGAATTTAATGACATGAAATAAACTAGATTAGACTAGGGAAACACAAGTCAGGTATAAAGCCATTTGTGTTGTCATCTATGATTTGTATTTTAAAATAACAGCTATATAAATTGTTTCAGCAAATGCTAGAAACTTTCTATTGAAACAGCTGATTCATCATGAAAATTTCTGTTTGCCAGTGGTACTTATTTGTATGTTACAAATCGGTTTGCCTAAACCATCTTATAAAGGTTAAGAGCAAATCACTCTAGTTTCAAATGACCAAATATGCCAATAAAGGGGACATTAGAGGGGGGACATTAGAAGAACTAAAGGATTTTACAATAAGTATTCAGTGAATCAACATCTTTGTATTGGTTAAACAAACTAAGAACAAGTTAATCAACTTTGATGGTTTTAAATTGTACGTACTAAACCATAAGCTATCTTGAATATCTAATTTTTACAAGGACAAATTTAATAATAAATGTAAACAACACAAGCAAGTTTTGATTTATGAAAGTCTTATTGTTTTAATTTTTTGTGCCAGTTTCTAAAAGAGATTGGAAGAGTTTAAAAGCCAGTTTGATAGTGTTTGAATAGCAGTGAATTTGTGAGAAATGGATTAGTGGAAGGTGTTATCTCTGGCTGTTACTTAAAAATCCAATATAAATTATAACAGTTTTTATGGAATATGTTCCTTGTTTCATTTTTGCTTATTGTAAATATTTTTAGCATAAGAAGACCCTGGTTTCAAATCATTAATAAATTGAGTTTTAAAACCAAAAGATAGAGAGCACATGATCTGCTTGACTCATTATTGTACAAACACTTACTTCTAAAGATTCTTTTTGCTTGATTTGTTCTTTAGGTACCCAAACTTAATTGTCCTATTCAAACTTTTTGACCATTGGCTGACCCCTTGCTATAAATTTGAGAATTGTTTTATAATCTCCTGTTAAGTGTTTGACTGAATAAATAACTTTATGCACAGGTGTTCAAAGAAGGGTCTGAAGAGCTACTACTGGCTTAAGATATAATGTTGACATTTTGCACATCTTAACTCACTTTAGTAGTTTCATGTATTTTATCTGTGTATGCCAAATTGAGTACAAACAGACAGGTTCAGGCATGGCCATTGCTATGGGGGTTGTGAGGGATGTTACACCCCCTTGAAAAAATTCCTTTGCATAAGGAGATGGGTTTTGTCATCTAGGGGTGCTTACTTTGCAAATTTTTCAACTTTTAAGCTAATAAATGATGGGTTCCCTTTATTTGTTTGCAAATGGGACCTGGACAGCCCCTTTAAATACAATAGCTAGTGACAGCCTTGGGGTTAAGTTATTGTGACATTTAATGCTATACATAACTAGCAACTGTCAAGTGCTATTTTTAGACTTGGGTACTAGGTCCCAGGCTAAAAAATTATTGTATCATATTTGCATCCAACGGGAAAACCAGCATGAAACTTGAGTCATCTAGATAATTTTATGCACTGTAAAAGATTGGATGCAGACCCTTGCTGAAAAAGGCCACAAAATTCCATTGTAGGCTATGCAGGGCTCAAGTGGGAAACGCCCAAACCCACTGAGCTCTGATAAGTACTAACCTTGACGATTGATACCTATCATAGATCTATGATACCTACGTTATACCAGTTTCCTGTTACCTAGCAAGCAAGCCTTCGAAGCAAAGATGCAATGAAAGGTGAAAGATGCCTTGACCCCCCAGTCTTTAGCCTTGGCCCCCCACGAGAGACTTCCGCCATTTGTGGCACCATTTCCGGCAAGTGAGCCCACTCTCTATTCTGTGTCCACCCGGACAAAAACTATCATCAAACACCAGTGGTTACGGATAAGCAGTTACAGGCTGCGGGTGAGCATTGTTCTGAGAACAATCGATTCAGTTAGTGTTTAGTTCCTGTCCTTTCTTTGCGGATTAAAGCTGTTGCTTTGGACGAGACCGGTCTATTTGCTTCTTCATCTCGCAGCCGCTGACGTTGACAATTTGCGAACCTCAGGTAACAAATCAGGGTATTTTATGAAATAACTAACATTTGTTATAGTATCATTATCTTTCGCTGAAAAATAGCATTTATATTTTTGAATTGGAGCTGCAGGCCTGCAGATTATGGAAAGCACTGTCAATTCGGCCACGTGTATTTTATGCGAACCTCTTTAAGGCGTAGCCCTGTTCTGTTGTCCTTCAGTGACTAAATCATAGTTACACTGTTTTTAACTCTTTTTCTGAAACTCACGGCACGGTAATGGTATAGGACTTGTGGTGGGGGCTATACAAGGAATGTGGTGCTCGGTCCCCTGTTCATGGTTCGCAAGTATGGGGGCCTAGAGAAAATTTAACAATCAAAGCACAAGATTTTTGCTCTAAAGTTTTGCAAAAAATTGGGGGCCCTGCTGCCACGACCCCCGCTTCCTTCGTCGGAGGCCCTGCTGCTCGCCCCCCTGCTCGGCCTGCTCGTCGGCCGGGCAGTGGCAGTGTGGAATGTATCAGTTTTATGGAATGTATTTCATTTTTTGAGAATTATGACATTTTGAAAATTTTTTCTCATTTTATTATTCGATTTAAATTTAGTTTTATTCTTGTTATTTTGTATTAAGAAACTAGAAGTATTTTGAATCAAAATAATCTTACACACGCACACACAGATATCACATGAAAGTACAGTTATCATACAACCAAATGACTCCCAATAGAGAAGGCCAATTTGACATGATTCAATGACAGAAATTTTCAGTACTGAGCCCTACTAGCAAAAAATTCTTAGTGAAAAATTCATGTCGTATTGTATTTTTACACGAATATTCCAAAAAATGGACACAAATAAGTTATAAGCATTTTAGACCAACGATCAGCTTGCAAATGGAACTTTTTAGTGATGAAATGAACACAGTGGATATTCTGAGTGGCCTTCACTCATCTTTTGCTACTCTAAGGTAAGAAATCACCCTCCTCCTTTTGTTTTTTGTTTAGAATTTTTAAAGACCGTCTGCTCCTAATCCCAACCCCCCTGTTCCACCGACATAAGGATTCAACTGAAGTTTAAATGTTACAAATGTTCTGGCAATCAAGTTCAACCAGACTTTGGCATCTGAAAAGGTTGGCTTCATGATCTCCCCATGTCTTTCAAATTTTTAGGGAAATCTTTCAAAAGATTTGAAAATTGTCTATCTTGCCAATGTTCTTTTAGGCAGGGCATTCCTCTCAACCATCGACCGCATTGCCTAACCTTTGTTTTCTCGGCTGATTATGGAACAATATGGTATAACGAATAATTTAAGCCCTTACAACATTTTCAAAAATTCATCAAAGTCACGTTACTGATGACGTCAAAAAGGTTATGTTTCCTAGACTCAAAACCATTGTAACTTCTTAAGTATACGTCTGACGTCAATATAACCGCAAGATTCGGGCTCGCCTGAAGGAAAGCTTTCCAATGATATATATACATCAGTATTTTAACGATGTCGATGAAGTCAAATCATTCTTTGGATATGTCCAAAAACTGTATAATTTATTAAGCCCAGCCATGTCGCAAAAGCCCAGCCAGGTGGAAAATCCTTCTTGAATGCACAGGCGCATCACTTCACGCAACATCGAAAACTTGTTGGTCTGCAATAATAGAGGCTGTTAAGCCCATTGCAAGCAATCTACCTGGTGTTTTGAAGGCTCTTGATCAACTGGGTGATACCCGTTTATCTGCAGAAGCAATGGAAGTTTGGTCTATCCTATTGAATTATTTCAAATCCTTCAAGGGTTTGATCCTGCTCACATTGTGGTACAAGATTCTCGTTTCAATTCACACCGTTAATTTGCTGATGGAAATGAGCATTTCTACTATTGACGAGGCAGTAAAGCAGCTTGATGTGCTTATTGAAGAAATAAAAGCCATCGAGATAATTGGGATGCCATCATGAATGAAGCAAAATTCGTTGCTGAATCGCTTGACATTGATTCAGTTTTTGAGTCAAGGGGAAAAAGAAAGCGTAAGGCTGACAACAAAAACGAATCCTGTGGATTGTCCAACGAAGACGAATTCAAAATAAACGTCTTCTATGTTGCGCTTGACTCTGTCTTGGGCAGGATTTCACTGAGATTTCGAGAAACAAGAAACATTGCCTCAACTTTCAGCTTCTTGTGGCGATACGTGGAAATGGAAGAAACTAAATTGAGCAGCACTGTAAAAAAGTTTGCAGCCAACTATGCTACTTATGTTTCTCCGGATCTACTAGAAGAAATTATTCAACTACGACATCTCCGTCGATTAAAGTTTGGAGACGTTTGTTTGAGCCCCTTAGATCTCCTTAATAAGCTGAGAAGTCTGGGATTAATGAGTCTCTTTCCAAATCCTTCATCGCGTTGAGAAATTTTTGCTGCCTTCCAGTTACTGTTGCGAGTGCAGAAAGATCTTTCAGCAAATTCAACCTCGTAAAAATTTCATGAGGACCACAATGGGACAAGTCCGGCTTAATAACTTGGCTGTGCTATCACTTGAGCGAGACATTGCTCGAAAAGTAGATTTGCAAGATGTTATTAATACGTTTGCTGAAAGAAAAGCTCGCAAAGCTATACTCTCGGACAGTTACAGACATTAAAGCTTACTAGAGTGTTACCTTGCCTGTTAACATAATTTGTTTACTTGATGGGTATTTTGTTTGTTAACGGTTATTTGATTTATTATTATGACTTCCCTGATTCAAAAATTACCATTTTAAAAAATTGAAGACTTATTGACGGGCCCCTATCTGGCGCAGGGCCCCTGGGCAGTTGCCCCTCTTGCCCCCCCTCTCGGTGGGCCTGGTGTTAAGTGATCTCTTCGTAACTACTTTGTGATGCCATATTGCTAAAACCCGTATTGGAGTAACAGTAGCGGCTCCACGGGGGGGGGGGGGGGGGGGGGGACACGTCCTCAAACTGCCTTTACATAGCCAACAGTTAGTTATGGGCGCTCCTTTCAGGTAAAATTGGCTTTCCTTGTTTGTAAAAGGGCGTTTTATAGTGCTAAAAGGGGGTGGCCTAATTTTTTTTGCCCCCCCCCCCCAGAGCGTGTAACAGGATCGCTGTATACTTTTGTAACCTCTTCCCTATGTAAGTATTTAATGTATGTAGGCGTAGTAGCCACTTGTCACTCAACCATTGTATTTAGCATTTCCGTTTTAAAGAATATAAATAGATTGATTTTGTAGTTAAAGCAGCTTTTTAATAATCAAGAAAATGTGAGAAACTATGAAGTCTTCTTCGTCTAAATCCTAACGCGACTCGAAGTACTGTCACAGAATTGGTGCAGGACCCGCTCGTCTTTACCATCGATCATCGATCCTCTCAATGTCATACGAAGAAGTCCTTGGACTTGTCAGTGGTCTCGCCTCCGTTGTCAAAGAACAACAGATCACCGCCAAAGATGTTTCCTCTCAAACTCAGCAACAGATTCGAGAGCTCTCTAATGCCGTCCATGAATTATCGCAATCTGTTCGCAACAAAGAAACTACAAGCTCACCCCTTCGTCTACCACAGCTCACTCTCCTTGAGTTTACAGGCCGCGATGACCTTGATCGTTTTGCCGAACAACTCACAAATGTGCCCCCCTAGCCCTCCCCTGGCGCCACTACTGATTGTTTTGTTCATTGTATAGCTAAAGATTGTATTCTTAACAAAAGACACAAGGAATCAAGATCCCTTTCTCACAGAAGCAAAATAGTGTACTGACTGCATCTGCAGTCTTCTCTAAGGTACATATTTCTGAGGTTTCAATCAGCATGGTCCTTGAAATTTCCCATCTAGGCAAGTTTATGGAAGGTATTCTCAATTGAAAGGGTATCAACAATTGTTGAAAAGGGTGTGGCCTTCAAATAGGGTGTGGTTGAAAATGTGTTTTGCTTCTCTATCATTTACCAATTCTGACATGGGTATGACGTCCACATGGTGCTCAATAGGGGAGTGTGAAGAAGGCTCGTTTAATCTACTGTTTTGTGGGCACATGTATCTTCTTCTCGAGCCATATCATGTGCCGTTACTGATCATAGGACAGCCAGTGTAAAACTATATGAATTTTTTTCATTGCCCATTCCAGAAAAACGTTAACCAGCCCACACACTATTAGATAATTTGTGATTTGTTTACAAGGGCTTTTTTTACATTGATGTTTGAATCCAATGCTATCTTAAAGTTGAATATCCTAATTGTGTCGAGAGATTTACATTACTTGCTAGCCAATGGAAGGTCTTCCCATCCTCCAACTTTTGATGCTCAAAAGAACATATACTGCATACTAAAAGTCTTTGCGCTTCAGTTGGGTGAGTGTTCTAAAATTTTTACTTTTGTTTATGCAGGTCAGTCTATTACAAAATGCCACAATACACATTGCACTACTTTAATGTCAGGGGACTTGGAGAGCTGATCCGCCTCATCTTTGTGCAAGCTGGGCAGGAGTTCACAGATCACAGGTTTGAAATAAATGAGTGGGCTGAAGAAAAAAAGAATAATGGTGAGAAATAACATCTTGTTATGGTGAAGGCAAATAAGAAACTGCTCCATCTCAGAGTTGTTTCAAGTTACATAATAATAAAGGAACATTTGAATTGATTGTGGAACTGAGTCCTGGTAATATAAGGTGTGGGGCCGCAAGCGCATGCCTCCAAACATGCCTAAAACTTTAGAGGTGTGCTTTCCATTGCATGTGCAGTTCTACTGAATTACTATTCTTTTTCGTGTTTGTTTCTTTTAATTTCTTGTTTATTTTCTCTAGTGATTTATAAAGGTAATTTTTAATTTCTTTCGTGTGAGTTATATTGATGGGGTTTCTGGAGGCATTTTAACTCTTTAAGGCCCGGTTCCCATTACTCCGTTTTTGTGTCTTCGTTCTCTCTCTGTTCTTTTCGTATTTTCTTGAGCACAATGCCCCGGGCCACTCTGTTTTGGTCTAAACGATAACATGGATGTTTCCATTACTCCATATTTATCCGTTCTCATATCCTTTGCTCGAGCTCTTTTTTGAAACTGAGATTGAATGACTCTGTTTTTGAATGCCTCTGTCTTTGATGTTCCCAATAAAACAACGTGTCTTCAAATGATTCTGTTTTGGATGACTCCACTTTGAACAGCGTTTTTGAATAACTTTGGTTTGGTATCAAATGACCCTGTTTTTGAGCGTATTAATGGAACTCAAAATAAAACAGATCCACTCGAATCCGTTCTCACACGGAAACGGAGTAATGGCAACAGGGCCTAAAAAACTTGTATCCTTGATGTTAAATTATTTTGTTTCAAGAAGCTTCTTCTAAAATTCCATAAAATCATTTTGATTTTTGAAAACCTCAAACGCTTTTTCAAACAGTGATACAGACCTTCTTCATAAAAATCGTAAGGTCTCGCGAGTTATCGCACGCCATTGCATGCCATCACATGCCTAAACTTTTCGAGGCGTGCGATTACCAGCAAACCCACAAATTTCATATTACCAGGACTGGGAACTCCAGATTGTCACTTGGGAAAATAGCACACAGAGTTGCACAACAAGAATAGCAAATTAATGAGAAAAATGATTCAACTGAAATCAATGCCATTTGGAAAGCCTTGCTTTAGCAAAATATTTTCCTTAGTTACTGCAATTCACATTTTACCTCATGCTTAATAAATCAACATGTGATGTCAGTAAAAATGTTTTTGGCTATTTTAATTTTATTTTACCATTATTGTCCAGCCAGCATTAGCAGACAACGCATCTCATAAAGTGAATAGCAGGGTGGGGAGGTAACTTATTTGGTTTGAGATACCCGAGCATGCCATTATTTAGAGATACCTTTTTTCTGAAAAGTGCAGATTTATTGGTATCATTTTTTTAAATACATTGCGGAATAATAGGCAACATTTGAAGAAACATGTCGAATTATAGGTAGCATTATGGGAAAATATTGCAAAATAATTAGGAGGAAAATTTAGCATTAGGCCTAAAAAATTAATGTCCAGCTAGAAGTGACAATTCTGTAAACTATGCAAGGTTGCCCTTTAAAATATATGCCTGGACTTTTCTGTCTTATGCCCATAAACTGAACCTAAACTGATTTCTGTTGAAATCAGAAGAGGAGCACATGTCTTTGTCTATAAAAACAATTGAAAGTCACTTAGCTTCTCTCTTGACATAGAAGAGAAATAAAAAAAATTGGGGCTTAACTTTGAGCAACTGAAAGAGCTGAAAGTGCCAATAACTATTTTGATGGAACATTTCAGGATATTGTAGAGCCAAGAACCGTAGCTGATGGGAATCATAGGTCCCAATGTTTAATGAGCATATTCAACCATTGGCATAAAGAAATCCAAGCATAACAAATTTTACACTAACAACTTTGATTTGATGCCTGTCAGAAACCTTGATAACAGAAACCTTGTTATTTAATGGCTTTTGGGCATGTCAGCACAGTTGTTGCATTGTCTTGGATTACATATTGAATTGAATTGCTGTTTCGTGAGCAGCTGACTTGCATGAGTGGTTTTTCTTTATGCTCTTGGAATAGAGTGATTGAAAGTATCAAATATTTGATTTTGGGGCAAATTATTTAGCTGTGTCGTGAAAAATTTTGTGGGTATAATTTTAATCATATTTTTGGAATCTTGGGTCACGTTTTTCAGACATGGGTAGAATTGTGGGTCCATATTTGAACTAAAATGGCACAATCCTGTCCAAGACTAGGCTTAGTTACCCCCAATCCCGGCGAGGAATAATGTCTGCTCAGACTGTTTGCTAATTTCCGACTTTTCTAGCATCTCGTTATCCATTTGGATGTGCACCATCTCTTGAGATCGATGGTAAAGTCTTGCCAGAGTCAATGGCCATTGCAGGATATGTTGCTGGAGAGCTTGGTGAGAGAATTGAACCTTTTGTATATATTAATGCTTTAGTGGTCAAGAAATTTTTCTTTTTAGCCAATGACAAATGTTTTTGTTGTGTGTAGATGCAAGAGATGGAATATTTTGATGGTCTTATACCAAGAGGTCAAAATACATATCTAAACTTAACAAATAAATAACATGTCACATGAAAATTGACTTAGCAATTCTTATTTATTTACTCCATCTTGCATTTTCTGTTTGTTTTTCGATTATAGCGCCACTCTGTTGTACGCAATATTCCTTTAGAAGTGTTTACTTCTCGGTTTGTGGGGAAAGGACAGGTGTCTGTTAGATGGAGGGGTTGATTCAAAGCTATACTTTTGTTAGATAATAAACGTCAAGCATACAATTTTGGAAATTTGATAGTTGCCAGAAGTGACAAAACCTTGAAATGAGAGTCGCCAATGATTATTTACCAATGGGCTAGAGGCAGAATTTTTATCCTGCAAATTTTTTTGAAGGTTTGGCAGGTAAGGATAATTTTGAGAAGGCTTGGTGTGATGCCGTTGTTGGCGTCCTCAAGGATGTCAAAAAGGAATGTCAGCCATTTAACCCTTTCTACAGAACGGAAACAGACGATGCAAAATTGGTAAGTTTTGATAAGCTATTTGAAAATTTTTAGCTTCAACTGAATCTTCTTTGTGCCTTTTTAACCCAAATAGGTATATCCGGTGGCCTAATTTCTCTTGTTTCAACCAAAAGGCAAACATATTGGTGAAAGAGCACCCCGTTTTCCGTAAACAAAACATAGTATTATTTACAAAGATCTACCTATCTTTTCATGCATCATATTTATATATCTTGAAAGAGATGCTGCTTATTAAGAACTGTTTTTTATGAGCTGCAGAATGATTTACTAGTTTCTTTGCCCCCGTCAGAGTCTTAAGCCTTAAGAAGTATCGCTGAAATGCAGAAATACACCTAAGATTATTCCTGGAAAACTTTCCGATAACCAAAACATTTTTGTATTAAAGGAGCAACTCAAAACTGAAGCATTCGCAGGGAAAATTGCAAACAAGCTTGCAGCTTTGGAAAGCACGTTGAAATCAAATAACAATGGAGCTGGATTCTTGGTTGGAGATCAGGTATGTATTAAGATGATCATTTAATCACCAAATCATGTATAGAGCTGTGGATCTTGCCTTCAAAGACGTCTCAAAATGATCATTTTATCACAACATCATGTATAGAGCTGTAGATCTTGCCTTCAAAGACGTCTCAAAATGATAATTTAATGGCGGTATCAATTATCATTTATGTTTTCGATTTCTCCCTCAAAAAGATCCATTGCAGTGTAAATAGGAAACTATTTTGAAACATACTAAAGCATTAAGCCTGACACTCTTCAGAGTTTATAACGTCAGAACATTGGTCGAAAGCCCTACGCTAGTTGTTAGTAAACCAGCTTAGTTTTTGCCTAAAAAATTCTTGCAACTTAATCATAACTTGACTTCCAAGAATTACTTATGGAGTTCGATCCAATTCAATATGTATTTGGTATTACAGGTAACGTTGGCAGATTTGTCCTTTCTGGACACTGCATGCATCATGCTCGAGATGAAACCAGGATGTCTTGATGCAACACCATTGCTTAAGGCACTGTATGATCGGCTGAATGCTCTACCAAACATTAAGAAGTACATAGAAACCCGTCCGAAGACTACCCTGTAGATGCCTTTCAAATCAAGACTGAACTGTATCAATAGATATCGAGGATATATTTCTAATACCCTGTCTTGTTCGTAGGTTAGACTTTTGCTGTGATTTCATTATTAGATACCGTAGATCAAAGATGTAATCTCTGCATTTTTATTCTGTCAACTAATCATAACCAAGTCAAAACTAATCAAGTGTAAATTTCTTAGCTTTGGCGCTCATTTTTAACATAAACAAGCGCGCGGGAACTTTGCTCTGGCGAAGGGTTTGCAAGCACATTTGACATTTTGAAAAGAGCACGACGTCCTAAATGCGGTGAGCATAACAATGATGTGAAACGACAATAAAACAGCACCTTAAAAAATGCTGATAAAACTTCGTATCCAGTTGTTAATCTATCTTTCATAAATCCATGAAGCTATTTACCATAAAATATTTACAGTCGTTATGCTAGAAGATTCTCTTTGATTCTCTCTGAAACTTGCCATGAAAATAACATTGAACAGTTAGCAATAAGAACGCAAACCTACGAGGAACAGTATAAGGAGAGTGGAGGGGGAGGAATTTGAGAGTCTTATTCGAGAGGGGCTTTTGGTTACCTTTAGGGGGATACGCAACAGGTATTTCAAGAATAAGAAGTCTTTAGGTTGAGTGAGGCTCTGGGAAAAGGTGAGGCCCTGGTGAGATAATTTGTAAATTTCAAGTGCGAGACCCTTTAAAATTTAAGAGTGGGAGCCTGGAGAAATGTTGAGAGTGAGTCCTTCAAGAAGGTTTAAAAATGAGGCCCTGAGAAAAGGGTGAGGCCCCAGGGGCCTGGCAGTTAAGAAATACTTCAATTACACTCTTCAGGCTTAGTGAAATACACCTAGCAATTATCCTACAGCTCTCGGAGACCTTTGTTTCCAGTTTGTTACTATGTTTTGATACATCTTTACATAAAGAATTTAAAGGTTTTCAAGATGGTCGTAAAGATGGATATCGATGTAGTCTTCGTTTTACATGTTGCTTGAAGTTGTACGAAGCAGCAAGAATTAATCCTTTTTAATTGCCTGTTAATTCGATGTCACAGATTTTTCATTTGACCAGCGATCAAATGGAAATGTCTGTGATGCAATTTTTTCAAAGGCACCGACAAGCTTGTCGCTGTCCTGGGTAGATCGGGAACTGTTTGGCGCGCATTTTATCAGTGATCTGCCTTCATTCAGTTTCATTTGTTGTTAATGCAAGTCGAGAGCGAGGAAGATAAGAGAGGCGTCCCTGAGGCAACATTCATTTTAGCGCCCCTGAGGCAACATTCATTTTGGCGCCCCTGAGGCAACATTCATTTTGGCGCCCCTGAGGCAACATTCATTTTGGCGCCCCTGAGGCAACATTCATTTTGGCGCCCCTGAGGCAACATTCATTTTGGCGCCCCTGAGGCAACATTCATTTTGGCGCCCCTGAGGCAACATTCATTTTGGCGCCCCTGAGGCAACATTCATTTTGGCGCCCCTGAGGCAACATTCATTTTGGCGCCCCTGAGGCAACATTCATTTTGGCGCCCCTGAGGCAACATTCATTTTGGCGCCCCTGAGGCAACATTCATTTTGGCGCCCCTGAGGCAACATTCATTTTGGCACCCCTGAGGCAACATTCATTTTGGCGCCCCTGATATTTGATCAGCAGGAGGGCAATTGCCCCCTTGTCCCCCTGCGAGCACGCAACTGCAAAGATACACCAGTAACATTTTCTTTCAGTTTGGGGGAATAGTGTAGTGGAATTAGATATAAAAACTGTCTAACCCGGATAAAAATAATATAAAGCTGTAATTTGGCACAGATGTTCTATACTAAGTTGGAAATTACCAGAAAAAAAGCCCCATCAATTGGACATTGGGAATTCCTTATTTGGGCAAATACCATAATGGCGCACTGATCAGTAGTGGTTCAAAATTTTAATGTTGCTAAAACCACATAGTATGTACATCTTTTGAAAGATACTTTCATGCTGAATATTTTTTATTTAACATACGTACCCTTAGAATATGCAAATTTAGTGGTGATTGGGCAGAAACAAAGTGGGACGATTGAATATTGAAAAGCGCACGGAAAGAATGGCTGATACTCTTGCTGAATATTTTCATTTTATATCGCAAATTCTATCGATGCAAAATCATTAGAATTTTGCCCGGGCTGACTCAACTCGGGCCCACTCAGCCCGGGCTGACTCTAGTGAAATTTTTTTTACTGCAGCAGCAAATTCCGGTCAAATCTAAAGAAATATCAAAATATTCAAAACAAAGTAACTCGCGACCAAACGGTCCAAACAACATGATTTTTTCATTATAAACTAATTTAAAGTAGAAGATTTCAATTCTGACCGTTTTTCAACTTTTTTCATTGACATCCTCCATCTAAGTAATTTTTGTTACTAAGACGTAAAAAACACTGCCAAATTCAGTGCAAATTCAAAGTGGCTGCACAAAACTACAGCTTGATGCTGGGCCAGTAATATTCCCTTTATGCCCTTCTTTTCCAGAAAAAGAGATAACTTCCAAATTACGTATAATCCCAAAAATTGCAAACTTTTCAATTGAGAAGTGCGCACATGAAAAAGAGGGTGTTTTGAGAGTACCTAGGACCCAAAACCCGGAAACATACTTCAACGTGGTTCACTTTTTCCCGTGTTCTGCATTAAAAGACCTTCGTACCCGCAGTTATTACCAGCAAGAATATTTGTCTGCAAGGCACAGGGTAGATCCTTGCATTTTTTCTCCAAATGAAGATGTCATCAGTGTTTGCGGAAGAACATAATTTTAGGGGAATTTTGTGGTAGATTGAGGAAATCTGGCATTTTCTCAACGGAACGAGGGAATTCTACACACTTGCCGGACGCAGATTTTCTCAAAATAATACACAGATTGCAGAAATGTCCTAATGTTTAGCGGGATTCTTAACCTCCTCCTTGTTGGATAGGATTTCATCATCGTATTTTTTGATCTTGTTAATATATAAGTTGTTCATAAATAAACATATATACATTCAGAGGTGGCGCCAGAAATCTTCCGACAGAGGGGTTAGAGCTTCCAACAGGGGGGCTAAATTGACTATAGTATGCAGTTTTCGTATGTTATTTTGTCAAATTTGCTCCGACAATAACCAAAAATTTTCTTCCGATAGGGGCTAGATGCTTCCGATGGAAGGACTGTAGTGTCCTAGCCCTCCCCTGGCGCCACCACTGTATACATGTTATTGTCCAGTTGCCCCCTATCTAAGACATAAGAGCTTTCATTTCAACCAACAAAAATTACAATTTAAGTTATGTATGATTAATAAAGAATAGAGAAACGAGTACATGAATTGGGCTAGATTTACCATAACCTATGATACCAAGTCATTAAATTGATGAAATTGAAAATTTTCAAAAAAGAACCTAATGGTTGGGAAGGGATCTTATAGCAGAGCTAATTCATAGACCCCTACCCGGCCGATCGGGCCGATCCAGACATACCAACTGAGGTTACCAGTTCTTAAATGTAACTGCTATAAGGGAAGAAAGAGCTGCTGTCAGAAACGCAGAAGGATAGTTTGGGAAAATAGGATGCTATTTATTGACCAGAAAGTACTTATTTCCACATTGAAGGGCGTGTATGTTGAATAAAAGTTGTACTGTCTGACAGTGTAAAAGACAGCATGATACTGTCTTTCAGAATATGTACATATAATATGGTTTTAGCGACAACAAAATTTGAACCCCTGCTGATCAGTGCGCCATATGGGATTTGCCCAAATAAGGAATTCCCAATGTGCAATTGATGGGGCTTTTTTCTGGTTATTCCCAGTATCATATGCAACCTATGTGCCGAATTACAGCTTTTTATTATTTTTGTCCGGGTAAAATCGTAATTCCACCACACTAATCAGCGCCTGAGTGGGAAACGCCCAAACCCACTGAGCTCCTGATAAGTACTAACCTTGACGATTGATACCTATCATAGATCTATGATACCTACGTTATACCAGTTTCCTGTTACCTAGCAAGCAAGCCTTCGAAGCAAAGATGCAATGAAAGGTGAAAGATGCCTTGGCCCCCCATTCTTTAGCCTTGGCCCCCACGAGAGATTTCCGCCATTTGTGGCACCATTTCCGGCATTTGTGGCACTCAATATTCTGTGTCCACCCGGACAAAAACTGTCATCAAATACCAGTGGTTACGGATAAGCAGTTACAGGCTGCGGGTGAGCTTTGTTCTGAGAACAATCGATTCAGGCAGTTTTTGGTTCCTTTCTTTGCGGATTAAAGCTGTTGCTTTGGACGAGATCGGTCCATTTGCTTCTTCATCTCGCAGCTGCTGACGTTGACAATTTGCGAACCTCAGGTAACAAATCAGGGTATTTTATGAAATAACTAATATTTGTTATAGTATCATTATATTTTGCTGATAAATAGCATTTATATTTTTGAATTGGAGCTGCAGGCCTGCAGATTAGATTATAGAAAGCACTGTCAATTCAGCCACGTGTATTTTATGCGAACCTCTTTAAGGCGTAGCCCAGTTCTGTTGTCCTTCAGTGACTAAATCATAGTTGCACTGTTTTTAATTTTTTCTGAAACTAACGTCGCGGCATGTAGGTAATGGTATAGGACTTTAAGTGGGCACTTTACAAGGGATGTTGTGCTCGGTCCCCTACCCTGCTCATGGTTCGAAAGTATGGGGGCCTAGAGAAAATTTAAAGGCATTGAGTCATGGTAAATACTGGTTATCCGCGGGGGGTCTGTCTGTTTCCATGTGATAAGTTTGTTTTCATGTGAGCAGACATTCTTTGTCGAAAGCGAAAGGGATTTGAAAAGCCTTTGTGGCATTTGAAAGGTACAAATGGGGGAAGAAGTTTGAAATCTTTTGTAGAGAGCAAGAGAAAAGAGAGAGAGAGAAAGAACCTTTAGAAACGGCAGAACAAAGAGCACTTACAACCAGGGGCGGATCCAGATTAAATTTGAAGGAGGGGCAGTTGGTAGTGGGGGCGCTGAAGAGATTTCAAAAATTGGTTACGAGAGTACGCTGTATACAACAATTTCAGATATCTTTTCAGAATAAACAACAAAACTTTGAGGTAATCCTTGAAGCAAATTAACCTATCGGTCCAAGAACCTTTTTCATCTGATTCTCATTCTTCAAAAGGGGCGCACAATTTCCAAAAAGGGGCACCAGACTTGCTTCAACTTGTTGAGGGAGGGGCAACCTTAAATCCGCCACTGCTTACAACATCGTGTGTGCAGTTTGCTTGACAGATCGCGGCAGTTTGCTTGATCAGATTAGCGAAGCTATCATGATGACTCAGCAATTTTTGCAATTTGGGTATACGCTTCCTGTTTACCATGACTCAAAGCCTTTAACAATCCTATCACAAGATTTTGATTGTTTTGCTCTATAATTTTGCAAATAATATTTGTTTAAAAATAATAATGTTTAAAATTGGGGCCCTGCTGCCATGGCCCCCGCCCCTTCGTCGGAGGCCCTGCTGCTCACCCCCTTGCTCAGCCTGCTGGTCGGCCAGGCAGCAGCAGCAGTGGTTTGAAATGTATCAGTTTTATGGAATGTATTATATTCTTTGTGAATTATGATATTTTGGAAAAAATTTCTCATTTTATTATTCCGCTAAATTAAGTTTCTTACTTGTATTTTGTATTAAGAATCTAGAAGTATTTTGAAGCAAAATAATCTTACATGCGCACATACACAGGCACATACACATGCACACGCACACACACACACAGATATCACATGAAAGTACAGTTATCACACAACTAAATGACTTCCAATAGAGAAGGCCAATTTGACATGATTCAATGACAGAAATTTTCAGTACTGAGCCTTACTAGCAAAAATTTCTTATTGAAAATTTCATGTCGCATTATATTTTCACACGAATATTCCAAAAAATGGACACAAATAAGTTATAAGCATTTTAAACCAACAATCAGCTTGCAAATGTAACTTTTCAGTAATGAAATAAACACAGTGAATGTTCTGAGTGGCCTTCACTCATCTTTGCTACTCTAAGGTAAGAAATCACCCTCCTCCTTTTGTTTTTTTCAGAATTTTTGAAGACTGTCTGCTCCTTATCCCAACCCCCCTGTTTCACCGGCAAAATGATTCAACTAAAGTTTAAATGTTACAAATGTTCTTGCAATCGAGTTCAACAAAACTTTTGCATCTGAGAAGATTGACTTTATGATCTCCCCATGTCTTTCAAATTTTTAGTGAAATCTTTCAAAAGATTTGAAAATTGTCTATCTTGCCAATGTTCTTTTGTCTTAACATTTCTACAAACTTGAACTGAAAGAAAAAATTCTAATTACAGCCACTGCAAGACAGTAAGAGTCTTGATATGTCTTTAAGTCAACAAGACAACACAACAATGATATGTCTTTAAGAGGACAACAGTTTCTTCATTTTTCCTCAAGAAGCATTAAAATTTCACAAAAATTGCTAAAGCCAGTTGGAACAAAAAGCAATTCTTCTTTTCAAATACTTCCAGTCTTTAACAAGCACTAAAGATTTTTACAAATGATTGACTTATTTTACTAGGTACAAGCACACAGGTCCCATTTTCAGCCTAAAAATTGCATATTGATGCTTTGAAATAAAACTAGTTGCAACACAGAACCTCAGCACCTCATGTCCACAGTCTTTGTTGTCTTTAGTAGCTTCCTTGAAATGCAAGGTGCAGTATATGTCTTTAGAAACTCTAAATAAACATAGAAAAGAGACAAAAATTTCAGAAAGGGTATCTTTCTTTGAAGACTCCTAAAACAGATTGTTTACCCTGAAACCATGCCATTTTAACACTCTTGTTTAGAAACTTCAGCAACTAGAACCCATGTTGAAGTTCAGTTAAGGTAGTAGTGATGTGAATGTTATTTTGAAGTGTTGCAATCAGAGGCAGATATTCAATGTTTTAACCAAGAATTAAGCAAAAGCTCTTGCCCAACAACCTGGCATTTTCTGACACTGGTTTCAATCATCCAACTCAATCAGCTAATCAGGGTAGGCCCAGAAAACCTATCCAAAACCATACAAAAGACACAAGGAATAAAGATCCCTCTCTCACAGAAGCATAATATGCCGTGACACGCCCAGCCAGTGGCCCGCCAGTCTGCGACATGCCCAGCCAGTGACCTGCAGGTCTGCTACACGTCCAGGCAGTGACCAGCCGGCCTGCGACATGCCCAGCCAGTGACCTGCCACCCCGTGACATACAGAGCCAGTGACCCGCAAGCCCCCCAACCCCAGTTGCAAATTAGCAAAAAACGAACTAAAGTCTTCCTCAACACACAAAAACCCCCTTACACAAAACCCCAACACATGGTATGCCCCCCAAAGACCTGCCCCTGCAGAGACGTGGCTCCTGCACAAAGGAGGCTCCTGTCCGAAAGAGGCTGTTGAGTGCTCCCCCGCAGAGGCTGCAAGAACCGTGCCCTCTGCCATCAAAAAATTCTTCAAAAAAAATGTGCAAAAACACTCGCACTCCTACAGAATTAAGCGAAAAAATCACTCAAGCTTCAACGTGATTTTTACTTGCACTCCTGTAGCAGGTGCTAGAGGACGAGGAGCAGAAGACGGCGAAAGAGGAGGACAATGCCCCCAGCAGAAACGTGGCTCCCACACAAAGGAAACTCCTGCCTGAAAGAGGCTGTCTTGTGCTCCCCCGCCAAGACTGTGAGAACCGCACCCTCTGCAATAAAAAATTTCTTCCTTAAAAAGAATATGCAAAAACACTTGCACTCCTACAGAATTCAGCAAAAGAATCACTCGTGCTCCTACGTGATTTTTACTCGCACTCCAGTATGTTTAAAATAGGGTGTGGCTGAAAATGTGTTTGCTTCTCTATCTTTAACCAATTCTGACATGGGTTTGTCGTCCACATGGTGCTCAATAGGGGAGTGTGAAGAAGGCTCTTTGAATCTACTGTTTTGTGGGCACATGTATCTTCTTCTCAAGCCATATCATGTGCCGTTGCTGATCTTAGGACAGCCAGTGCTAAAATATATGAATTTGTTTCCTTGCCCATTCTAGAAAAAAGTTAACCAGTCCAAACACTAGCAGATAATTTGTGATTTGTTTACAAGGACATATTTTCCATTGATGTTTCAATCCAATGCTATGTTAAAGTTGAATATCCTAATTGTGTCAAGAGATTTCCATTAATTGCTAGCCAATGGAAGGTCTTCCCATTCTCCAACTTTTGGTGCTCAAAAGAACATATACTGCATACTAAAAGTCTTTGCGCTTCAGTTGGGTGAGTGTTCTAAAATTTTTACTTTGATTTATGCAGGTCAGTCTATTACAAAATGCCACAATACACATTGCACTACTTTAATGTCAGGGGACTTGGAGAGCTGATCCGCCTCATCTTTGTGCAAGCTGGGCAGGAGTTCACAGATCACAGGTTTGAAGGGACTGAGTGGGCTGAAGAAAAAAAGAATAATGGTGAGAAATAACATCTTGTTATGGTGAAGGCAAATAAGAAACTGCTCCATCTCAGAGTTGTTTCAAGCAACATAATAATTAGAAAACATTTGATTGTGGAACTCCAGATTGTGACTTTGGATCTCATAAAGTGAATAATGCACACGGGTGAGAGGTAACTTAATTGGTTTGAGATAAGGGAACATTCCATTATATAGGGATACCTTTTTTCTGAAAAGTGCAGAATTATTGGTATTGTTTTTTTAAATACATTGCGGAATAATAGGCAACATTTGAAGAAACATGCAGAATTATGGGTACCATTATGGGAAAATATTGCAAAATTATCAGGAGAAAAATTTAGCATTAGGCCTAACAAAATTGATGTCCAGCTAGAAGTGAAAATTCTGACTATGCAAGGTTGCCCTTTAAATATATGCCTGAATTTTACTCTCTTATTCCCATAAACTGAACCTGAAATAAAGATTTCATACCCTGATTTCTATTGAAACTTGAAGAGGAGCACATGCCTTTGTCTATAAAAACAATTGAAGTCACTTAGCTTCTCTCTTGACATATAAGGAAAATAAAAAAAGTAGGGCTTAACTTCAAGCAACTGAAAGAGCTGAAAGTGCCAATAACTATTTTGATGGAACATTTCAAGATATTGTAGAGCCAAGAACCGTAGCTGATAGGAATCACAGGTCCCAATGCTTAATGAGCATATTCAACCATTGGCATAAAGGAAATCCAAGCATAAAAAAGGATTACACTAACAACTTTGATTTGATGCCTGTCATGAAACCTTGATAACAGAAACCTTGTTAACAGAAACCTTGTTGCTTTTGGGCATGTCAGCACAGTTGTTGCATTGTCTTGGATCACATATCCAATTTGCATGGTTTTTCTTCATGCTCTTGGAATAGAGTGATTGAAAGTATCAAATATTTGTAATATTGAGATTTTGGGGCAAACTATTTACCTGTGTCATGAAAAATGTTTTTTGCCTTGCGTAGTTAGGGGTATAGTTTTAATCATATTTTTGGAATTATGGGTCACGTTTTTCAGACATGGGTAGAATTGTGGGTCCATATTTGAACTAAAATGGCACAATCCTGTCCAAGACTAGGCTTAGTTACCCCCAATCCCGGCGAAGAATAATGTCTGCCCAGACTGTTTGCTAATTTCTGACTTTTCTAGCATCTCGTTATCCATTCGGATGTGCACCATCTCTTGAGATTGATGATAAAGTCTTGCCAGAGTCAACGGCCATTGCAAGATATGTTGCTGGAGAGCTTGGTGAGAGAATTGAACCTTTTGTATATGTTAATGCTTTAGTGGTCAAGAAATTTTTCTTTTTAGCCAATGACAAATGTTTTTGTTGTGTGTAGATGCAAGAGATGGGATATTTTGATGGTTTTATACCCAGAGGTCAAAATACATATCTAAACATAACAAATAAATAACATGTCACATGAAAATTGACTTAGCAATTTTTATTCATTTACTCCATCTTGCATTTTCTGTTTGTTTTTCGATTATAGCGCCACTCTGTTGTACGCAATATTTCTTTACAAGTGTTTACTTCTGGGTTTGTGGGGAAAAGACAGGTGTCTGTTAGATGGAGGGGTTGAGTCAAAACTATACTTTTGTTAGATAATAAACGTCAAGCAAACAATTTTTGAAATTTGATAGTTGCCAGAAGTGACAAAACCTTGAAATGAGAGTCGCCAATGATTATTTATTAATGGGCTAGAGGCAGAATTTTTATCCTGCAAATTTTTTTGGAGGTTTGGCAGGTAAGGACAACTTAGAGAAAGCTTGGTGTGATGCCGTTGTCGGCGTCCTCAAGGATGTCAGAAAGGAATGTCAGCCATTTACCCCATATTACAGAAAAGAAGCAGACGATGCAAAATTTGTAAGTTTTGATAAGCTATTTGAAAATTTTTAGCTTCAACTGAATCTTCTTTGTGCCTTTTAAACCCAAACAGGTATATTCGGTGGCCTAATTTCTCCTGTTTCAACCAAAAGGCAAACACATTGGTGAAAGAGCATCCCGTTTTCCGTGAACAAAAGATAGTATTATTTACAAACATCTACCTAAACTTTCGATGCATCATTTTTAAGTGGCTCATTTCTCTGGATGTTAAGAAGCATCATTCAAACACAGTTAAAAGTCGTGTGTTACTTTAATGTTTTGGCAAAGCTAGTGTTACATTGTGGTTCTTTTGATTTAATCTAAGACATATTCCTGAAGAGTGAGTTACTCACAAAGCAGGCTTGTAGAGATAAATCATGTAGTCTTATTTTCTTCAACTCTATGATATATATATGTATATATATGTATTTACGAAATTGATATGTTTGCGAAATTGTTTTCTTTGAGTTTATATATATATATAATCATAAGGCAAATGCTGACAGGAGGAAAATTCTTTCCACAAGGGTGCTGCCCAATTGTATCGAACTACTCTTGGTCGGTATATATGTTGAAAGAGATGTTACTTATTAAGAACAGTGCAAACTGTTTTTTATGAGCTGCAGAATTATTTACTAGTTTCTCGCCCCCGTCAGAGTTTCAAGCCCTAAGAAGTATCGCTGAAATGCAGAAATACACCTAAGATTATTTCTGAAAAACTTTCCGATAACCAAAACATTTTTGTATTAAAGGAGCAACTCAAAACTGAAGCATTCACAGGGAAAATTGCAAACAAGCTTGCAGCTTTGGAAAACACGTTAAAATCAAATAACAATGGAGCTGGATTCTTGGTTGGAGATCAGGTATGTATTAAAATGATGATTTAATCACCAAATCATGTATAGAGCTGTGGATCTTGCCTTCAAAGACGTCTCAAAATGATCATTTAATGGCAATATCAAATATTTTTTATGTTTCTATGTGAGCATCATCTCCTACAAAGATCCATACTAGCCTCGATGATTTCTCCCGCAAAAAGGTCTATTGCAGTGTACAAAATGAATTTGAAGTTGGCTTTGTAAATAGGACAACATTTTGAAACATACTTAAGCTTTAAGCCTGATGCTCTTCAGAGTTTATAACGTCAGAACATAGGTCGGAAGCCCTACACTAGGAAATATATATACCCGGTTGTTAATCGAAATAGGCCAATCATAAACGCGAGCACATGACAGTTGAAGTTTGCCAATCAGTACCACATTTTTAAATTTTTTACCACAAAAAAGTTGTTAGTAAAATCGTTTAATTTTATGCCTAAAAATTTCTTGCAACTTATACATAACTTGGCTTCCAAGAATTACTTATGGAGTTCAATCCAATTCAATATGTATTTGATATTACAGGTAACATGGGCAGATTTGTCCTTTCTTGACACTGCATGCATCATGCTCGAGATGAAACCAGGATGTCTTGATGCAACACCATTGCTTAAGGCACTGTTTGATCGGCTGAATGCTCTACCAAACATTAAGAAGCACATCGAAACCCGTCCAAAGACCACCATGTAGATGCCTTTCAGGTCAAGACTGAACTGTATCGAAAGATATCGAGGATATATTTCTAATACCCTGTCTTGTTCGTAGGTTAGACTTTTGCTATGATGTCATTATTAGATACCGTAGATCGAAGATGTAATCTCTGCATTTTTATTCTGGCAACTAGTCATAACCAAGTCAAAACTAATCAAGTGTAAATTTCTTAGCTTTGGTGCTTGTTTTTAATATTAATAAGCGTGCGGGAAGGATGGGGTAGGTGTTGTAGCAGAAAATCTGATATTAAAAACTTTGCTCTGGCGAAGGGTTTGCAAGCACATTTTGACATTTTGAAAAGAGTATGACGTCCTATATGCAGTGATCATAACAATGATGTGAAACGACAATAAAACAGCACCTTAAAAAGTGCTGATAAAATTTCGTATTTAGATATTAATCTATCTTTCATAAATTATGCTAGAAAATTCTCTTTCGATTCTCTGCATCTTGCCATGAAAATAACATTGAACAGTTAGCAATCCTACAAAGAACGCAAACCTACGAGGAATAGTATAAGGAGAGGAGGAGGAATTTGAGAGTCTTATTCGAGAGGGGCGCAACAGGTATTTCAAGAATAAGAAGACTGCCGGGAAATAACTAGGCAAAAAATGACTTTGATAAAAACCTTTCAATAAATTTATCCGAAAGTACATATAAGATCTTTCTTGCAAAAACACCATAAGCAAATTGCCTTCCGTTTTAAAATTCTGAGATGATAAAAGGAGGGATCATTAAAGAGGGTGAGCTTAATCGATAAGTTGCGGCAAATACACTGAATCACTGACAAAACGATCACGGTGGCAATATGGGCTGTCATAAGTGGCATATGTACCACAAAATTGTTTGATTACTTTCTCTTGGAAGCCTGAATTCCAAGAATAATAACTGTCGACATTTAGAAAATATTCAAATCGATATAGTAATGCCTCTCCTTATTTCATAAATAACTCAACGGTTAGATTTCCAACTTAAGTTGGATCCAACGTGGCCAAATTTATGATGCTGATCATCAATAATCGACAGCACCTGTATATCTGCGCAACTGTGGGCATTGATGTGCGACACCCTCACCCAAAGCTAATCAATGCTAAGATTGTCCAACGCCGTCTATTGTCTCGTTTTAGTAAGGCCTCTTGCTGAAAATGAAATGCAACTGTGTGTCGTGGCAAATTATTTTTTACCACTAAGATGTATTATGAACCATCTGTACAGTACAAGACGGGTGTCTTGCCGCCACTGTTTAAAATTTTTTCCTCGTGCTCTCAAGGCATCTCTGCTATTATTTCGAGCTTTTTCCCTGTTTTTGCTAACTAAAGACAAACACGATTGAAAAGTTTTCATGATAAACGTAATCTGCTTGCTCTTGCCTGCTTTGACGTTATCAATGGTGCATTTCTATTACCCCGTCTTATTCTTAAAACTAAATACAAACATAACAATTGCCATTGTTTAAATTAAGATTGCCTTTCACAAAAGAAAATGGTTTTGAATGCCTCTTTTTGTTAAGTAACTGTATCTTGTTTCCTACATCCATCGCACATCGACCAGTTCAGTGAAGACAGGTTGCAGACAAGTCTCCTCTGGCATCTCTTTTGCAACATTTTCTACCCTAAGTTCAGGTATGTTATAAGAGTATTTTATTTAGGCATTTAGCATAATGCACTCTTGCAAAGAACAAAACTCTTTGTTTGTAGCCTTACTTTGCTAATGCTAACACGTAAAAAAGTTACCCTAAAAGGGAAGCTGCTTCATCCACATTACTAAGGAGCTAGGTAGAATAAGAAAACTATGAACTATTGCATGTCTCTCGACCTGAAGGTAATGATGTACAAGCTATATTTGATTCTGTTTATAGATGTTCTTACTTTGGATGTTTTAGCGTCATTCTTTTTAACAAGCAGGTCTTTATGCCTCCATACTTACTCATATAAGAACTGTTCGCAGTGAAGTTTATGAGTGATAAGCGCAGTTTCATTCCATATCTTTAGAAGATTTGCTTATGATATATTTTAAGTAGTTTAGGAACCTAGTGTTGGAGGATTAATTTTCAAAGCTTTTTATCTTTCACGTGAATGTATGGTGAAAAAATGTACGTAGGAAGGGTGTAGAGGCTAGCGGATGAAAGTTGCTTAAACTCTGCTCCAAGTTCCTAAATATGGCAAGTACTATCTATAACAAGGCAGAACTGCAGACTAAATAGGGCTTCCAAGGATGACCAGGAATGAAATAGGGCGATGTGATGATTGCAGATGTATCAACGCTCTTACTACCAGCAACTATGGACACATTCTATAACGCTCATCTTTCACTTATTGAGGGCCTTTAAACATCTCTCATTAGGCATGTTCTCGATATGAATAAAAAATAGTTTGACCAAGCCCTTATTTTTTAAAAAAGCTTTTGTTTTATCGTTTCTTTCGCTTTTCTTCTGCTGAGTCACTGTGTGGCTTCGAAGTGGCCCTTTTTGCTCCGCAGCCTCAAATCAAAACCGGTATCACGGCGTTTTTGACTAAACTTTTTGGGTTGGGGTGGCGTAAACCTAAGAACGCCTCAATACACAGATGGGTACTATTAGTAAGGGGCACAAAATAGTGCCTCGAAGGTGGCATCGAGTGCAACAAGAATCTGTCGTTGTGAAACACCGAGCTGCGCGAAAGGTAGATTGAGAAGTCTTCTTTAGCGTTACATGTATTGTCAATTGCTGTTAATGCCCTCCTCTCTAATGGTTACAGCTTTAAACTATTGAAATTTTTAAAAGCTGATAACAGGATAATAAGAACAACCAACTTTTACAAATGGGCATGTACAGAAAGAATTCCTTTTACATGTATAGGCGGGTGGTCATATTCCCCGTAAAAGTTTGAATTTTTAGGCCGCTATGATAGCTTGTGCAGCCTCTTGGGAACCTGATAACAAGACAGTTTAGACGATTTCAACCGACAGTACACTGAACAAGACCAACCTGGTCATGTTCGGTGCTCCAAAATCTGTTTCTCTCTTCCCCTCCCTGACATTTTTGCGATGTTAGAGATTATAAGAATATCCTTTCATGCCATAGGAATATCACTCCTTACCCCTATCCCAACACTTCTGATCATTGGTCGATGAACCATAAGTATTGCGCTATAAAAATCCGTATGAGGTATGGGTTACGGAGCTACGGAGCTAAGAATACTGTAGGGGCACCATTGAGGGGGCAGCTTGGGGGCAATAACAGATAATCTATAGAATAAATACAATTTAATTGAGTGCTGATAGGGGCTAGTTCAGGGGTGTGGCTTCTAGAAGTTGCCTACAGCACGGCCCTCTCCAACCATTTTAAGAAAGCACCTCTGATTAGGAACCTGTGCTTATGGCCATTATGCTTCAATCGACTTGCCAGGGGCCGGATGCACTTGCAGCATACACCTATCAGCATGACGATGCTTTTTTTATTTACTAACATCTGTGGTCAAGATTTTGAATAAAAAAGATCGTCTTCTTCAGTTTCTACGGTCAAACACGGGGTACGAGGTTCTGTATAACTTATTTTTACTTATCCCTCAAAGGAGCCGATTCAGATCGCCAGAATTCAGAACAAATAGATCAAAGCTACGGATGTTTTGCATAACTTCAATAGATCTAAAGGCGGCTTAAATTTAAATTGAACACTGTATTATTAACTTTAAAGTACAATATTTTCTCGTGCAAACAAAACTTAGTTCTCGAAGCTTCTATATGAACTTCAGTAACCATAATTAGTCAAACATGGTAAATGTTTTTAGATCTATAAGAATATTGTTTTTGAAGATTTTTTTTCTATATTTTTCTATTTTGTTGATTATTGCGCTATCGTGCGTTTTATTTCCAAAAACTCTGTTCTTAGTGGTTTATTTAATCCATCTGGATGTCTAAATTGAAAGGGCATATCTTATTTTGTGTTATTACTTTTGTTACAAGCAGTCTACTGTGGCTTAAAAAGAGAAATTTTGTCATGTACAAGGAGTTCCTATCAACTGATAAGTTGCAAGCTGCTCATGATAAATTCCGATCTCAATAATTTACAAAAATTAGTTTGCTAACCGAGAGAGAATCTAGGCTTCTAAAAGCACGTTTCTAATTTGCCTTCTTTAATGTTGGGAAAGTATGCTAGATTTTCTGCTTATCGGAAATCTTTCTTGCAGCAAGACCCCTCCAGGGGGTGGCTGAGCTCAATTTTAAAAAATTCCTTTTGGGGATTCGAGTCCCACGAAGTCATGCGCCTGTGTTAAGACATGCTACGAGCATTAAATGATCTTTGTCAATTTTATGATATTGACCAATTAATTAGAAAAATGATAGAAAAATGTCTTTAAAACCAGATGAAATTCATTTCATGTTTGCTGGTCACTCAATCTTTGGCATGCAATAGCTTTCTTGCATAATGAATAGCTTTCTTCCTACTTTTTTGCTTAATTCATATAAACATGAAAAATTTTTTTGCGGTACAGAATTTGAAAATGGCTTTGAAAAAAGCAAACATTTTACGACATACTAAAATGTATCGATCATGCAGTGAATTTCCTCAGTTTTGAAATTAGGATCATGTCTTCAAAACTAGAAAACATCGTTTCATCCTTTGATTTATTTTATGTTTGCTGGTTATTCGATTTTTTGGCAGCCAATCTTATCTACTATTGCAGATAATCCCAGAACTCCAAAATGCCTCAGTACAAATTGCGTTACTTCAATGTCAGAGGAGTGGCAGAGCTGACTCGGTTGATCTTTGCACAAGCAGGAGTGGAATACACTGATCACAGAATTGAGATGAACGAATGGGCGGAAGAGAAGAAGAACTGTAAGTTTTCATTATTTTGATGTTATATTTATTTTCCTTTAACCAGCAATGGGTTTTTTTCAAATCATTAATTAATTTTATCTTTAAATTACATAAAGGCCAATTGTCCAAAACCAACTTTCCTCACACATGTACATCCCCGCACATTTGCATTAAATACCAATGGCGCTCAATTCACAAAAATTATATTGATATTGCCTCCTATTGAGAGTGAGGCCCTTTTACTTTTTAATTTTACCTATAACCTATTACTCAAGTTTACTTTGTAACACGAGGCCCTAAAAACCGCGGGGCCCTAGGCCATGGCCTAATTGACCTTTTGGTAAATCCGGCCCTGTGTACCAGCCCTTTACATGCAATATTGATACCTCCCCTGTTTAAGGATCTATTGAGTAAGGTGTAAAACGCTCTGTCACTGTTACTCACACAGCTGTCCTGTATCCATTGGGAGTGATACCCACACTAGAAGTCGATGGCAAGATTCTCCCGGAGGCAATTCCACTGGCAAGATACGTCGCTGTAGAATTCGGTGTGTTATTCTTATTTCAGTACTATTCGATTGCTTGATTTGAAGAATTATTTAATTTGAAATATAACTGTGATAAGATATGTTGAATGAAAGCTTAAAAATTTGCTTTATTTTAGTGATCAAACAGTGTCCAGGGCTACAGAGAAGTCCCAGAGAGTGACTCAAATTTTTACATGCGGCGAGGTCCATCCGTAGTTATCAAAATTCACCTAAAAGTATCAAAAAAAATTTAGCAGACCCATGATTATCAGCCAAAAAGTATTGAAATTACTGTATTGTATTGAAAAAGTATTGAAAAACCCAAAAGTATCAAAATTGATATGACATATTGTTGTTTTGCAAGTCACAGAAATTTAGCGGGTTTCCTATAATAATCAGTTTGAACACATCTGCTCTTTTATTCCAGTTTTTGATATTGTTATGTGTTAGTTGAACCCATAAGTATCAAGTTAAATCAAGTACCCAAAAGTACCAGATCATAGCGAAAGTTCTTACCCATAATTATTAGATGGACTCACATGTATATAAAAAGTTCAAGTGGCCCTGAAGAGTAAGAAGACCTTGGGGAAAGTTTAAGATTTAGGTCTTGGTAAGTGTGAGGCCCGGTGGGACGTTTAAGAGACAGGCCCTTGAGAAAATTGTAAGAGAGAGGACTTGAATGAAATTTAACAGTGAAGCCGCGGGTAATGTTTAAGAGCCCTTTGGCCCTGAAAATTGTGATTAAATACCCCAATCACGGTCTTTAGGTTGAGTGAAGCTCTGGGAAAAGGTGAGGCCCTGGTGAGATAATTTGTAAAGCATAATTTGTAAGAGTAGGGGCTTGGAGAAAGATTTAGAGTAAGTCCTTGGAGAAGGTTTAAAAATGAGGCTCTTAGAAAATGGTGCGGCCCCAAGGGCCTGGCAGTTAAGAAATACTTCAATTACACTCTTCAGGCTTAGTGAAATACACCTAGCAAATATCCTAGCAGCTCTCGGAGACCTTTGTTTCCAGTTTGTTACTATGTTTTGATGCACATTAAGAATTTAAGGGTTTTCAGGATGTTCATATATCGATGTAGTCTTCGTTTTACGTGTTATTTTACCATGAAAAGTAAGGCCTCTTAGAGGCATAAAGAATACAGAAGAGCATTTTAGAGAAAATAAATGATACTGTAGAAAAAGTGAAAATATTTTGCTTGTTATACATAGCAACGTTGATATTTCTTTCTGCTTTCAAAATTTAATTATACTAGTAAGTTTTGAGTTTTAACCAATGTTCCAGGGCTCGAGGCGAGAGTTTTTGTATGTTAAGCTATAACTTGCACGATAAACTTTTAGGTTTAAGAAATTCATTTGAACATTTTCATTTGGAAACGAATTCTGATCAATCACATTTCATTGTATGTCAGCTTTGGTCGAAGAAAAGACCTATTCAAAAGTATTAATTGTGAAACCTAAAAGTGTGACAAACTCAAATTACTTTTAGGAAGATAAGGAACAACTGGTATTCAGATTTGCCGGTATTATTGAAGAGATGCCGGTATCCTGATAACTAGAAAGAGTTTTGACATATTTTTTAAGGCACCCTAGACTTCGAAGCTGCATTTTACTTTATGATAAATGCATCGTTTCTCTTATGCTCTACTTTTAATGTTTTAGGCCTTGCTGGAAAGGACAACTGGCAAAGAGGTTGGTGTGACGTCATTGTCGATGTACTGAAGGAGCTGAGGGGTGATTTTAAGCCTTTCATCCCTTTCTATAGAACGGAAAAGGATGACGCTAAGTTTGTAAGTAGTTCGGTTTCCCCTTTTTACAAACTGTCGTACTCAAGTTTCAATGCTGATTTCCCTTTTCTGTATTTTTATCATTATTATCATTATTATTATTCCAACATTGCCATCCGTACTACGTACTACATATTTTGTTGCAAAAATAAGCCATGGACAAATCCGGAATTACATCCTTTTTAACTTTAGTTGTTTTACTTTTTTCTCAGTTTTTCCTTTTACCTTTTATCTCAGTTTTACGATTGTTATAGTATTTTCTTGTAAAACCAGGCTAGCCAATTGCAAATTACCTTGTAATAGTGAGATTTGTAATTGTAGTTTAAGTTGAATTGAAAATGGAATGTTTCCTTTATTATTATTATTATAATTATTATTATTATTATTATTATTAATGTTAATGTTATCATTATTATTCATTATTAACATATAATCCTATAGGAGGAGCAAAAAGCACAAACATTTGCGGATCAAGTTCCAAAAAAGCTTGCAATTTTGGAAAGATTTTTAAAATCAAACAACGAAGGAAAAGGATTTTTCATAGGCGAAGGGGTGCGTATAAAACTGATGTACCAAAATATTTTTCAATCCATATTCCTCAATACCTTATTCTGAAAGTATCTCCTATGCATAGACATTTATTTCTTTATCTGCTATTAGATATGGCAAAGTTTGCCATGAACCTATTTTGTTCTCTGAGAATCAGAGTCTCTTTAGAAATGTCTTTTAGACCGTTGACTGTAAATGTTTTGACTCGATCTTCAAAAGGGTAACTTCAAAATTAAATGATGGACATTTGTAGTTTTCTCTAAGCATGTAAGTAGATGCGCGGTGACACGCGGAAGAACAGTTAACGGTATATACAATCCTTTTGATGATTTTTTCATTGTAGCTAACGTGGGCTGACTTGTATTATATTGACAACGCCGGGATCCTACTAGAATTAAAGCCTGGGTGTCTTGATGGAACACCTTTGCTCAAGGCCTTATTTGATCGAGTGCATGATCTTCCCAACATCAAGAAGCATGTTGAAACACGTCCAAAGACCTTCATGTAACTTTCATGATTTAATTTAACTGTCAAGATATTTGTCAAAGGTGGAATGTATATACGTTTCTAGCTTTTAAATTGTTGTTTGCTCTTGTATTAAAGACTCTTCTGCCATTTTTATGTTAAATATTTTGCAAACGAAAAGAAGAGAACTCAAATAATTTCGAACTAGTATTCAGCTAGATGTTAAAACATCTGCCTGTGGTGAACTCAACTCACATATCGTGAACCTGGAATCTGAGAGAGCTTGGCCATTAGTCGTGATTTCTGGCATAGTCCTCATGACAGCACTGAAAAGAAAGGATCCTATGGGTCCTAGGGTCTGGTTTTCCAGGATACCGAAGAAAATACCTATTGTCTGCAGTGTCTATCATATTCAGGTCACATTTGCATCACACATTTGATGTGATCACAGAATGTGATCGTGTAAACGACCTTACAAGTTGCTTGAAGTTGTACGAAGCAGCAAGAATTATTCCATTTTGATTGCCTGTTGATTCGATGTCACAGATTTTTCATTTGACCAGCGATCAAATGGAAATGTCTGTGATGCAATTTTTTCAAAGGCACCGACAAGTCTTTGCTGTCCTGGGTAGATCGGGAACTGTTTGACGCGCATTTTATCAGTGATCTGCCTTTATTCAGTTTCATTTGTTGTCAATGGAAATCGAGAGCGAGGAAGATAAGAGAGACGCCCCTGAGGCAACATTCATTTTGGCGCCCCTGAGGCAACATTCATTTTGGCGCCCCTGATATTTGATCAGCAGGGGGACAATTGCCCCCTTGTCCCCCTGCGAGCACGCAACTGCAAAGATACACCAGTAAAATTTTCTTTCAGTTTGGGGGAATAGTGTAGTGGAATTAGATATAAAAACGGTGTAACCCGGATAAAAATAATATAAAGCTGTAATTTGGCACAGATGTTCTATACTAAGTTGGAAATTACCAGAAAAAAAGCCCCATCAATTGGACATTGGGAATTCTTTATTTGGGCAAATCCCATATGGCGCACTGATCAGCAGGGGCTCAAAATTTTAATGATGCTAAAACCACATAGAATGTACATCTTTTGAAAGATAATTTCATGCTGAATAACTTTTATTTAACATACGCACCCTTAGAATATGCAAATTTAGTGGTGATTGGACAGAAAAAAGTGGAACGAGTGAATATTGAAAAGCGCGCGGAAAAAATGGCTGATCCTCTTGCTGAATATTTTCATTTTATATCGCAAATTCTATCGATGCAAAATCATTTAATGTGTGAATAAGATTAAGTATGATAATACCCATTCAGCCCGGGCTGACTTAAACCGGGCCCACTCAGCCCAGGCTGACTCAGCCCGGGCTGACTCAACCCGGGCCCACTCAGCCTGGGCTGATTCAAGCCAGGCCCACTCAGCCCGGTGTGACTCTAGTGAATTTTTTTACTGCAGCAGCAAATTCCGGTCAAATCTAAAGAAATATCTAAATATTCAAAACAAAGTAACTCGCGACCAAACGGTCCAAACAACATGATTTTTTCATTATAAACTTATTTAAAGATGAAGATTTCAATTCTGATAGTTTTTCAACTTTTTTCGTTAACATCCTCCGTCTTAGTAATTTTTGTTACTAAGACGTAAACAACACTGCCAAATTCAGTGCAAATTTAAAGTTGCTGCACAAGACTACAGCTTGATGCTGGGCCAGTAATATTCCCTTTATGCCCTTCTTTACCAGAAAAAGAGATAACTTCCAAATTACGTATAATCCCAAAAATTGCAAACTTTTCTATTGAGAAGTGCGCACATGAAAAAGAGGGTGTTTTGAGAGTACCTAGGACCCAAAACCCGGAAAATAGTTATGAAAAACGGAAAACCAGGACTTGGAAATTAGAAAATCCTGAGACAAATATACACTCCCCTCACGAAAGTATCCGGACAGTTTCGAATTCAGTTGCGAATCTGTTGTTAGATAAATTTGTTTACAAATTTCAAAGTCAGTTTTCATGGAAATGTTTTTATCAATTTCCTCGAATTTTTTCTTAAAGTTGTTTTGGCCTTTGATTTATTTATTTGTCGAAAAAAAGTAATCTTATCGATATGTAAGCAAACTCTGTGAGGATTTTTCCTCAAGATGGTAGCGACCGAAACAAAATAATTGACTTCTGTGCAGCGTCTAGAAATAATGTTTTATCACAATGATGGTAAAAAGCTATCATTAAATTGCTAATATCATTGAATGCCCAAAGACTGCCGCTTTCGAGATATGCAAAAAGATTTGAAAAACAAGAAGTCGAAAAAATCTAAAAAATTGTTCACGGTCAAAATGAGCAAGAGCTCTCGCGACACCAACGTCTGAGCGTTCCGCCCTAACAAAATTTGCATCAAAACTGATTTGCATCATTAGGCAAAATTGCAAAAAATGTTTATAAACAATAAAACTTTTAAAAGCTGTCGATAAATATTGCAAGGAACATGATAAAGAATTGTGAATGTACCCTCGTACCGACCGATTTCAGCAAGACTTGCAGCGGAAAAGAAATAATATGGCTTTATGGCCCTGGACTGAGTGATATGTCTGCTTTCAAAGAAGTTTTTGATCTAGTAAAATGTTACCAAATGTCATCCATGTTTTATAATCGATCGGTGGCAGCTCCATGCAAACATTTTTCCCAACTGAAAGTAAACATGCTGTATTTCTCTTTATTCAACAATATTTGTGTCTCAAGAACCAGTTTGTAAAAAATTACCAGGTTTTTTTGCCCATTTTAACTGAGTCCAAGTCACCTGACTTTGCTGTTCTCCGCTTATTTGACATCAGTTGATTTGCGTAAGGCTTGTAGCGCAAAGGCTCCTCATTTTAACAAAAAATGATAATAGATAAAAAGCGCAAAAGTTCTGCAGCATTTTGATGTTCTGGATTATTTTGGAAGGGTTTCTCAAAAAATTACAATCGCCAAGTTAAAAAGTCGTTTTCGCCAGCCTAATTTTGTTTTTGTCTGAAAGCGCAATCGATCTTTGTCTGAACTGTCCGGGTACTTTTGTGAGGGGAGTGTATATGTACTTCAACGTGGTTCACCTTTTCCCGTGTTCTGCATTAAAAGACCTTCGTACCCACAGTTATTACCAGCAAGAATATTTGTCTGCAAGGCACAGGGTAGATCCTTGCATTTTTTCTCCAAATGAAGATGTCATCAGTATTTGCGGAAGAACAGAATTTTAGGGAAATTTATCGTAGATTGTAGATTGCGGAAATCTGGCAATTTCTCAACGGAACGAGAGAATTCTACACACTTGCCGGACGCAGATTTTCTCAAAATAATTCACGGATTGCAGAAATTTCGAAATATTTAGCGGGAGTCTTAACCTGCTCCTTGTTGGATAGGATTACATCATCGCATTTTTTGATCTTGTTAATTGTAAATTGTTCATAAATAAACTTATATACATTCAGAGGTGGCGCCAGAAATCTTCCAACAGAGGGGTTGGAGCATCCAACAGGAGGGCTAAATTGACTATAATATGCAGTTTTCGTACATTATTTTGTCAAATTTGCTCCGGCAATAGCATAAAATTTTCTTCCAATGGAGGGACTGTAGTGCCCTAGCCCTCCCCTGGCGCCACCATTGTATACATTCTATTGCCCAGTTGCCCCCTATCTGCTATTTTTTACCAGAAAGTACTTATTTCCACATTTTAAGGGCGTGTATGTTGAATGAAAGTTGTTCAGCATGAAACTGTCTTTCATAATATGTACATATAATGTGGTTTCAGCGACATCAAAATTTGAACCCCTGCTGATCAGTGCGCCATATGGGATTTGCCTAAATAAGGAATTCCAAATGTCCAATTGATGGGGCTTTTTTCTGGTTATTCCCAGTATCGAATGGTACCTATGTGCCAAATTACAGCTTTTTATTATTTTTGTCCGGGTAAAATCGTAATTCCACCACACTAGAAGGAGTGGGAAAAATATGAAGAATAAAACTTCAGTAGACAAGAGTTACTATAGCAACTTGCCTGGAAGCAAACACGAGGTCCTCCCCGGAACGAGGTCTGTAACAGGTTCAGTGGAAGATTTTAGATAATGGCGGTCGGTATTGTTGTTTATGGTTGGTTTTCTGTCTCCATGGTTTGAAACTCGCTTTCAAAGATGTCGTTATTTCAAGCTCGAGATTGGTGGTCAACCTATGCAGGGAATGATGAGGAATTTGACGCCGGGAACCTTTGCATTTCCAACATTGACAATAGTGTCCAAGCTTACGGTATGCATACACTTTTATTCTGATGCTGCTGATTTGACCAGACAAGTTAAACAAACAGGTCGCTGGCGTCTGCAATATTTGTAAGATCTATTGCATAGCATAGAAGGAAGTGGATTCATGTGAATGTATTTTTCTGTATGAAAAAACTCACTTAAGCAAAACAAAAACTGTGCACCATAATATAATATGAAAAAGTCGATTTTTCCGTGTGATGGCTGTGTTGAAATTTGGATTCATTCAGATTTATAATTCAATATTTTCAAGACATATCATTGTTTATGCGAATCGAAGAGATACATTTTTTCAAATTTGGTTAATCATCCCAGTCATTTGTTCAAGCTTTTAAATATGCGGCGTTCTTCTTTATATAGCATTTAAATATATTACCTGTATTCATAATGGAAAAATATGTCTGTTGCAAAGTAGGCTCGCAGCAGATATATCAAGAATGAAAACCATTTGTTTGGTTATTTGATTCACCATGCTTGCTACTGGATGTTGTACCAAAGGATTTCTGTTTGAACAACTAGGCTTGAATTGCAATTATGAATGATCACATTATTTTTTAGTTTTATACATATACAAGTTAGCCATATATCCACTGAATAACTTTGATGCAAAGTTGGAGATCTCTGTATAGATTTGCATATTTTTGAATTTTAAAGTGCATCAAAAAAAGCAAATTTTGATGTGTATCAAGGAAACTTCTGCTCCATGTTTGTGAATTTGATCAAGCTAGGAGGAATATGATTGGATTTTAAGGCAGTGAATATGCATTATCAAGTTTTTTTAAGTTGATAATAGAACAATATCACCATCAACAAAATATGAAAAGAAGAATGTTTACTAGAAAGAATTGGAGGTGTGCCTAGTAGTGAACATTGTTAATTCTCAACTCAGCTCATCAATTGACAAGCTATCCAAAACTCCACCCATTGTCAGAAGTGAATGTTTTCACAGATAAGATCCCAAAGAAAACTTATATTACCCCTTTTCAGTTCATTAAATCATTACATGTTCTTTCTTGTTTCTCATTTGAATTACAATGATTGCTAATGACAAAATACAGAGAGCATATGTTTTCAATGTTTTTTGTATGTGTAAAAATAGATGTGGACTGAATAGATTTAAACTCTGTGATCACTAAAAAAGGAAAACAAATTATTGAAACTGCATAATGAAGCTTAATATAGCAGGTGTATTTCACAAAACACAAGCTTGAACTTCACTTTTGAACTTTTTAACTATTTTATATCAATCAACTTAATGAAACTATATACATTTAAAAAGGGTTTGAAAAATGCAAACATTTAAAATATACTTAAACCTTTTTAGTTTACCTCTCCTTACTCAGAGTATAAGAAGTCAGAATCAGGGTTGAAATGATAAAGATTGAAAATATATACCCAGTTGTTGATTGAAATACAGCACATATCTGGTATAGATACCCAACTAGTACCACATGCCTATAAAAACACCCCTTGAGTCTTAGGTTGAAAATAAACTCCTTCTGTCTACAAAACAGGGACACTGTGATTTGTTTGTAGATAGTTTTGATGTAATGCATGAACTGAAAACCAGGCTTTAGGTTCAGAGAGCTGGCCTCTCTCTTCACTCTTTAGTGAATGTTTGATGATGAGAAGGACTTGGTCATAGATCTGTGGCCTTAAAAATTGAGTCTGCAGCCCTTTCTCACACCTTAACTTACTCCACGTAGTAAGTTGATAAAGGAGTTGCTTCAGTTAGTGTCATCATTTTGTCATCAATTTTACAGTAAAGAGTATCTGCTTAAAAAATCCAATTAATACAAAATTATGAGGCAAATCATGTGATGTGTTTTTTACAAAATGTAAAAGAAATTGATTTTCAAAATGATACTGTGAAATTTTTGCTGCCTGCTTGAGACACATTTTTCTATTAGTAAGAATTTTGCAGTCTTTCTAGACGATTACAGATGAGGAAAAGCAAAAACTTTTCCTTATCTGTTATGTCACATATGCAACATTGGTTATGTCAAGGTTATTCATGCTGAGAAAGCCAGACTCTGGTTGATGATATTTGTAAATTTTCTAAACCATGATACCATGTAACAGATTACATTTGCCCTGAAAAATTTCTACTTCTGAATACTTTGCATTCTCTATTTCCTTTTATTTGTTTAAAAATTTCAAGTTTGTCGAAATTTGCCAACATTTAAAAGTTTCTCTTATTGACTAATTACAATAAAACATTCGCTCATAGATAAAATCATTGTTGGAAGTTTTCATGGGGTCCTGAGAATTTACTTTCCAAGATCAAATGGCTTTAAGCCAGAAGATCTCATGGTGGAAACACAAATGCAACAGCCAATTCTACAAGTTGCTGCAGGAAAATTTTTGTCGTAAGTTCTTTATATCTACCTGCTCTTAGAGAAAAGTTTTCTTTTTTAAAGGGAATTCATTTCTGTATGTATATAATAATTTATTGGAAGAATCTATACATTCTACTCTTGATAAGTGGAACCTCCAGGAAACCGAAAAAAGTTCAATTTCATCAAACGTCTTCCTTGTCTGATTTCTCTGGAGAACAGGGCATTTACAAGTAGAGAAAAACATAGGGGGAAAGGAACAAAAGAAAAGGCTTTATAAGAGTTTATGTTCCATATGATGATTATTTTTAAAGCAATGTAGTTATGCAAAATAATCTTTTATACACGCTTGTTTTAGAGTTTGTGAAAGTTTGACACAAATTTGTTTTAGAGATTTCCCTCAACTGCTTCAAATATTTCAGCTTTCTTTTTTACTCAGTGTGAAACAGTATTTCAAGCAACACCATATTTCTTTGCTGTAGCTATACAGCTTTGGCCTGCATCAATTTCTTTTAAAGCCTTGTATTTGTTGACTATAGTTAAACAGGCAAGCCTTTATTTCGAAGACTGCACAGCTGCCATTTTTTAAATGTGACTGCTGATATCTTTTTTTTGTTTTCATTACTTGATAGCAATCTAATGTTTGCAAGAATATTTGTATACTCATAAAGAATATATTGATTAAATTGACACATTAATTTAATCATGATTCAAACGTATTTAAGATGATTTTTTTAAAAGTTCCACTTATGTGAATAACTATTGCTCATGGGACCAAAAAATGGTTCCACTTATCAAAAGTTCTACTTATCGAGGGTTCCACCTGTCCAAATAAAATAAGAGAGGTTTTTCAATGCAAATCCAAGGAACCAGAAAAATTGGTGCCACTAAACGAAGTTCCACTTACCCAGGGTTCCACTTATCGAGAGCAGACTGTATATATCTAGGCTCTGGGTAGAAAATGTAAATGATTCTTACACATTGATCAAATGATTGATCACAGAAACTGAAAACACACTTTGTGCCTATATGTTTTATCGAATGTATGAAATTTTATTTGATAGAAACAATACAAGTTTTCATAATGTTTTGACACATCAATTTAATTATGTCCATTGTCAGCTCTAGAGAAGGCTCTGAAATGTTCTCTCTTAACCTGGATTAGTTTAGAAAATTGGTTTTGATTAATTTATCTAATCTTTATAACCTGGTTTAGTAAGTACTTGTAGTTTCACATTAGTTATACAAAGGGAAATAGAGGTTTTGCACCAAAAGGAACTGTTCTGATTGCAACGGGCCTTTTTAAAATAAGATTATTTTAAAAATTCTTTTGTTATGATTGTAAAAATATCCCTGGCCCCCGCACTTTCCAACCTGCGTCGGTGTCCATGTGCAATCTTTTATTCTCTTTTTAGTGGGTCAGAGAATCTTTATCTAGCTTTGTTGCACCCACGGAAGCTTGCAGTCTATTCTGTGACAGGTGATGAGTTTTTTGTTTTCAATACCTGCTCCTATTCATTGTTTGGTAAAGTTTACATTTTGTAAATTAGAACTTCAAGAGAACTTCAAGCCAAAGTTTTACTTTCATCTACTTTCTGCAGCATGACTGCAAAAGCTATTATTGAATAATTGCATTTTTCATAGAATCTGCTGTAACATCTACCAGTTTAGCACATTGATGAGCAGTTTAGATCTTTTGGCAAGTCCAATTTGATGCAAATGTCTAGGACTGAGACAAAAATGTCTTTTATTGTAATTTTTCTAGAGATGTCTTTGTCTTTGATTGTTATATCACAAGCACTGATGAAAAAATCATTATATCATGCCAAGGGTTAATTAAATATTGAATCATACATCAGCCTTGTAAGTGTTTTTTTGTTATGTATCATTTCCCCATGGAAATAAAGGAGGTATTTTTGCATGAATTTAAGTAAGACAAATAAAAAATATTTTTGACTTGTATACGGAAACAAAACCAAAATTATTGGGAGGAAGTGTAACGCCAATGAACGATTTTTATTAATTCATGTTAACAGCTGTCACTGGCTCTGTGGAACATGGAAGCTATTACTCTGTAAAGCTGGCATATGAACATATTTTGGAAAGAACTTCCCATAGCATGACCCACGGTCCTTTTGGTGGAGTTAAAGGTGTGTAATTCATCTTGTAGAGTTCTCTGTCAAGAGCAATATTTTGTAATATTGAAATAATCGTTAAGTGTTCGACTTTTTTCTAAGTGATACGAAAGTGGCTGTGCTTGTATATAATTATGATTTCAATGGATTCGAGAATGAAGTAACAGCACTGAGCGTTGTGTTTTGAGAGATGAACAAATTATGAAAAACTTCCATTCTCATTCATACACATTTCAATATACCCATTTATATTTCAGAGATAATAACATTTTATATTGAAATACATTGGCCACCTCTTGAACTGATTTAGTTACAAAGTTTTGTTCGTTATATGATATCAAGATTAAGATTAGAACGGAGAACTCGTAGTTCTTAGGGCCATAGATTTTCATTATCATATCTTGAGTTTTGTTGTTAATAATGAGAGAGTGAGTAAACTGCAACTCATTACCCTGCAACTATTTAGTAAAGGTGAACCATGACAGTCGTTAACATATTCAGTACACTCTTTATGGTTGGTTCGTACTGAAGTGTTTTTCATAGCTAGGGTTGCCATACCCTTCTCTGCACTTAATGCCAGATGACCCCTGACGCTCGAAATTTATTGTCTTTATCAAGCGAATTTTTTTTCTAGGAAAAGATTTTATTTGTGTCCAGTCAATGGATGGTGTCCTGTCATTCTTTGAGCAAGAGACGTTTACTTTCAGCCGGTTTTTGCCTAACTTCCTTCTTCCTGGTCCCGTTGCCTACATTCCAACAACCGATTCATTTGTCATCTGTTCCTCATCCAGAAATGTAGAATGTTACAAGTAAGTGCCATACATGTTATTTATAATTTCCTTTTGTTTCGCTTTTATAATTTCCTAGAATTATTTCGCTTTTTCCAAATATCCAAATTATTTTTTCGCGAATATCCAAATATCCATTTGTATGTTAGTGGACGTGATTATTACTAATCTATAAAAAGTGAAACGGCATTTAATCAATAAGGTAGAGAGAAAAAAGTTGTTATACTAAGAAATTATAGATTTCCACAGAAATATTGGGCTTTGGGTAGAAAAGGAGCTAGTCCAGAACCTATAATAATCAACATTTTGAGCCTTTATTTTATCATTCTAATCAATCTATTTTCTCTATAAACATATTCACATACAGGTTGTATCTAGTATTATTATAAGAGTAAACTTTTTCGAATAGCTAGTTGGCTATTAGAGTGAGGGTATTTTAATTTGATTATTTCCTTTACCAGATATCAAACGTTGGCTGTCTCATCTGACAAACTGACACCAAAGTCTTTATCTGGAAAGAAAGTTGCTGTGAGTGATTATTAATGTACTCATTTGTATTGGGTTATGTTTTAAATGAAGGTTATTGGTGCATTGATCTCTAAATGGTAGTCATTAACTCAATTGCGCCACAATCTCAAATTCTGTCGTAGCATTTTAGCAATGTCAATATCATGTAATGGCCTATAGCTTCATTTCTTATTGCTAAATTGCAAACAAAATTGTTATTGATTGCAAATTATTTTGATTGCTGTCCAATCAAAGGTTTCTTACTTCTTTGTTACTCTTCAATCTAAAATACCAATAATTTTACATCGTGGTATTTTTATAGAAGGCACTCGCACCTCGAATCCTTTCTTGTAATCTAATGTATCGTCTAAAAGGGTCCTTTCATGAAGAAATTTCTTTTTATACATATTCCTATATTTTTATTCATATGAAAGAAAATAAAGTTTAGTTGCATGTAATTCGAATTCTAAAATGATAACGAAGTCCATTTGAATTTGCTTGCAGCTGAAAAATTAGCATTGCTGCAGTTTTCAAATTTCAAGAGCTTTAATACTTTTTTATTTAGCCGGATTGGAGCACTAATATTGGAGAGAATGCGATAAGTATCAAATTTGTCGCTTTCACTGGATGCACTCCTTCAGTAATGGTACTCGGTATGCTCTTTAAATTGTTAAAACTTGCAATCTCAAGTTGTTAAAAACTAAGAATTTTATCAGATTTAAGAAGGGACTGAATGTAAATCGCTCTTTAAGTGAGCCACGTAAGTTTTCAGGGCATCCAAAAGCAAATTCAGGGCATCCAAAAGCAAAAGCTATTACCAAAAGCAATAGCAGTAACTAACTCCGCAAAATTATCACTCACTTTGATAAAATTATATCTTTATCTTTAGGAGCCTGAAAAGGCATTGTGTTAAAACCTCGAGAAAACCTAGAATAATTTCTACAAGGTATCAATCTAAAGGAAAACGATCAAATAGTCTTCCATGGTAAATAGTATTTCAACGTAATGCCCCGGCCAATTGTTACACCAATATTGTTTTTAAAAGGTATCTGGCTTTTGAAACTCATGGAGTCTATTCATCACATTGAAATCGTTTTCTTCTTCAGGCGAAAGATCGCTTTTCTCATTGCTTGAGAATGGAACTGTTCACTTTATAAAGAAGTTCGAATTTAACCCATCTTGCTTCTTACCATACGGGACTTGTAAGTAACACAAAATCCATTTTTTGACTATCTTGCCTTTAGTACACAATTTAAAAAACTCGAACCTAGTTCTTTAAGCACCATTTAAATAAAAATAAAAACATGATGCAGGTTGTCTGCATCCAACTATTTTGAGGATTGAAATCTTGGGATCGTAAATTCAAGTAGTAGTTGATTCTGTTATAATATTCTTAAAGTGTCTTGTCTACTTTATATTGTAATTCTCTATTCCGGTATCTTGCCAGTTTATAAAAGTTTGTTATAACCAGGGCTGTAGAAGAGGGGTCTCAGTCCCCCTTCTACTTTTCGAAGGGGGGCTGCACCCCTCCTCCTTTTCTGAAAAAATTCTAAAATATCATGGCTAATTTCCGCCCGGATCAAATCCTTGATTGAACCGACATTACTATTTGACATTTGCACTCATATGTGACCTCAATTGTCCCCTCATAACTGAAAACTCAATAAATGCTGGCAAAATTTTACTTCAAATTCTTTTATTTGAAAGATTTTCTACCCAAGTAAACATCGGAAGATGATTGAACTCTAGTAAAATGAAAAGGTAAAGAAATTGATATCGAGGAGCCATGCAAAGGAAAATTGAAACATTCATATTGTATAGAATATAGAGTAAGCTATATGGTCCCCACTACATTTTTTATTCTTTACTTGTTCTAACATCGAATATAGCTTTTCTATATGTCTAACTAAACAGTTAGGGAAGGCAAGCTGAACACTATGATTGGCACTCACACAAATTCCCTGCTGATTTACGAAGATGTATCTTTGGTATGGGCTGCCCAGCTTCCACATGTGCCAGTAAAAATCGAGGTCGCAAACTTCCAGTAAGTTCACTCTTTGTTTTATGATATTTTGTCTTTGTATAAAATGCCTCTATTAATTTTTATGGCATTAAATTGTGAATGATTTTCTGAGCATTACCCTGAGAGGAGTCGAGTCATATGTCAGCTGACTAGGGAGAATTATAATAGATCTAATTCATGTTTCGATTTTCAAGAAACAGATAATGAATCGTTGTCAATCTTAACATTACATGCAAGACTGAAAATCACATAGGTATTTTACTAGGCAAAATTATAAGTCATTGAGAATGAAATTTGAGAAATAAATATCTCTTTTTGTAGAAGTTACAGACAAGAATGGCCCTCCATAGCACTATGCTATCAAACCAATACCATTTGTAAGATTGTTTGTTATCCTGGTTCAATCAGGTTTCCAGTTGCGTTGATTGTCTCCAGGGTTGTTGTTCTCACAGAAACTCATATCCTTATATGTTTCTACTAGGGATCTGAAATCTGTTATCGTTTCTTTGGATGAGTATGGTCACCTACACTGCGCATATTTGGGAACTGATCCTTCCTTGTTTGTCGCTCCGCCTGTAGATGCAAGAGAAGTTAACTACGAGGTAAGCTGGCGTTTGTTCCTTTTGTCAATCACCTGCCAATCACCTATCCCCTGTCATTTATGCATCTTTTTTTATTTTTTTAGCCTTAGAAATGGTCATAATTCGACCTGCAAATTATTTAACCCCACTTTTGCTTTTTGCTACTAAAATTATGTTTACGAATAACTTGGAAACTTGGGAAAGATTTTTCCAAAATACACGTTCAGTTTGAAAGTCACTTTAGCGATCTACTTACTTTCCAGTCCTCTGCACACAATTTATTGTCTTTTTTCAATATTTTGAATGATCACGGGGCTAAATTTGCAAGGAGTACCTGAACTATTTCTCGAAGTAAATTAGTAGATGTAATGCTTTTTCAGTGCATTATGAAATGAGTTCAAAGAACTTAGAGTCCAAAGTCATTAATTGATGATGGTTTGATTTAGTACCTTGTCGTTTATTGATCAATTTTTTATTTATTTACCTTGAGAAAATTTTTCTTCTTCAATTTTCTAACTCCTCCATAAAATGCCAACACAAAATGAAGGGCATTAAGCTCCTTCTGAAAAATATGCCATAGACATCAGAAGGTCAGTCATGAGGTTACGTTCATCGTCGAGAGTGTGTTGGGCCGCTGGTGCAACCTACCATAAATCTCTAACAGGTAGGGGTTACTAAAGGGAGTCACATAATAACCCCAAAATCTGATCGACAATTAGAAGGGAATGGACAGGAAGTCTCTTTACCCAACTAATAGCTGATGCACCTTTCCTACCCAATAGCATCAAAAAACGCTAAACAGCAAAAAGATGCTTAAAGGTGTGAGAGATTTTAATTAACAGCCTAGTTGTATTGTGGCTTCACCAAGCAAGGTGAGACACACGCTATGCCAAAACGTTAAATACCCCTAGATTAACCAAGGGAATGAAAACGCCACGAAACACATCTCTTACCCTAGTTTTACAGATCAAATCCTCAGGAGGCCGAAAGACTCCCCTCATTGCCCATAAACAAGCAGAGCAACTATAAGCAAAACGCGAGGAAGCGTGACTCAAGAGACCATAACGAACAGCAAATAATAACATTCTCAAGCAAATTAGTTAAAACTAAAAAGCCCTCATGAAATTAACTCTGTTTGATTTATTCATCATTTTGAGCTTTTATTAATTATCATTATGTAACCTACTTCTGGCATCAATGGAGGGGAGGTATCACTGGCTTCTCTATAGTGCTGCATCGAAAAAAGCTCTGGCAAAACAGTTTTGTCATTATTTCATGCTTCGAGGTCTTGCTTTGGTAAAGATTATTTCTCCATTTGCATCTAGGAACTTGACAGAGAGATGAAAGTGTTACAGAGAGCCATCAAAGAGTCAACCTCTTGTAAGTGACAGCACTTTACATTTTGTTGCATTGTTCAAGTTGCTGTCCCAATGATATGCAGAAAACTATGATATTTTTCTATTAATTCGCAGAACAATCACTGGACAACTTTTGCTCCTCCTTTTATTCAGTCCTCTGTAGTTTCTACGTCTGTTATGGTTTTTTATCCAAGCACTTTTGTAATTGATAACCTGCTTTGCTGTGATATTGTACGGAAATATGTCAGTAGATAAAAACGGTACATTACTGTAACTTCTTCACCTTAAAGGCACTTAAACATGTCTTAATCTAAAATAGTTCCAGATATGCACTCTATATTCAGAAAACATCTCCTGAAACTTAGTTCTCTTTGATTTATTCAGCTCAAAGTTTGGTGACAGAAAAGAAAGATGAACTCCTCGTCAATGCTGAAGTTCCAGATCATCTTGATGAAGTATCGGTAAGTGTCTTAATCTCAAAATAATAATTTTTGAATATATTGTATAAGAACTATATTGTATTTTGTAAAGCAAAAGCTTTTATTTGATATTGCATAAATTCCCAGCATCTCTACAGCTAGGCCTCTACTTATAAATAATGTCATTATTAATGTTGCTTCGTAAGAAATTAAGGCAACTGTTTAAAACATTTTCACTGAAAGCTAGAATGAGCATGAGATGCATAAACAAGTTGGTTTAATAGATATTAAGCAAAAGAGACCCTAGTACAGATTGTTTGAAAGACCGTCCGCGACTTTTGATCCTTAAGCCCGAAGGCTAAAAACTAACTAACTAACTACGAATACGAACCTAATTTATACTATTAACGACGTAAACAACTTTAAAATATTGTCACTAGTTTGATTGTCCATTACGCAAGGGATTAACAAATACTGTCCTCTAAAAACACATTAACACTCTCTACTAACCAACCATTGTCCAATTTAACGCAAAACAACTTGCTCAAACAACTATTGTGTCCAGACGCGTAAAAGTTATTGTTCCAATCAACAATTACAAGAATGAAAGTATCACATGTCTGTCTTCTGAACATTCTCCCCCTCCTTGACAGCTATGCATGTCAACTGAAAATCCTTCATCTTGTGATATCTGCAACGTCACATCAAGAAAAATACATCCATTAACAAATGCCACCAGCAACCATTCAACAATGCTCCAAAAGGCATAATTTTGTCACTGGTCTCTGCAATAGCTTTTTTCCCAGTTGTACTTGTGCCACTCTCACTTTTCCATCTTTTCCAGGAAATACTTGGGTGACTTTTGCAAGGGGCCAATGAGCTCTGGGGCTATCAGGCGATATAACAATAACAATATCCCCTACCTTCAAATTTTTCTTCTCTTTGTGCCATTTTGTCGTTGGATTTAGTCCTGGTAGCCATTCTTTCAACCAACGTTGCCAGAAGTGCTTCACCCGTTCTTGAACACGTCGCCATCGTT